>LR751119.1:62231-216683 GCA_902729485.2 Mus minutoides | reverse complement strand
CACAGATCCCTAACTGTCAACCTTAGGGTGACATCCTACAATTTTTAAGACATACTCTGGAGCTTGGGGTAGAGCTTCTACGGGCATAGTGAACACCAAGTCTGTGCCCTGAGTTTCGGTAAGCGGCATGAGACGCCATGGCCACACACAGTGTAATCTTTAGCTTGGTTGGTAGTTTTGTCGTAGAACACTATCTTGCTTCTCATTTTCATATTTCTTTGACCTAAATTTTCCTCATTTACTTGGGACTTTAGTAGGGAAACTAGCATTTATCAAATTCCCCATATGCTTTTTGATCCTCCTCCTCTGTATAACACATCAAAGCTATCTGCTTTGCTCTATCTCTGCCAGTCTGCCCTGAAGAAGCCCTTAGTCCAAGTAATGTAGGATACACTGGAGATGACCTGCTCCTTTCTCATTTAGCAGGGAAGCGCTCCCTTTTAAACTTATCTCCCTAGTTAGGGAAAAATGTCCTTGCCTTGGCCTTTTGATGCTTGTTTACCTGCATCTTTTGTAACCACAAAATCCCCAGTTCTACTTGCCAAGGTCAATCCAGACTGGAGAACCTTCTAGGATAGAAGCTGGGTTTTATTTGTTTAATTTTTTTTTTTTTTTTTGAGATAGGCTGTTTTAGTGTCATTCTCTGTTGCTCTGAAATATCTTATGACTAAAAGCAACTTAGAGGAATAAGTGTTTTATTTCATTTTACAGTTTACAGTTCATCATTTTGGGAAGCTTGGACAGGAGCTCAAGCAGAGAGTTGACAGAAACAAGGAATGCTGCTTTTTTAGACTCTAACTTCCTCATAGGCTCATGCTTAGCTAGCTTGCTACTTATGTAGCTCATCGTTCCATTGCTAGGGAATGATGCCACCCACAATGGGCCAGGTCCTTCCACATCAATTAAGACTGAAGAAATTCTCTACACACCTGTCTGCAAGGCCATTTTAATCTGTACAGTCCCACAATCAAGATTTCTCTTTCAAATGACTAGGATGTGTCAAGTTTACACTATACTCTAACTAGGATAGGGTCTTATGTATTCCAGGCTGGACTTAGATTTCTGATTCTCCTGCATTCACCTTCCCAGTGCTGGAGATTGTAGGTAGGTGCCACCATCCCTGGTTTGTGTGATGCTAGGTGTTGAACTCAGGACTTTGTGCCTGCTAAGCAGGCGCTCTATTAATCGAGTCACACCCCCTGCCCTTCTACAACACATTATTTTGAAAGGTATTAATTCCATTTTTTATTTCATCATTAATGTATAGATATCTGTGTATATGGACATGCATACGTGGGTGCCTGAGATCAGAAGAGGACATCAGGTCCTCTGAAGATGGAGTAAGAGGTGTTTGTGAGCCACTCAATGTGGGTCCTGGGAAATGAGCTTTTATACTCTGAAAGAGCAACAAGTGCTTTTAACTGCTGAGCCATCTTTCTAGTGCCTGATTTATTTATCTTTAATGCCCCTCTGCCTGGCACCATGCCCAGTCACTTCCAAAATGACAAGTTCACATATTTATCATATTTATGCTTTTGCTTTTTTTCCTGAACAAGTTATTTGGAACAGGAAATCTTGATGGGTAGAGGTAGTCAGGTCCAATTTATCACTGAGTTCTACCTACTTTTTCATCTAGACATATGCTATTCCCAGCCTCTTCATAGCTCTCTAGGAAGTTTGTCATAGCTCTTCAGATGAAATCCCTTCCCCTCCAGATAGCTCCCATAATTATCTGTTAGCATGCAAATAAAAAAAAATGCTCTTACCTAGTCTGTGAAGGATAAATGTCAAGGTCCTTAGTGTGATGTGGAATTTTAATAATATGGTTCCCAATTGTCTCATTTTATTATCAACTATTTCCTGCTCCAGAAATGCTTGGCTTGTACAGTCTCATGTGGGGTAATTTCTCATTTTGTGCCTTGTTCTGAATGTTCCAATGGCAAAATTGTCTCATTTCGTGGTGAACTTCTACACCTATGCAGCATACCAAGGAGAGCAAACATGCTCAGAGCTGTGCTCCCCCACTCAGAAATTGTTTATGTTTGGCCTCTATGCTCTCATCTTACAGTAAGACTATGAACAGCATATCTTCTTAGAAATTATGCATATAGAAGGTGCTATTGATGATGTTATTCTTTAAGATTTTATAAAGATACTTGATAGAATTTTTTTTTCAGGTAAGTAAAGTTTCCTTATTGCATGTCTCATTATTTCTATTGCAGACTTGATTCTTAGGTTCACTGCATTTTGTAGAATTCGTATTTCTGTATGTATTAGTAAGGGTTCTCTAGAGTCACAGAATTTATGAAATATCTCTGTATTAAGGCAATTTATTGTGATGACTTACAGTCTGTAGTCCAACTACCACAACAATGGTCAGCTGTGAATGGGAAGTCCAAGAATCTAGCAGTTGCTAAGTCCCATGAGGCTAGTTGTTTCAGCTGGTATTCTGTAGAAGTAGGTTGCAACAGAAATGTTGGCTAGTAAGTGCAAGAAGGTAAAGAAGAGTGAATCTTCTTTCTTTCAATGCCTTTATGTAGGCCTCCAGCAGAAGGTGTGGGCCACAAGAAAGCTGTGTACCACCACACTTGGATCTGGGTTTTGCTTTGTCCCAGGCTGATCTTGAACTTAGAGGACTCCTTGTCTCAGTCTCCTGGGTTTAAAGGTGTGTACTACCTTGCCTGGGCTTAAACTTTCCATGGTCACGGTGCCTCAAGATCTCCATGCCAAAATCCAGGTCAGAAACTTGTGTCTTCCAGCCTCAAGATCTGGATCACAGGTGAGCCCTTCAATTCTGGATTGTAGTTTATTCCAGGTATGTAGTCAATTTGATAACCAGAAATAGCCATTAGAGTGTAGAACTGCCTTCTCAAGGGTATAAGAGTCCCATGAAGCAAGAATTTTTTTTTAGTTTTATATCTTCTCCACAACCCTTGCTCATAGTGCATACTCAATGCATGTCTGATGAATCAATAACTTGCACAGTGGGAAGGGTCTATGGTTTGTCAAAAGAAAGGTATGTTCAGAATGAATGTCTGCTAATTTTGTATTCACAGGTAAGTAATTTTTCGGAGGCTGTTTATGTACCAATAAATAGAAATATTCCCCTTTCACCTTTGGTCTAGTATTGATTGCAGTGCTTGAGATAGGTTTTTTATTTTTATCTTGAAAACTATATATTATTATATCAAACTTAAACATTAATAAACAAGCACTATTTTTTTGTGGAGGAAAAAAACATTTAACTGTAAAGAAAATATCTTACAGTGCTTTTGTTTTTTTAAAAAGTTAATCTCCTGTTAAATTTTCATTATATTACCTATGGATTCCTAAAATCATATTTTGTCTGTAACACACATGGGATATAGCACCATTTTTCCTTGTAGATTTACAAAATTCTTTGTGCCTGCCTTGTATGTACAATCATATACATTTTGAGAATAATCATGTATTATTTATCCTTATGCTTTTCTTTTATCTTTCCCATCCACTGCTTCTCCTCCAAAAGAGACTCCTAGATAAAGGAATAGATCAATACACAGTGTTAGTTGATAACAGCCAGTACCCAAGAGCAGGCAGTGGCAATTGGAATGTGCTGGCTTTGGAAGGACCCATCTCATTTGATATAGAATCCCAGCCAGCAGATAATGACAAAATTGCACCGAGCATGAAGGGGAACAAAAAGAAATATAAGATTTGGCTCCTTCTCAACAGGAACTGACAATCTATTTGGCAAGATAAAGCACACCCACACAGAACTGCTAAGGAGCAGAAATGGACAGAATATGATTAAGTGCCCACTATGTTCTGAGGAAGAGACACTAGAGATTCTCACAAGTGAGCCTGAAGTGAGGAAATTGTTGCAAAAGTCACATGTGACAAAGACAGAACTCCATAGGTGTTTAAAGTCTTATAATGTGCCAGCCATTGTGATATGCAAAGCACATGCTCTGTATGTTTATCCATATGCATGCCTGTAGTGATTTTCAATCTTTTTTTTTCTTTTTTCTTTTTTGATCATCAATTGGACCATCATGAGATGGGGCCATCTGTACAGTCACATACGGTCTTCAGCTAACAGGATTTTTTTTCCTCTAAAGATTTATTTATTTCATGTATGTGACTACACTGTTGCTGTCTTTAGACACACCAGAAGAGGGCACAGCATCCCCATTACAGATGGTTGGAAGCCACCATGCAGTTGCTGGGAATTGAACTCAGGACCTCTGGAAGAACAGTCAATGCTCTTAACCTCTGAGCCATCTCTCCAGCCCAGATTTTCACTCTTGAAATAAAACATTATGTTTTATTTAGACAGAAAACACAAAACATAAAATATTTATCTTAACCACTTTGACTCAACTCAGTGGTCATGAGCACTTTCAACATTCACATCGTTCCTTAACAGAAGCTTGCTTATCTTCATTTTATGAAACTGAAAAACTACACACATTAAACAGCAAAATCCTCATCATTATCTATGAAAGCAATACTGTATCAAAACTCTACAGCAAACTTAGAGGATAATATTAGTATGTCATTTAACAAGGAATTCAGAAGTGTAGAAGTTAAAACACGTGTGTGTGTGTGTGTGTGTGTGTGTGTGTGTGTGTGTGTGTATGGGTGTTGACGTGCACCAATGCATGTGTTCATGGGGTAGTATGCCATACCATGTATGTGGATGGATGTCAGTTCTCTTTTCTCATCCTGTGTGTTATGAGGATCAAACTTAAGTTGTCAGGCTTGGAAGAAAATACCTTTACTCTCTGAGCAATCTTGCTGGCCCTTAAATGTCTTCATGAACTGGGAGACATTACCTATTGAGGTGACAATTGCAAGGAAGGTCAAAGAGATCTCGGAAATATTTTCCCATATGTTAGTATGACAAGGGCATATGGAAATTGAGTTAAAAATTTTAAACTGGAAGAGCTCTATGTTGGCTGAAGCTTTATAAATAACCTTTTCTTATTAAGACGGAATCTGGTAGATGAAGGCACACCTTCCAAATAAGGATAAGGTGCTTTATGCACATTATGTCCAATTCTCAAAATACTTCTTTGTGGTAGGCACTGTTTTTATTTTAGTGTCTCAGAAAGGAAGACTTTGCCATAGGTTACTGTGCTGATCATTAAAGCACTATCTTTCTGCAGCAAGACAGACTGATGTATTTTGTCTTTTAAACCCTGGGGTTGGGCATCTGCAAACTAGGCTTCTGCTTAGTCAGTAGGTTAACGTTAGGTTACTTAGTCACAGGAACAGGAGAACAGTGAGGAAATTGAACTGGGTCCTTAGGTTTTGGTGTTGTTTCTGCTTTGGTTACTATTTGTTTTTGTTTGCTGTGTGTGTGTGTGTGTGTGTGTGTGTGTGTGTGTGTGTGTGTGTGTCATTTCTGATGAGACTCTAATGATGCCCTTTTCTCTTGTAGCAGATTTTTTTCTCCTAATATTTACCCTGAATGCAATCTGGTCATTTCCCCAACCTGGGTAGTCAGCACAGGGTACTGGCATCTTCTTTTTTAGAGGTTGCAGATACAGAACCTGAGCTATGCCCTCCTTTAGCCCAGGGACCCAGCACCAGATGCTTATCAACTCCCTTCATATGCTGATCGGTCTGTGGAGTTTTTGCATTAGGCTTCTTTTAATAACCTAAGTTCCTCAACTCTAGACCCATTATCTGTGTCTACTGTTACCTCTGCAATATCTTAGTGTTCTCTATTTGCTTTTCAGTTTCTAATTAATGAATTTTACTAAATTAAACATTTTTCCATTAATGTACTTCTATTGAATCGGTATTACTTTTGTCTTTTTGCCTCGCTTTTGAGACAACCATAGAGCTTTGCTCCTTATATGCACCATCATTATTGCTATCCTGCATTGCACGTATATAATACTTAGCAATGATGTGGAGAGTGTAGAACCATATTTCTCATTATGCATGTGGACAGAATCAACATCCCTTGGCTTTCCTTGCTATCAGTCTGGATGCCTGTGAGTTTTAGTGGAATTTTCAGAGGAACAATAGACTGCTGATCCTTGTAGTTCTGGCAGTGCTTGTAAGCTCTGTCCTGACCAAATCCTTTGATCTATACACGGAATACTACTTGATCACAAAGCAATTCCAACAAAGCACTTCATAGACCATGTTTATTGTTTTTATTGAATTGACAAGGTCAGAAATAATAGTTTTTAGTGCCAACTAATGAATAGTATGTGTGTATTGCAAAAATGCTCGGAGTAGTAAAGGATGAATCAATAAGTAAGGATGAGGAGCAGTCAAACCTCTTTATAGTGAGTAGATTTCAGAAACTCACAACCTGCACTTATGATCTTTCTTGATTTTTTTCCTCATATTCTCATTTAATATTAGAGATGATCTAAAATCTAGTATTTGTGACTGCTGCCTGACAATCATTCTAGAATTTTCCAACCTTAAATCATTTTTCTTTCCTGAGTCTTCAAGCTGTTGACCCGGATGTGCTTCCAATCAGAGAGCCCATGCTGGAACCAAGCATTGTCTCTGTTTCTCAGGGATGTTGGCTGTTTCCTACCTGTGCATCCCAGTGGAAGCAGCCTCTTCCTGAGAGTGGGCAAAGGTAATGCCATGGCATTTGCATGACAGCTAACTTGTCATGGACTCTGCTTCAGCTAGGTGAGATTCTTCTGTTTCTGCACAACCCAAGTTCTCTAGACCACATCTATAGGAGCTCATGTTCTTCCCCCTGCCAGTCTTTGGAGTTCCTACATATCTCATAGTTAAGGGTGCATTTGTTGAGTCTTATATTCATGTATTTCTCATTGGTATTCATATAATGGAGCACAAGGCAAGCAAATGGACTTTCTTCTTAACTTCACCTTACTACTGAATTTATGTGAAAATTTCCTAGATACTCTCTTACACAAATAAACTTTCCCTGATTCTGGACAATTGAGAGAAAATGCATAGTTGCATAACACACACTGTACATAAAAGTGATTATATTTATATTCCTAATCAGGGTTTTAGTTGTCATGTTATAATATTAAGATGCTTTCAAGGAAGGATGCCTTAGAAGTAACCACACAGCAGAATATGCTCACTGTTCTGTGATTCCTGTTTCTTTTATATGAATTGCTAACTGATTGATTTGAGAACAAAATTTAGCATAAAAATTCAACAGTGGTGCTCCACAGAACAGAGATGGTTAGAATTCAAGATCTTCTGCACAATGAGGTAGGAGCCAAAAGATAATGGCATCTAATAGCCCAATGAAATCTCACTAGGTAGATATGGACCACTGAGAATTGTGTAACACGAAGTGGGACCCTATAGTGGCAACTGGAAAAAATTATAGCAACTGTCAAGACAACTTTCTAAAAGAGCCAAGGAAAAATCCTTTTACTGCTCTTGGACAAGAGTAAGAAATTATTATTTTTTTACATCTCTCCATGTAGATCATGGGTTGGAATTAATTGTGGAAGACACATTAAGTGAAATACTTGTAAGTATCTGGTTTTATCTGGAATATTCCTTGACTTCTGAGGCATTCATTGACCATGATTCATGGCCAATGAAATACCTTACATTTTTATAATTTTGAGGTCATCTGCTAGCCCTGGTATCCTGCTACATCCATTCCAGTAGTGACAAGTGCCAACAGGACCCCAAAACCTGGGCGCTGTCCCAAGGCGAAAAGTTCACAGAAACTTAGTCTCCTGGAACTGTGGCATCCTGTATAACGAATGCTCCAATGTCCTTGCTTTAGTTGATAAACGGATCTGTATGCTTTCCCTTAATATTGCTTCATTATAAGTGCTTCTAAGGACTGAATTTTTGACATATAGCTAAATTAGATTCTAGGCAGTCCTTGATCTGACACTGAGCATAGATAGCCAATTCACCACCTGTAGGGAATTTACCACTATCTAGGAATAAGGAAGTTTGTGACCAGAGGAGGAACCAGACTAGATATTTAGAACTATAGCTAGCTGACTTACACCCAGATACAAGTATTTACAATGGCCTAGGGGGAAGGTGTACTATACAATAGTCTACAATAGGAACTATGGCTTCTAAGATTAAGTGGACTTTAGGTGGAGCTGTTTTTGATCCCAGTTGTTAACATTGAATCTTATCCCAGTTGGTTCCTGCCAGTCCTTCTGTGTTTGCATTTCCTCTGTTTTGAATCCAATAGAAGAATCCAATAACTTCTAGTAATCTCTTTGTATCTTGCCAGTGTGTCACCTAACTTTCCTATTTTCTTCTTCATAAAATGTCTGATGCTCGATTTGACAAATGGCATTCAGATCCACACTCCCTTGTGTCGAGTCTGTTTGTCACCCCACTTTCCCCGACTCCACGCCCATCTGTCTGAACCCCTGATTCCCACGGATTGAAGGGGGCCGACTGGACTGGGCAGTATCCTTGGGCCCTCCCTGATCTATGTCATGTGGAAATGCCTGGAAATATGTCATAAATAAAGGTTGGGGGAATGATGATTAGGCTGCTTCATCTAGTGGGGAGAGGCCAAGCATGCTACTGGGAAGACCTCTTATCAAATAAATATTTGGTGGAAAGAAGCCTAAAGTTAAATCGAGGAGACCTTCAAGCTTCTTACTCTCCAGCCATCCTTTACTTACAGTGGCCAAGTTTTGGGGTAGTTGTAATACTCCTATTAATGTTTCTCACTCTTTTTTGCTTTATTTATTTATTTTTTTGTTATTTATGTGTATGTGCTTATGTCTGTGTAGGCCATTTGTGGAGGTGTCCTCAGAGGCTAGAGACAGATGTAGCATCATTTGGAACTGGAGTTACTGGTGGCTGTGTGCCACCCTAAATGGGTACTGAGAACCCAATGGGGATCCTCTAAAACAATGGCAAGCACTCTTAACCTTGGAGTCTTTCTCCAGGCTTGGCACTTGTTTTGATTATAACAGTATCATCTTTAAGTACACACATGCGCATGCAGTCTCCAGAGAGTATACGTTCTATCTGTAGCTTCCCTGTATGTGTTTGTGGCTATGTAGTTCATCACTGCAAAACAGGATAAGATCATTGTACTTTGTATGTCTTCACAAAGGCTAAACATAAAGCTTTACTTTTTGGGTCTTTTACCATCTGACCTCCTCCATGTAAGAGGTGCTGTCCATAGAGCTACAGAATGCTTCTTCTTTTTTCTAGGATTCATTTTTAAATGCAGATTAGTTCCTTTAGGCCCCTCACAAGCTGCAAAAACCCAGATCGAAATCCCATCATTCTTGTAATGAGATATGCATATTTATCGCTCACTCAGGAACAAGAAACTTAGTTTAGATCTGGAAACATCTACTGATGATGGAACCATCAGTAATATTTGTACGATCTGACCAAACGGGGGTGACCCTAATTACTCTGTGATGAGCAGGTTTATTTAGGAATTTATCAGAAATGTTCTGTAGGAATCATTCCATAATGAGGAATGTCTGTGAGCTTTAACTACAAAAAAACAGGGAGCTGATGGTGCACTTTCCCTTGTGGTGTTCAGATGTTATGTGTATGTTGCATACTATAATGCTCCATAAAAAACAAAAAGACTTGAGGGAAGTCAGCAGGCTACTGGACAGAGAGTATTTCTCCGTCTGGCTGTTTAGATAACAGCATATTGTTGAGACACAGACATGCTCGTTCATCTCATTCTCTAGAGCTATCTTTCCATTAAAATGGAAGGCCTGCATAGACATCACAGAGAACAAATGTCCCATGAATCCAAAATACCATCTTACAGAAAAGTTTGTTGGCACCCATCTCATCCAGTAATTCATTTTACAAACAAAGAAACTGAATCCCAAATGGATTAAGGGACTGTACAGAGGTCACAACACTGATACAACTAAGGTTAAAGACAGTTAGTATATGCTTTGAGGAAGAAAAATCATGATCACACCACTGACAAGTGCATTCTAATAGCAAAGTGAGGGTAAAATAAATATTTCATGAGTGGATTTTAACACAGAAATAAAACCTGGTTTGACTGATTTGTTTCTCCCACTGAATAAATCGGATGTGTCATGCCACAGAGATGAAGCTAAACCAAGAATTCCATCAGTAACGTCACAACTGTATACAGTTAGGTGACTGTTTTCAAAATGATAGCAAAATGTTTTCTGGCCAGCCTCTTGTGTCTCAGCATTACTCAAAAGTTGAATTAAGGACGATATGACAAAGAAGACATTTGGTAATTGCTAGAATCCCGAAGGTGTTAAAACTGACTGACTGTCCCATGTTCCGCTGTGGCACCCGTTGACACTGATGAAATCTATAGAAGTAGGGCACATTTCCATAACATGAATATTCAGAGTTTGTGATGCAAGAATTATTATTAAACCACTGGGAAGGAACACATTCTCATTATTTGATTGAATACTAAATGCCGTCTTTTAAAAAATAATTTAGTATGAATATTTTGATAATGTGCAGAAGAGATGTTTGGGGAAAAACTCATACATTTTATACATTAGATAATCAGGAAATTAAATTAAGTTATATACGACATTTAGAGGAACTGTTTTTGAATCATTAAGTGAATTTCATGAATCTCTGTCCTGTATATTTTGAAGTATAATGTGATAGAAATCCAACTAGAGCTTGATTCAAGTATTTTGTATAAAAATATAGTATGTAGAGGCCACTTAACCCATAATAGTGCTTGTGGCAGGTGCCCTCAGTGCCATCCTTGTGACTTGAATGGTAGAAGGAGATAATCAACTCCTGGAAATCATTTTCTGGCCTCAATATCATAGTGTGCACTTCCCACAAAATACATACATACATAATGCATATAAACATAATAGATAAGTGTAATAAA
This sequence comes from Mus minutoides, assembly GCA_902729485.2. Taxonomy (NCBI): domain Eukaryota; kingdom Metazoa; phylum Chordata; class Mammalia; order Rodentia; family Muridae; genus Mus; species Mus minutoides. The sequence goes on along the minus strand of LR751119.1, from coordinate 205,864 downwards.
ATATTACATTTCTAAGCATTTGTAAGCACATATTTGTTGTCCTGACACTAAATAAGACACTACAATAACATTGTTGTGATATTGTACATGTTTGCCACAGTTCTAGGTAAAGATAGTTGTTTTGTTTTTGTTTTTGTTTTTGTTTTTGTTTTTGTTTTTGTTTTTGTTTTTTCCTGGAACTCATTCTGTAGACCAGGGTGGCTTCAAATTCAGAAATCTGCCTGCCTCTGCCTCCCAAGTGCTGGGATTAAAGGCATGCGTCACCACTGCCCCAGAGATAGCGGCATTTTTTATTGATTGATTTGTTTATTTTTATTGAAAATAATTTTTACACAATAAATTTTAATTATGTTTTCTCCTTCCACAATTCTTCCCAGATCTTCTCCATCCTCCGTACAAATGCAACTTTGTGTTTTTCTCTCTTTAAAACAAACAAGAACAAAACAAATAATAATAAGCCATACAAAACAAAACAACCCAAGAAACATAGACATTACATCAAGAAGCATACACATTAACAAAGAGGAAATAAGAATAAACAAGCAAATGATGATAACGAAAGGAAGTGCCCAAACAAAATGAAATGAGATAACAAAAAAGTCTGCAAAAATACAATCGAGTTCTTTTTGCTTGGACCAGCTACTCCTGGACATGAGGCTCTGGGGTGCGGTTCCTATATCCAGTGGGACTGCAGTGAAGGAACGTGATTTTCCCATTGCCCGCAGATCTCAGCTGCACACACCTTCTTGGTTAGAGTGGTGAGCACATGCCCTATAGATGACACATTTAATTTCTCATTCCCATCTCTCATTTTCCCATTTAATATGCCTGATCCACAATTTCCCATCATGTGTGAAGTATACTCAGTTCTCCACAGCAAGATTTCACATAGAGAATGTAGAAAAGGAAAGAAATTGATTTTGTTTATTTAAATGTCAAAATAAATTGAAAACTCGGGATACGGCTCAGTGACAGGAGTGTTGCTTAACATCTGTGAATTTAAACAGAATCTTCAAAACTTCAAAACAACAACAACAACAACACTAATATCAAAGTATGATTAGAACTTCAGATGTATGCCAAGATATGCATTAGGCTCTGATCTTATACAAATAAACACTCATTTGTCCTATGAAACTTATCATCTAAATAAAGGCTATGTACAAAGATAGTCTCAACAGAAAAGGATTTGTGTTCCATAGCAGAAGTAAACTCAGGATGCTGGGATGGACAGTTTTTATCATTTATATCAGTTGCTTTTTTTTTTTTTTATCATTCATTCTAGAGTTGTCTCTTCAATTAGGTGAAATTGTTCAGTTTGGCAAGAATGATCAAGTTTAATTCAATTAGATTAGGTGAAATTGTTCAGTTTGGCAAGAATGATCAAGTTTAATTCAATTAGATTAGGTGAAATTGTTCACTTTGGCAAGAATGATCAAGGTTTCTACTCTATTTACTTCTTCCTAATGAGTGTGTTGTTTTTACTACCCCGCTTTAAGCTCCGGATGGTCCATGCTACCAGCCACTGCCCTGGTTCCCTCGGATCCTCAGCGCTCGCTCTCTCTCTCTCTCTCTCTCTCTCTCTCTCTCTCTCTCTCTCTCTCTCTCTCACACACACACACACACACACACAAGCTTATTTTTAGTACGTTTTTAAATTCAATAGTCGGGCACTTCTAAGCCTCCCCTGGCTAATGTGCCCTTACCTTCACTAGAGGCTCAACCCCTCTAAATCTTCCCTCAATTAGTTGCCTGGTTACCTTCTCCTTGCTCAGCACCCTAAATCTGCCCTCAGCTTAGTTATGTTTTTAATCTCCCACTGGATACCTGAGACCCAGTTGAGGAAGCGGCCAATGGCTGCTTGTTCTACCAGAGATCGCACATGGCTGATGGCTCTTTCTCCCTTCGAAGCATGGTGAATTGTCTTTCCTCCTCTTGTATCTCCTAGCCTCCCTGTGGGAACCTGGAAGCCCTTTCTCTTCCGACCAATCATTAGCCACTAGCATCTATACTGATCGAACCAAGTGGTGAACAGGATCTTCAGTGTTCACACACAGATTCCAGATCAAAACATCAGAACCACGCCCTACATTCCTTCATCCCTTTCCTCCTTTCCAGGTGTCACATGTCTGCCCCTCCACGTAGCAGTAAAACTGTCTTTCTCTTGACTGCTTACCTTCCCTTGGGTATCCCAGTTTCTTGGGCTTTCAGCTTTAAATTTTTCCTTTTTTTTTTTTTTTTTTTTTTGGTTTTTTTCGAGACAGGGTTTCTCTGTATAGCCTTGGCTGTCCTGGAGCTCACTCTGTAGACCAGGCTGGCCTCGAACTCAGAAATCCGCCTGCCTCTGCCTCCCGAGTGCTGGGATTAAAGGCGTGCACCACCACGCCCGGCTCTAACCTCATCAAAACTAAGAAACTCAATCTCCCTTTACCAAGGTTTCATCTGGCACATAGCCAATCAAACAAGGAGACAGTTAAGTCATCTGTTAGTTTTGTGTTGTTATCAGCAAGTATATCCAGGCACCATGTAGCAATTTTATTTTAATGAGAATTTTTGAGGATTACAAATCATTTATCCTGTAGAGTAGAAGAAGGGTGCCATCTAAAGTTTCAAATGTTGTTAAAAAGAGAAAGAGACCTTTTGGTCCCTTAGAGGACACTACCTGAACCAAAGACAAATGAGAGTGAAAGTCAGAGAGAGATTGGAAGGCTCTAAGTGAAATCTATAGTTTTTCAGCTTAACTGTCAATCAGCACTTACCTTTTCCTTTAATTCTTTCTTAAAACCACATTGGGCCTGTGTATTGCATTACAACATGATTTATTGGAAGGATTTGTCTTTTGGTAGAATCACAGTGTTCAAATCATATCTCATTTTTTGTTGTTGTTGCAAAAATTATAACGTGTACAAAATTCTTACACATTACTTGGTTTCACATTTGTGATTAGAAGAACATTTCGTTTTATATTCTATCTTCACTAGGAGTGATTAATAAGCAGAGGCTGTTAGGAGTGTCTGAGGGGCGAAGCTTTGAGAATGAATTGAGAAGTATTTGGGAGCCTTATTCCCACAAAGTTAATATCCAGTAAATTTTCATTATTTTTTATAAGCCTTTTATTGAACTACATTCCTAGATTCACGAGGTAGAAACACTGGACACTTTCACCCAAGCCTGAGCATCCTTGTCTATCTCCAAGGAGAGTTGTTAAGAATCTCCTCCAAAGTGGAGCCAAGCCTGCCGTCAGCTTCATAGGTGGCTGTTGGGAGCTATGACAGCAGGGAGGTACTATTATGGGATGCCTCTTTGTGAGTTGAGAAAAGTATATATATATTCATCAAGACGTCAAATGGTGTGTGGTATTAGCTGTAGTGGTGGGGGGAGTGTATGTTTTACTGATTAAAATAAACTATCTTACACCACTCCTTAATTGAACAGAGCAGTGGATAGAAACTAAAATAAGAATGGGTTGCAGTTTGCTTTTTGTTGCAATGAAAAACTGCCTGAGGGAAACTAACTTCACAGAGAAAAGTGTTTTTTTTTTTTTTTTTTTTTTTTTTGGTTTTTCGAGACAGGGTTTCTCTGTGTAGCCCTGGCTGTCCTGAAACTCACTCTGTAGACCAGGCTGGCCTTGAACTCAGAAATCTGCCTGCCTCTGCCTCCCGAGTGCTGGGATTAAAGGCATGCGCCACCATGCCTGGCCAGAGAAAAGGTTTATTGTGGGCCTTAGTCATTGGTCTGGTTGCTCATGGACCTGTCAGGTAGAATTTCATCATGCACGCTTCATGGTAGCCAGGAAGCAAAAGAAATGAAGACAAGAGTCTGTGTGCCTTAAGGAATGCTCCCCTGAAGGGGTCTTCAACCCTCTAGGTGGAAGAATAACCATGAACTAACTAGTACCCCCTGAGCTCATGTCTCTAGCTGCATATATAGAAGAGGATGGCCTAGTTGGCCATCAGTGGGAAGAGAGGCCCCTTGGTCATGCAGACTTTATATGCCCCAATACAGGGGAATGCCAGGGCCAAGAAGTGGGAGCGGATGGGTAGGGGAGCAGGGCTGGGAGGGGGGAGGGTATAGGGAACTTTCTGGATAACAGTTGAAATGTAAATGAAGAAAATATCTAATAAATGTTGAAAAAAGTAAAAAAAGGAATGCTCCCAAGGAAATATTTCCTGCAAACAGGCTTCAACTCCTAACATTTTTAATCATCTCTTAAGAACAGTGATTCTCAGAATGTGGATCATGACCCCTTTTGGTGTCAAACAGTACTTTCACAGGTGTCTCCTATCAGATATCTTACATATCACATTGTGATTCACATATTTGCAAAATGACAAAATAGCAACAAACATGATTTTATGGTTGGGGTGGGGGTTCACCATGACATGAGGAACTGTCTCAAAAGGTCAAGGCATTAAGAAGATAGAGAAACATTCTCCTAAGAGGGGCTTCCGTCTGAAGACCAAGACTTCAACAAATGAGCTGTTGGGCACCTTTACTATTCAAATCACAACACAAACCTAACTCCTAACAATTGTCTTCTTTTTGTTATTCAGCAGAAGAGCTGGGGTGGAATAGGCCCTGGGGTGAGGAAGTGCTGGAAGCACTGGGAGGAAGAGGCTATAGAATCCCATTGACCATGACTTTTAGGCCAACAGAGTCACTGTGAAAGGTTAGGTGCTGAGTATTTGTGAGATGAAGAAGGCACTGTCATGTCCTTTGGAAAAGAAAGTCCATAAAAAGGCAGGAAATGAGCTGGAGTATGAAATGTCCAGTAATGTAGGCCAAATGGGAAGGGAAATAAAAGCAGGAAGAACTAGGGAGGCCGCAGCTGCTGGTATTAGTGGCCATTCCGGGATGGTTTCCCAAAGGCCAGAGATGTGCCAACAACAGTCTGATGATAACTTTCATATTACACGAGGGGAGGGCAGGTTGCTGCTTCCCCTGGTATCCTGCCTCGTAGCTGTTTTTCCACCAAACATCATGGCTTCTTCTTTGGTTCAGGAGTTTCCTGAGGCTGTGCTGGGAGATGAAGAGCCCTTTCTCTGTAACAGCTGACTTCACCAGGACAGTGTGGGAACGGTTTCAAAAAAATATTCTATGATAAATGTAGGCCACACTTCTCATATTCAGCTCCATGCTTGCATAGTTTAGGATGGATCTCTTCATACCTACTCAAACACAGAAACATTTATTGAAAATAATGTTTTCATGCATCCTGTATGATTATTGTTTTCCTTCTACTGCCTCTCAGATCCTCCTTACCTCCTCATCCATCTAATTCTATGACTTTTCTCTCTCTCTCTCTAGAAAGCAAATAGGCCAATAATAAAATTAAAAGGCTAGAAAAAAAAAACCCAAAGCAAATAGAAGATGAAACACCACAAAGGCATGAGAAACACACATACATAGAGACACATCCTCAACCACACACGCTCACGCACACACACACAAAACATAAAACACAAAATCAGAACTCATAATAGATAAACAGAAGTAAGGTAAAGCCAAGCCCAAAGTATTATGAGATGAAATGTCAGCAAAACCACAAACCAACCAACCATTGACTCATTGTGTATTAGCTATCTGCTATTGGGCATAAGGACTCCCTTAAATGTGGGCTGTATACCAGTGAGACTCCATTGGAGAAAACTAATTTGTCTTTGGGAGCAGTTGTCAATTGGAGATAGCTTCTGGATTTGGGATAAGGGTTTTTTTCCCCCAGTTTCCTTCTCAGTACTGGAACCTCATCTGGCTTGATTCTGTGCAGACACAGTCTGTGCTGCTAGTGTCTGTGTGAGTTTATATGAGCAACAGCCTTTTTGTGTCTGGGAGGCATTGTTTCTGTGGTTATCTTTTACCTACTTTTGTAGCAGTAATTTTGGCTACACCCACCCCAATGAATTCTTGACAGTTCTGACATGCCATGACTAGCTCAAAGGCTGGGCACTCCTAAACCTTTCCCTGTTAGCAAACACTCCTCTCTGGTACTCCAGAGACTCCTAAAGCTTCCCCTGCTACCCCAGGCCCAATTGAGTAAGTGGTCAGTGGCCACTTACCAGAATTCTTACATGGCTGGTTGGCTTTCTTCCCTGCAGCTTTAAGTCCCATTCTTCTCCCCAAGTCATGGCAATTTTCCTTTTGCTCTTCGGTTCTGGTATCTTATCCTGTACCAATCTCCAGGTCAAACCTCAGTCTACCTGCCCAGTCATTGGCTGTATGGCAATTCTTTATTGCCAATCAAATCCATCAGGGGGTGGAGACCTTCAGTGTCTGGGAACGCGGTCTTTGGGAGGCAAATTGAAATGAGACAGCATTAAAACCAATCCCTAACACACACTGGCTCATAAAATCTTTCCTTCTCTTTCACACAGTTTCCTTGTCCAGGGGGAAGGTGTTTGATGAATACATTCCATTAGGATGAAGTGTTACAAGGTCTCTCACTTTTCTGCGTATTGCCCACTCATGGGTCTCCGTATTAGTTTACATCTACTGCAGGAGGCAATTTTTCGGATTATGGCTGAGTTAGACACTGGTCTATAGGTATAGCAGAATGTAAAAGACAGACATTTTAATTGCAAGTTTCAATTTGGTTATTATTAATGCTAAAAACATCTCTGAAACCTATTGTAGACTTAAAAAGTGACCATTCAGAGTGTTTGTTTCCTGTGCTTCACTGTCGATACAACAGTGTTTCCGCAATGTTTTCTTGTTTTATAGCATAATTAGAATATTTTTGCCTTGTATAAAATATAAAAAACTCCAAAGTTGTCATGTGTGTTTGGTTTAAATGGAATGACAAAATTTATAGGACTTTGTAGTATTGTCTTTTAAATAATGCCAAACTTAAAAAGAAATTGATTTTGTAATTTAATTTCTGTGTGCTAAGTCTAGCATAGAAATCATGTCACACTAATCTAGAGCTGGAAAAGATCAGTGATATATCTAAGTATATTTTCCTCGGTGACTACTCCTTTGGCAGCATGGGAAAGCATAAAGAAAGTTCAGGAGTGAGCCACCCCAAAGACCAAACTTCTGGTTTGCATTGCTGAGGAAGTGCTGTATTTTAAAACAGTGAGAAGAATGGCAGACATCTCCATGATTAGTTAGCATTTTTCCTTAAGTTCAGCTCAGGTCCTGCTACTAGATACCATTCATGTTCTGTTAAATTACTCATTTGAAATGTTCAAACTCCACCTAGGAAAGTAGTAGTTCAACGTGGTGTCTTTTCCAGGGGAGTTGTACGTCTGTTTTGAACAGAGAGATACGTTTCATGCTTTTGAATATATTTCCAGTGCTGTGGTACAAGTTGTTTTTCACTTGGGTCCTCTGAATGTTACAGGAGATGGTGTCCAGATGAAAAAGATTACTGGTACTAATGAGTTCTTAGTTATATGTCTTACTCCATAGTTGCATGGTTCACATTGCAGAAATTTATTTTCTTATATTTCAAGAAATAGGATGTCCCAAATCTGGATACCTCTAGCTTTCATACATTTCATACATCTATACAATGGAAAGTGACCATATCTACCTATCCCAATTTAATGCCTCTTTGTTGTGATTGTTGTTATTGTTAACAATCCACTGCCCATATATGCATGAGTTGTGGGGCTATCCCATTGGCACAGGGGAAACCTATCTGTGGGCCCATACATACAGAGTGGCTATCCTGCCCAAGCAACTATGCACTGTCAACAACTCACTTTTCTGTAGTTTTAGTTCCTGATTTGCTAATGGCCATCTTCTGGTTTGCCTTTACCTATATGGTCCTCTCCATATGTGAATGTTCTTTGTGTCTTTACATCTTTTAATAAGAACACTGAGTCTCTTAGACTAAGGAGCTATCATTAGGAGGTCATTTACCCTTTATTGATTTATCAAAAGCTTATTATAAAAACAAAAGCAAAACAATGAAACAATCAGGAAAGACAAGACAAGACAAAACAAAACAAGACAAAAAAAAAAAAAAAAACCAAACCAAAACAAGAAAACCCCACCAAAGCAACAAAATACTCTGTCTAAAAAAGTCATACTGCAAGTTTAGCCTCCAAGTGCTGATTTTTTATTTTTTTGTCTTTCCCTTTGGCTCTACTTTATTGACCTCAGAACCCCTTTGGATACAATTTTTATAAACAAACAACATACACAATAGAAACTGGACCCAGGCTTGCTCTGCTAGGCTCCAGAAAAATTCCAGCCAAAATATTTATGCAACACTCCAGTGTGTGTGTGTGTGTGTGTGTGTGTGTGTGTGTGCACCATAGTCATGTGTCAAAGGGTAGCCACCTGGCAGAGAATCACTCTGAGATGCTGCAGCTTGGACACACCTCTTTCATGTAAGTTCAGGTGCTTACCACATTGCCATGGGTGATCATGGTGAATTTCTGGTCACGTAGCTCCCAAAAAGTGTAGTCTCCTGCCTGTCTCACTTCTGCACAGAGATAAGTCTACTTCCATCCAGGGTCATGAGCAACTTCCTGTCATATGAAGTTATCTTACTAAGTTCAACCCAGCTCATCTCCATGTTCTTGAATGTGCTATTTACCTTTAATAAGGCATTATTCCTGTCCTTAATGATTGTGGTAAGATTGGTCATGCTAGCCACCTACCTAGTAGTAAAGCTCTTATCAAGAGACTTCATGTAGTGAGTAAAAGTCTCTCTGTCCACTGGTTTTCAGGAGCTGGTGAAGAAATATGCCATGGTGCTGTAAGAGAAGAGGGCTGCAGGCACTATGAATGGCCATAATGATTGTGTCCCACCTCAACAGCTGAAATTTAGGAGATAGAGTTCAGTCCATGACATTCTTCCTGAACCTTTAAGTTAATAGAGGTCACCAATAGAAATGTTGCATTAGAGAAATGGAAGCTGGGCATTTATTTATTTATTTATTTATTTATTGAATACAATGTTGATTTTTAGGATTGCTTGTTAGTGCACCAGTTCAGTCTTTAATGGTAGTAATTATAGCTATAATTTTTCTAAATTGAGCAGTAACTCATAGATCCATTTCAAGAGTCATAGAATCAATCATTAGAAGAATCTGCACTCCTGTAAATCTCCATGCATTTGGGTATGCAAGATCTACCCAGAAACAGAGTCGAGAATGGAGATGCTCAGATAAAAACTACATAGTGAAATTACAAATGTACTTTACAACTATTCATTAAATATCCACTATGCCAGTTACCAGAGTAATATTCATATTAGAATTTGTTTCACTGTAGTTTAGAGAAGTGCTAGTAAAATATGTTTTTTTTTTCTTTTCAGTTTTGGCTATAGAACATCAGTTTTTTCTCTATGAAATCAATTGCATCTGAAATTTAAGTAATAGTTACTACATTAAGATACACAAGAAGATAGAGGATAATGCCCTAGGTGTTGGAGGACCTGGCTATTAAGGTTGCAGTCCACAAGACTCTCTTTCCTCTTTTTACCTACTTTAATGGGAGACTATCTCTAGGCACAGATGCCTGACCCCTGCACGTGCCACATGATTCAGAATATGACTCTTTCTGCCCATATGATAATTAGGAAATGTGTTATGTATAACCAATCAGCCCCTCCTACATATATGGTACTATATTAGGACCAATCAGCCCCCATCTGTATTATAATTAGGTACTGTGTTATGATCAATCACCTCTTCATGTACAGAACCCTAAGAACACTTGTATACCTTTTCCCTGTAAAAATAAAATTAAGCTGACTCCTGGGAGTTCTTCCCATCATACAGCATGAATAAGATTATTTAAAGGACAGGTAGCAAGTTAAGTTCATTCAAAGACTGGAAGCAGAACCTTTTGAAAAGGTAGGAAGATAACCTAGAAAGCATTGCTGAGAAACAAGCAGAGTGAAGAGTATAGAGTAAGGAGTGGGCACATCCTTCAAGAGTTAAGGGCTTGCATTTAAAAATATATACATTGAATTTAACAACATAAGAGGTGACTGGTGATAGTGAAAACAGTTAAGATATCACCAGGACAGTGACATCAGGCATGAATGGGAGTGAAGGAGGCAGTTCTGGGGTTGTGTAAATCCATTTTCAAGTCTATGGCTGTGAGGAGGAATAGAAAGAGGGATATTTAAGAATAAATAGAAATGGTAAGGCTCAAGTGAGGCTTATGTCTGGAACAGGGGATGCTCCCATGGTTCTGACAAGCAAAGCTAGGAGAACACTAGCACACACTACAAGTTGAGAACATCTAGGATGTGGGACGACTCAGGGAAGAGTGGAACAGAGGAGAAGACCATTCTTAGGCAGTGGAAAGCACATCTCATCTCTCACTGCAGTAGGGAAAAATGACAAGGTGGCAGAGGCTGGGGGACTAGAACACTATGTGATTTTTATTTCTTTTGCTTATGACTTAGTACTCATTAGCTATGTTTATTATTAACTGTTGACTTCAGGGCATTTTGAGTTTTTGTTTCTTTGTCTTCATAGAGTAGATTTGTTTCAGTCTGTAAGTGGAACAAAGTTCAAATTTACAGAGACAATAGGTGATATGACATCTTAGTTTTCTCTTTCTCAGAGTGATTAGTAGTACTCTGAAGTGTTTCTACTTGATTTGCCAGTATGTGGACAGAGCAGAACCAGGGGATCTGGAGAGTGAAGGAGAAGTCGGCTTTGAATTTTTTTCTGAGCCATTAAGTAAAATTATTATTTATTTGGAAGTCACTCTAGCTTGTTGTCAATTACACCCAGCAGTTTTATATGATTGGTTGAAATAACAAATGAGTGAAATGTTACTTTTTGTTTTTCTTCACATAGGAGCTTCAACAACTCAGTTAAAGCAGTAGTAAGTAACTTTCTTAAAATATGGATCCTAGATATATGTGGTTGAGTATTTTTAAAGTAAAGTAAAAATATTTCATTGGCCAAGAGAATCTTGATTATTAACAATATAATTGAGAATATTCCTCTTCTAAATTAGCATGGAGCCAAAAGATAATGTTATAATTCAGAGATATGAGTAGATTTGTGGTCTCCCAGACCCATCAAGAAAAGTTACTTTTCTACTCAAAGGAATCAATGGGCAGACACCTGATTACAGGGAGGGAAAAGGTGCCGTACTAGATTTTGATTAATGATAAACATGTAAAGTCTGTGTGTCTTCAAAACTTTTAAAGAGATAATATTACTAAACCAATTCAGACAATAGTGACATTAATACATAAAAGACTAAACATAAACCTTATCACATAACTTGCTAATCAGAGACTCTTTAATATGTTCAGTTGCTCTGCTTATTTGCTGTGTGGGTGGGAAAGTATGCATTTTATGTTTGTGTATACCGTAGTCAGTGTTCTATGACTGGGAAGACACACCATGACCAAGGTAACTCTTACAGAGAAAAGCATTCAAGTGGGACTTGCTTATAGTTACAGGAGTTTAGTCCATCATCAGCCAGACAGGAAGCATGGAAGCATGCAGGAAGCTATGTTCTTGATGAAGAGCAGAGAGTTCTACATATGGATCTACAACCTGCAGGAAGCGATACAGACCACTGGACCTGGCTTGTGCTTCTTGAACCACAAAGCACTCCCCGACCTCATTCCAGTGACATACTTCCTCCAACAAGGCTACACCTAATGACAAAACATTCAAATATATGAACATATGTTGAAATATTAATACTCCTGTTCAAATCATCATGGTGTGACACAGTGGATGTACAAGTGTGAGCACACACACCCGGAAGCCAAAAGTTGACACTGTGTGTCATTCTCTCCATTCATTTTGTTTGAGATAAAGGCATGTATGGGACTTGGAGCTCATTGGTATATCTAGGCTGGCTGGTTCATGAATTTCAGTGATGTACATATCTTTGCTGCACTCTCTCCTCCTTGATTTACTATTCAGCATAGGAGTTACAGGTTTGTACCTTATCTATCTTTTTATAGGGGTTCTGGAATATGAACTCAAGTCCTTATGTTTGTACAGCAAGCAGTGTGCTGACCAAGTCATCCTCTGACTTTAGATTTTTTTCCTAGAAGGAAAGAGTTACCTACTTTGTTTTTCTACTCTTACCTGAGATAGAAGTCTAGCAAAGATACTTCTGTATTCTAAAATATCTCAGTTCTTTCATGTTAATTAGGCTAGCTCTAGAGTATCTGATTGAATGTGGATTTCTTAATAATAGTCGCAGAGAATATGAAGAGATAAACAAATGTTTTAATTTACACTTGTTATTTTGACCTTGACCAGGTGAGGAAATATAGGTTATCCTAATTAATTTGAAATAACTTACATAATGATTGTGTAAAGATGTCTATGTCCTTAATGGAAACAGAAATGCTGGGGTATGCTACTTTTATTTAAAGGGACTATTGATATTTGACTCAACTAGTTTTATTTGGGGAAGGCTTAAGGTTATTAAAATTAGAAATAAGGCAAATTAAATCACAATAGATTAGTTAGTAATTGACAGACAAGTCAGCTCAGGCTGTCTTCAATGACCCTGAAAATGTTGGCACTCATCTGGAAGTCCTGAAGTACTGAGCACTTGAGAGTGACTTCAACCCATCCTCATCTCATTCTTCTAGGGTCCACAGTTACAAGTTTTACAATTCCCAGTAAATAAGAGAAGATGAACCCTCTCCTTGGTATTAGGTTATAAATAACAGAAGCTAACAAAGCAGAATGGTACATTTTGTTTAAACCTACAGAACGGCATCTTGGGGTCTGTTGCTATTCTCTGTAAAGTGTTACCTTACAGAAGGGAGAGAATGAAAGTAGTTAGGTTGTATTCAGGCAAGAGCAATACCTGTAGCAGGAATTTGTATTAATAGTAGTTTTTTATTAACTCTCTTTGCTTGAAGATGCTTCAACTGGTAATAAGAACACATGCTCCATTATGTTCATAGCAGCCTTATTTATAATAGCCAGAATCTGGAAAGACCCCAGATGTCCCTCAACAGAGGAATGGATACAAAAAATGTGGTACATTTACACAATGGAGTATGACTCAGCTATTAAAAACAATGAATTCCCTGACAAATACAGAAGTGGATGCTCACAACCATCTCAGGGCAGAACACAGGGTCCCCAATGTAGGAGCTAGAGAGTACCCAAGAGCTGTAGGGGTCTGCGATCCTATAGATTGAACAAAAATATGAACTAATCAGAACCCCCAGAGCTCATGTCTCTAGCTGCATATGTATTAGAAGATGGCCTAGTTGGCCATTATTCGGGAGGAAAGGCCCCTGGTCTAGCATTGTTTATATGCCCCAGTACAGGGGAATGCCAGGGCCAAATAGTGGGAGGGGGATGGTAGGGGAGCAGGGTAGGGGGTGGGTATCAGGGACTTTTGGGATAACACTTGAAATGTAAATGAAGAATTTCTCTAATAAAAAAAAAACAATGAATTCACAAAATTCTTAGACAAATGGATGGACCTGGAGGATATCATCCTAAGTGAGGTAATTCAATCCAAAAGAATACACATGATATGTACTCACTGATAAGTGGATATTAGCCTATAAGCTCAGAATTCCCAAGATACAATTTGCAAACACATGAAATTCAAGAGGAAGGAAGTGTGGATACTTCAATCCTTCTTAGAAGGGGAACACAATACCCATGAAGCAGTTACAAGGACAAAGTGTGGAGCAGAGACTGAAGGAATGACCATCCAGAGACTTCCCCACCTGAGGATTCATTCCATATACAACCACCAAACCCAGACACTATTGCAGATGCCAACAAGTGCTTGCTGGCAGGAGCCTGATATAGCTGTCTCCTGAGAGGCTCTGCCAGTGCCTCACTAATACAGAAGTGGATGCTCACAGTCATCCATTAGATGGAACACAGGGTCTCCAATGAAGGAGCTAGAAAAAGTATCCAAGGAGCTGAAGGAGTTTGTAGCCCCATAGGAGGAACAACAATATGAAGTAAGCAGTAACCCCAGAGCTCCCTGCTACTTAATTACCAATCAAAGAAAACACATGGAGAGACTTAAGGTTTCAGCTTCATATGTAGTTGAGGATGGCCTAGTTGGTCACCAGTAGGAGGAGAGGCCTTTGGTCCTGTGAAGGTTCTATGCCCCAGTATAGAGGAATCCCTGGGCCAGGAAGCAGGAGTGAGTGGGTTGAGGATCAGGGGGAAGGGGAAGAGTATAGGGGATATTCAGAGGGGAAACTGGGAAAGGGGATAGTATTTGACATGTAAATAAAGAAAATATCTAATAAAAAAAGAAAGTTCTCTATAAGAAAATTTAGGTGCTATTGCAGCAGCTCTACCCTGACAGAGTCAAGACTGTGATATAACTGGGGGCATATAAAGACACTAGTGTATATGAATGTGCTTAATTTGAACCCAAGAAGCACCTTTCTTAGCCACCACCCTTCCTCTAAAACAGGTTACAAAATGCTCCAAGTTATTTGTAGCAGAGAAGTTTCTCATGTAGTCAGTGAGTCTTCCCATCCTGTACTGTAGAGTATTTGATTAGTAGAAACCCTGCACATTAATTCCCCACTTTCTCTACCCCTGTCACGGAAGGCATCTTCTCTCTCTGGTCAGTTTGTCTCCACAGATAATGATCTTTAACCATTTGCTTACAAACCTGCCAGTGTCTCAGTATAAGCAGGAGGGGCACCCAAGAATCCCTCCCTCCCATATTAGTTAGTTTTCTTGGTGCTATGAATATATATATTCATATACTAAAGGAAGAATGGCTTATTTGTCTCATAGTTTGTCATATTTGGAGAGGCATATGGTGTTAGCATGAGGTTATTGAGCACACTGCATCCAATCAGGAAGCAGAGAGACGAATACTGGTGTTATGCTTGATTTCTTGGTTTTACAGTCTGAGATCATAGAATAGTGCAACCTACATTCAGGGTAAGTCTTCCTTCGTTAGATAAACTTCCCTGAAAATGGCTTCACATACACACAAGACTGTGTCTCAGGTAATTCTATATGTAGTAAAGCTGACAATGAGAATAATTACTATATCTCTCCAAAGCTATTTCCCCCAAATCTCATAACTTTCTTCTTATAGAATCAATGAATACTACAAACCAAATGCTTTCTGTTTTATTTGAGGCATAGCTATTGTCTTATTTCATTTTCTCAATTGTTCACTAAGGTTACCATCATCACAGCAGATAGGACTTGAGGTAGACATCCATGCCATGTAGTAGTGTACAGTGTTCTTGGAATGGACGGGAAGTCCATAAGATTCAGACCTATGATTTTTGATTCATGTCTTCCAGTATGTGGTGTATGGGCTGTCGGTCTGTATCTATCATTTTCCTTCAGGGGAACTGCACTTTAATTTCTAAGATAATTTTTGTGGCAAAATGTGTCTAACAGGGGACAAGTATTATCTGCTGATGGACATCATCAGCTATGGTGGGGGAAGAAACTCTTAAAGGCATGATGCACATACTTTCAGTCTATAATATTTATTTCACAATATGTCAGTGAAACCTTTTCTAAGTAACTACTATAAATTGCACAGCCATTATAGTAATTGATTTAATATTTCACTTGTGGATGTCGCTAAGATTTGCCCTCACTCAATGACCTTGTTTCCATGGTAACTAGTGTGTTTTAAATGATAAGAAATGTGAAGAGAAGAAGGGATCAATTAGTAATATATAACTCCAATTAAATAAAATTTAGATTTTACCCAGTGAAGCAAATCTTTCAAAACTGAACAAGATAGTCTAACAATATGGTTGTGCTTTGGCAAATGATGCATATGCTAATTTTAAATAAATCTGTGTGCTATTGTGCATAGCATCTGACTACCTCAGACTTAAGGCTTTTATGCAAATGTGAAAATAGGAAGAGCAAATCATGCAATCAGTCCTTACTTATCTATTGTCTAGATCCCGCCTGCTTTTTTTTCTCTTATTTGCCATCCTTTCATCCTTTATTGGCATTTTTAAGATAAGGAAGAGGAGGGAAATTAAAATGATTTTATTTTGCTTCTCAAGAGCCCTGCCCGTGAGAACACATTAATTACTTAATTTATCAAGGGTATATTGAGCACATTCCAAACACTGGTGCTTGTTGCTGTTCTTCAACAAGCCCTTTTTCTGCTAAGATGTCATGTATTCAGTGTTGTCTTTGCCTGGGAAGCTCTCTTCTAATCTATGCATGGATCACTCTGTTTCTTTTACTTCTCTGCTCTTCTGTGAGCTTCAAAGTGTAACCTTACTGCCATCCCTCATGAAACAGAAACTTTAACCTCCACTGAATCCTATACATCATCTGCCTTGGATACTTTACATTCCACATTTCTTATAATGTCACCTAACATTCATTCATTCACGGACTCCCTCACTCTATATATCCTCACTAACATAAAATGTATGCGGCATAAACACAGACTTCTCTGTTGTTTTCCTTTTACTGTTATGTGACCAGATTAGAGTAGTTGCATGAAGTACAAAGTGGGAGCATCAGCTCTGTTTTTAGTGACATCTTTACTTAAAGATGAAAGACACAGTGTTTTTCCTTTATTCTCAAAACATTTGTATTTACTAAAGAAATTTATAAGCAAGATTAAGTGCAAGATTATGTTAGATTATTTTTCCCCTATTAAAAATATATTTTTCATATAATGTTTTCTGATTATAGTTCCCTCTCATTCCTCTTTCTCACTTTCCTTGTTAGTTCCCCTCCTGTCCAGATCCAGGCTCTTTCTGTCTCTCATGAGAAAACAGACAGGCATCTAAGGAATAATGATAAAATAAAATATATTGAAGACAACCCATAATATGGAAAACACTCAATCAAGGTAAAGAGCCAATGAAAAAGCACAAGAAACACATACAGCTGGAGAAACACATGCACTTACATACTCAGGAATCCCACAAAAACCCCAAACCAGAAGACATATTATATAAGGACTTTCAAGGCTAAAAAAAAAAAAAAAAAAAAAAAAAAAAAAAAAAAAAAAAAAAAAAAAAAAAAAAAAAAAAAAAAAAAAAAAAAAAAACAAAAATCATAACAAATGTTCTTACTTAACATTTTGAGACAAGGACCATCCAAAGATACCACTGAATTTGCATTGTGTTGGCCATCTACTGCTAGTCATGGTGCCTACCCTTATGAGTGGTTTGTTTTCCCAGTGTTTTCTTAGAAAACCTTAGAGAAAACTAATTTTTCCTTTATGAGAAATTATCAAATTGGAGATAGCTTCTGGGTTAGGACTGTGGGCTTTTGTTGAGTTTTATTCTCAAATCTGAGATGCCATCAGGTCCAGGCCTATACCTGTTCTGTGCATGCTGATAGCTTCTGTGAGTTTATATGTGTGTCAGCACTGTTGTGTCTAGAAAACCTTGATTCCTTGGTATCCTCCATCCTCTCTGGCTCTTATAATTTTTCTACCGTCTATTCTGCAGTATTCCTTTAGCCCCGAGGGAAGGGATTAGATGGAGAAATGTCATTTAAGGCTGAGTATTCAAGTCTTTGCATCTTGTCTGGTTGTATGTTTTTATTTGCTTCAGGGTAATATTTCTGCGATGACAACTGAACAAGTCATTGATATATAAGTATAGCAAAAATATTGTTAGTAGTCATTTTATTGCTATGTTCTTATAAGAAAACAGTAGTATTGGTTTTCTTCTAGGTTCTTGGCCTATATAGTCTCAGGTTCTTGACCACCCAATGACATTAAGTTTCATCTTTTGGAATTGCACTTAATTCAAATCAGATATTGGTTAGTTACTCCCACAATCTTTGTGCTCCTATTGCACCAATGTATTATACTGGCACAAGTTACCACTGTATAATGATTGGTTGTATTTGGGTTGGTATTTACCATTCTCCTTTGGTACCATTCAGGGTACAGTTCAGTACCATGAATACTAGTCATCATTGGTGAGGGGTCTAGATAGGTACAAGCTCAACTCTCTCATATTCAATAAACAGGATGGCTGCTGTGTTCAGTAATAGGGACTTTACTACAGTTTGTGAAGAGATAGCAGTAGCCTTGACAATAGCCCAGGTTGTTTGACATTCTCATGAGACCCCTTTGGCCAAGAATTAAATAATATATAACCTATTCCTGGTACTAGATGTTTCCTTTGGTGACGAGATATGTTTAATTGCAGGTCTATCTCCCCCATTCTTTGACAATTTTATTTAGGTCACCTTCATATATGTGTATATTATAGGATGCTGCTACTGTATTAGGTTTGTATACAAACCCTCAAATGGCCCTTAGTTTTAGCTGTCTCTCCTAGCATTCCCACCCATACTCTTTTCTCTATCTCCACTCCTTTCTCATACTTCTATTCAAGTTCTCTTCACATCTATCCATAACTACCAATTCTATTTCCCCTTCCTAAGGAAATCCCTCTCTTCGTCCCTACTCCTTTAATCTCCTCTTAACCATATGTTTTTATTACAATAGCTTCACAGTACTATCTGAGACCCTAGCTGGTGGATACCTTCGGTGGTTTTTAAAATTAATCATAATATTAGTAATTATTACCATTATATTATATTTTTATTTTATTTTTAGCATTCAAAAATGTTTTTACTATCCCGTTTTCTTCTGTGTTCAATATGAAGCTGAAAACTATCCTTTTAAGGTCTGTAAAGAATTGGATTGAAATTTTGATGGGGATTGCATTGAATATATTTTTGGTAGAATGACCATTTTTACTATATTAATCCTACAGATCTATGAGCATGGGGGATCTTTCCATCTTCTGATATATTTTTCAAATTCTTTCTTCAACATCTACACTAATACAAGTGTTACACTTTCTTATTAGAGTTACTCCAAGATACTTTATATTTTTGAGGCTCTTGTGCAAAATGTTGTTTCTCTAATTTCTTCCTCAGTCCATTTGTCATGTGTATATAGGAAAGATACTGATTTTCTTGAGTTAATTTTGTATCCTGCTACTTTTCAGAAAGTGTTTATTATCTGTAGGAGTTTCCCAGTGGCATTTTTAGCGTCGCAACGTATACTACCATATCAGCTGCAGATAAAGATACTTTGACTTCTCTTCCAATGTATATACCTTTGATCTCCGTGAGCTGCCTTATTGCTCTAGCTATGTACTATAATGAAATAGATATGGAGATAGTAGATAACATTGTCTTGTTCCTGACTTTAGTGAACATGCTTTGAGTTGATGTTTCTATGGGCTTTCTGTAAACTGCCATTAATATGTCAAGGTATTTTCCTTGCTTTCCTAGTCTTTCCAGGACTTTAACATGAAGGAGTTTTGGATAATGTCACAGGCATTTCCTTCCTTTAATAAGATGATCATGTGGTTTTTGTCATTTGATCTGTTCATATGGTGGATTATATTCATTGATTTATGGATATTGAACCATCCCTACATCTCTGGGATGACGCCTACTGGAAAGTGGTGACTGACATTTTTGATGTGTTCATGGATTTGGTTTGCAACTATTTTATTGAGAATTTTTGCATCTGTGTTCATAAGGGAAATTGGTCTTCAATTCTTTTTTTGTTGGGTCTTTACATGGTTTAGTTGTCAGAGTAACTGTGACTGTATTAAAAAAAAACTGGGCAGTGTTCCTTCTATTTATGTTCTGTGAAATAATTTGAGGAGTATTGACCTTAACTCTTTTTTGAAAGTCTTGACTAAAGCCATCTGGCCCTGGATTGTTTGTTTGGTTTTTGTTGGGAGACTTTTAATTACTTCTTATATTTGAAGAATGGTTGGGGTTCTGTTAAAATTGATTACATGATCTTGATTTAACTTTGGTAGGTGTTATATGTTGGGAAAACTATCCATTTCTTTTACATTTTCCAATTGAGTACAGGTTCCTAAAGGATGTGTTTGGATTTCTTTTGTGTCTGCTGTTCTGTCTGCCCTTTTGCCACTAATTATGTTAATTTGAATTTCTCTCTCTGCATTTTGTTTAATTTGCTCAGGGTTTGTCAATCGTACTGGTTTTCTAAAAGGACCAACTTGTCATTTCATTAATTTTTAAATATTTTTATGGTTGTTTCTTTCTACTATACTGATTTCAGCCCTGATTATGATTAATTCTTGACATCTATTCCTATTCAATGTTAATTTCTTCTTCGTATTCTGACACTTTCAGGCATGTTCTTAAGTTGGTAATCATGAGATATCTTTAATTTTTTAAATGTAGGTACTATTTTAGTACTATGAACTTGCCTTTTAGAACAAAGTTCATTGAATCCCATATATTTAAATAAAATATCTAATAAAAATAAAAAGGAGAAGAAAGAAAGAAAGAAAGAAAGAAAGAAAGAAAGAAAGAAAGAAAGAAAGAGCCATCTCATAATCAGCCACCAAATCCAGACACTATTGCATATGCCAGCAAGATTTTGATGAAAGGACCTTGATATAACTATCTCAAGTGATGCTATGCCAGTGCCTGGCAAATACAGAAGTGGATGCTCACATTCATCTATAGGATGGAACACAGGGCCCCCAATGGAGGAGCTAGAGAAATTACCCAAGGAGTTGAAGGGGTCTACAACCCTTTAGGTGGAACAACAATATCCCCAGAGCTCGTGTCTCTAGATGCATATGTAGCAGAAGATAGCCTAGTCGGCCATCACTGGGAAGAGAGGCCCCTTGGTCTTATAAACTTTATATGCCCTAGTACAGGAGAATGCCAGGGCCAGGAAGTGGGAGTGGGCAGGTGGGGGAGCAGGGTAGGCAGAGGGTATAGGGAACTTTTGGGATAGCATTTGAAATGTAAATAAAGAAAATATCTAATTAAAAAAAAGAAACTGTCAAACATAAAATATTGTCTTTAACAGCTTGATTCTTAAGTTCATTTGCTGAGATATCTATTTCCATCCTCTTACTCTGAGGTGCTGTGCTACTCTTGATTCTTTTTTAAAAAATAAATAATTAAATAAATAATTAAATGTACATTTGGTGTTTGGCCTAGATGTACGTATGTATGAAAGTGTCAGATCCTCTGGAACTGGAGTTATAGGCATCTGTGAGTTGACATGTGGGTGCTGGGAATTGAAACCAGATTCTCTATAAGAGCATGCAATGTCCTTAACTGCTATGCCATCTCTCCAGCCCCTACCCTTGATGTTAATGTGTGTTTCTTGTATATAGCAGAAGGAGGGACCCTAATTTTTTTAATTCATCTGTTAGTATGTATCTTTTTATTGAGGAATTGAGATCACTGATATTCAAAGTTATCAGTGAACAACGTTTCCAATTTTCATTGCTTTGTTGTTGTGATGTGGGTTTTTCCTTTTTTTCCTTATTTTTATTTTTAAAACTTTTAGAAAATTTTATTTATTTATTCTTTATTGGATATTTTAAATTTAAATTTCAAATGTTATCCCCTTTCCAGGTCTCCTCTCCAGAACCCCCCTACCCTATTCCCGTTCTTCCTGCCTCTATGAGGGTGCTTTCCCCACATACACACTGCTGCCTTCCAGCCCTGGCATTCTTCTACACTGGGGCATTAAACTCCCTCAGGCCCAAGGATTATTCCTCCCACTAACGTCCAACAAGGCCATTCTCTGCCACATATGCAGCTGATGTCATGGATCTCTCCATGTATACTCTTTGGTTGGTGGTCCAGTCCCTGGGAGCTCAAGGGGATCTGGCTGATTGACACTGTTTCTCCCCTCCCCAAGGGCCTGCAAACCCCCTAAGCTCCTTCAGTCTCTGCTTCAACTCCTCCATCTGGGACCCCCACACTCAATCCAATGGTTGGCTACGATCATCTACCTCTGTATTTGTCAGGCTCCTCTCAGCAAACATGTCCCTGCATCTGAAATAGTGTCTGGGTTTGGTGACTGTACATGGGATGGATCCCCAGGTGAGAGGTGGAGCAGTCTCTGGATGGCCTTTCCTTCAGTCTCCACAATTTGTCTCCATATTTCCTCCTGTGAGTATTTTCTTCCCCCTTCTAAGATGCATGAAGTATCCACACTTTGGTCTCTTTCTTCATATGGTCTGTAAATTGTATCTTAGGTATTCTGAGCTTCTGGGCTAATATCCACATATCAGTGAGTGCATACCATGTGTGTTCTTTTGTGACTGGGTTACTTCACTCAGGATGATATATTCAAGTTCCATCCATTTGCCTGCGAATTTCATGAAGTCATTGTTTTAATAGCTGAGTAAATAAGTAAAAATTAAAAAAAATTAAAAATATAAATTACCACATTTTCTGTATCCATTCATCTGTTGAGGGACATATAGGTTTTTTCCATCTTCTGGCTATTATAAATATGGTTGTTATGAATATAGTGGAGCATGTGTTCTTATTACATATTGATACATCTTCTGCCAATGCAGAAGATGTATTGCATTGCTGAAGAAGGTGTATGCCCAGGAGTGGTATAACTGGGATCTCAGGTAGTTCTATGCCTAATTTTCTGAAGAACTGCCAGTCTGATTTCCAGAGTGTTTGTACCAGCTTGGAATCCCACTAGCAATGGAGAAGTGTTCCTCTTTCTCCACATCCTTGCCAACATCTGCTGCCCCATGAATTTTTGATCTTAGCTATTCTGACTGGCATGAGATGGAATTTCAGAGCTGTTTTGATTTGCATTTCAATGATTACTAAGGATGTTGAACATTTCTTTAGGTGCTTCTTGGCCACTAGAGGTTTCTTAGTTGAGAATTCTCTGTTTATCTCTGTTCCCCATTTTTTAATAGGGTCATTTGGATCTCTGGAGTCTAACTTCTTGAGTTCTTTGCATATATTGGATATTTAGCCTGTTATTGGATGTAGGGTTTGTACAGATCTTTTTCCAATCTGTGGGTGCCATTTTGTCCTATTGACAGTGTCCTTTGCCTTACAGAAGCTTTGCAATTTTCCATTTGTCAATTCTTGATCTCACAGCATAAGCCATTGGTGTTCTGTTCAGGAAATTTTCCCCTATACCCATGTCTTTGAGGCTTTTCCCCACTTTCTCCCCTATAAGTTTTAGTGTCTCTGGTTTTATGTTGAGGTCCTTGATCTACTTGGACTTGAGCTTTGTACAGAGAGATAAGAAAGGATTAATTTGAATTCTTCTACATGTTGACTACCAGTTGAACCAGCACCATTTGTTGAAAATGCTGTCTATTTTTCCACTGGATTGTTTTGGCTCCTTTGTCAAAAATCAAGTGACTATAGGTGTGGGGATTCATTTCTGGGTCTTTAGTTCTAATCCACTGATGTACCTAACTGTCACTGTACCAATACCATGAAATTTTTGTCACAGTTGCTCTGTAGTACAGCTTGAGGTCAGGGATGGCGATTAACCCCAAAAGTTCCTTTATTGTTTAGAATAGTTTTCACTATACTGTTTTTTTTTTGTTGTTGTTATTCCAAATTAATTTGAGAATTTTTCTTTCTAACCCTGTGAAGAATTAATTTGGAATTTTAATGGGAATTGCATTGAATCTGTAGATTGCTTTTGGCAATACATTTTTACTATATTAATCCTTCCAATCTGTGAGCATGGAGATCTTTCCATCTTCCAAGATCTTCTTCCATTTCTTTCTTCAGAGACTTGAAGTTCTTGTCATACAGATCTTTCACTTGGCTGGTTAAAGTCACACCAAGATACTTTATATTGTTTGTGACTGGCGTGAAGGGTGTCATTTCCCTAATTTCTTCCTCAACCATTTCTCCTTTGAGTATAGAAAGGCTACTGATTTGTTTGAGTTGATTTTATATCCAGCCAGTTTGCTGAAGTTGCCTATCAACTGTAGGAGGTCTCTGGTGGGATTTTTGCGGGTCACTTAAGTATACTATCATACTATCTGCAAATAATGATATTTTGACTTATTCCTTTTCAATTTCTATTCCTTTGATCTCCTTTTGTTGTTGAATTGCTTGAGCTAGAACTTCAAGTACTATACTGAATAGATAGGGAGAGAGTGGACAGCCTTGTCTATTCCCTGATTTTAGTGGGATTGCTCAGTTTTTCTCCATTTAGTTTGATGTTGGCTACTGGTTTGCTTTATATTGCTTTTGCTATGTTTAGGTATGGGCCTTGAATTCCTGAACTTTCCAAGACTTTTAACATAAAGGGTTGTTGTATTTTCTCAAATGCTACTGTATACTATCTCCAGTTTCTTTTTCAGGCACTCAAGATCTGTGAGTTTTCCTCTTAGCACTGCTTTCATTGTGTCCCATAAGTTTGGGTCATTCATTTTCATTAAATTCAAAAATCTCTAATTTCTTTCTTTATTTCTACCTTGACCAAGTTATCATTGAGTAGGGAATTTTACAGCTTCTATGTGTTTAGGTATGGGCCTTGAATTCCCGATTTTTCCAAGATTTTAACATAAAGTGATGTTGTATTTTGTCAAATGCTTTCTCAGCATCTAATGAAATGATCATGTGGCTTTTTAATTTGAGTTTATTTATGTAGTAGATTACATTGTTGGATTGCCATATACTAAAACATCCCTTCATCCCTGGTATGAAACCTACTTGATTGTGGTGTATGATCATTTTGATGTGTTCTTGGATTTTGTTTGTGAGAATTTAATTGAGTATTTTTGCATCAATATTCATAAAGGAAATTGGCCTGAAGTTCTCTTTCTTTGTTGGTTCTATGTATGGTTTTGGTATTAGAGTAACTGTGGCTTCATAAATCGAATTGGGTAGTGTTTCGTCTGTTCCTATTTTGTGGAAAAGCTTGAAGAGTATTGGTATTAGGATTTCCTCTATGTTCTGATAGAATTTTGCACTATTCCCATCTGGTGCTGGGATTTTTTTAGTTGTGATACTTTTAATGACTGCTTCCATTTCTTTAGAGGCTATGGTACTCTTTAGATGGACTATCTGATTCTGATTTAACTTTGGTATTTGGTATCTCTCTAGGAAATTTTCCTTTTCATCCAGATTTTCCAGTTTTGTTGAGTACAGTCTCCAGGAGTAGAATTTATTGAATTTCCTCAATTTCTGTTTTCATAACTCTCTTTTCACTTCTGATTTTGTTCATTTGGATATTGTCTCTGTGCCCTCTGGTTATTCTGGTTAAGGGTTTATCTATTTTGTTGATTTTTTTCTCAAAGAATCAGATCCTGGCTGATTCTTTGTATAGTTCTTTTTGTTTCCACTTGGTTGATTTCAGCCCTGAGTTTGATTATTTCCTGCCTTCTACCCCTCTTGGGTGTATTTTCTTCTTTTTGTTCTAGAGCTTTCAAGTGTGTTGTTAAGCTGCTAGTGTATACTCTCTCCAGTTTCCTTTTGGAGGAGCTCAGAGTTGTGTATTTTCCTCTTAGCACTGCTTTCATTGTGTCCTATAAGTTTGGGTATGTTGTTTGTCATTTTCTTTAAATTATAATGTTTCTAATTTCTTTTTTTATTTCTTCCTTGACAAAGTTATCATTGAGTAGGGCATTGTTCAGCTTCCATGTGTATGTGGGCTTTGTTTGTGTGTGTGTGTGTTTATTGAAAAACAGCCTTAGTCCATGGTGATCTCATAGGATGCATGGGATCATTTCAGTCTTCTTGTATCTGTAGAAGCCTGTTTTGTGACAGATTATATGGTCAATTTTGGAGAAGGTACCATGAGGTCCTGAGAAGTAGGTATATTCTTTTGTTTTAGGATAAAATGTTCTATAGATTTCTGTTAAATCCATTTGGTTCATAACTTCTGTAAGTTTCACTGTGTCTCTTTTTAATTTCTATTTCCATGATCTGTCCATTAATGAGAGAGGGTTGTAAAAGTCTCCCACTATTATTGTGTGAGGTACAATGTGTGCTTTGAGCTTAAGTTTCTCACATTTTTAAGAATGTGGGTGCCAGGGATGGAGAGATGGCTCAGTGGTTAAGAGCACGGACTACTCTTCCAGAATGTCCTGAGTTCAATTCCCAGAAACCACATGATGGCTCACAACCATCTGTAATGGTATCCAATACCCTCTTCTGGTGGGTCTGAAGATTGCAACAGTGTACTCATATACATTAAATGAATAAAAAGATCTTAAAAAAAAGGCATACACTATTGCATATGTCAGCAAGATTTTGCTGAAAGGACCCTGATATAGCTTTCTTGTGTGAGGCTATGCCAGTGCCTGACAAATACAGAAGTGAGTGCTCACAGTCATATATAGGATGGAACACAGGGCCTCCAATGGAGAAGCTAGAGAAAGTACTCAAGGAGCTGAAGGGGTCTGCAAACCAATAGGTGGAAGAACAATATGAACTAACCAGAACCCCCAGAGCTTGTGTCTCTAGCTGCATATGGAGCAGAAGATGGCCTAGTCGGCCATCATTGGGAAGAGAGGCGTCTTGGTCTTACAATATTTATATGCCCCAGTACAGGGGAACACCAGTGCCAAGAAGTGGGAGTGGGCAGGCAGGGGAGCAGGGTGGGGGGAGGGTATAGGAGACTTTTGGGATATCATTTGAAATGTAAATGAAGAAAATATCTAATAAAAAATAGAAAGGAAAAGAATGTGGGTGCTCTGGCCTTTGGATCATAGTTTTTCAGAATTGAGAGTTTTTCATGATATATTTTTCCTTTGATGAGTATGAATTGTTCTTCCTTATCAGTTTTGATAATTTTTGGTTGAAAGTCCATTTTATTGGATATTAGAATGGCTACTCCAGCTTGTTTCTTTGGACCATTTGCTTAGAGAATTGTTTTCCAGCCTTTTAATTTGAGGTAGTATCTGTCTTTGTCACTGAAGTTGGTTTCCTATATGCAGCAAAATGCTGGGTTCTGTTTAGGTATCTAGTCTGTTAGTCTATGTCTTTTTATTGGGNTTTTTTTTTTTTTTTTTTTTTTTTTTTTTTTTTTTTTTTTTTTTTTTTTTTTTTTTTTTTTTTTTTTTTTTTTTTTTTTTTTTTTTTTTTTTTTTTTTTTTTTTTTCTCTAATTTTGTTGAAGACACTTACTGGCTCTTTAAGTTGGAAACCTTTGCTCTCTTCTGTTTTGCTTAGGGTTAGTCTTCTCATTGTGTCCTGGATTTCTTGGATGTTTTGGGTTAGGATATTTTTGCATTTTGCATTTTTTTTGACTGTCTTGTCAATGTTTTTTTTAATGGTATCTTCTGCACCCAAGATTCTCTCTTCTATCTCTTGCATTCTGTTGGTGATGCATGCACTTAAGCCTCCTGATCTCTTTCCTAGGTTTTCTATCTCCAGTGTTGTCTCCCTCTGTTATTTCTTTATTGTTTCTACTTCCATTTTTAGATCCTGGAAGGTGTAATTCAATTCCTTCACCTGTTTGGTTGTGTTTTCCTGTAATTCTTTAAGGGATTTTTGTGTTTCCTCTTTAAGGGCTTCTACCTGTTTACCTATGTTTGCCTGTATTTCTTTAAGGGAGTTATTTATGTCCTTCTTAAAGTCCTCTATCTTCATCATGAGATGTGATTTTAAATCAAAGCCTTGCTTTTATGGTGTGTTGGGTGATTCAGGTCTTGCTATAGTGGGAGGACTGGGTTCTGATGATGCCAAGTAGCCTTGGTTTCTGTTGCATATGTCCTTGCTCTTGCCTCTTGCTATTTGGTTATCATGTTAGCTGGTCTTGCTGTCTCTGTGGTTTGTCCCTCTTGCAAGCCTGTGTGTCAGCCCTTTTGGAAGACCTCTCCGGGAGGAAGCTGGGACACAGGGTTAGCTCTGGGATGCAGATGGAAACCAGAAGGATTCTGTCCCAGACTGCTCTTCTCTTTCTGTGTCCTGAGGGCACTGGGCAGGCCTCTCTGAGTGGAGGTAGTGTTTCCTGTGCTCACACATGTGTCAGCACTCCTGGAAGACTCCTGATGGTATTTGGTTATCGAGAGCTGTGGCACAGGATCACTTCTGGGAGTAGTCTTTACTTTTTTTTTTTTTTTTTTTTTGATGCCCTGGGGTTATTTTTTTTTCTTGTGTTTTCTTGGCTGTGTTTACCTTCTTCAAGTCAAAATTTTATTCCTGTGTCTTCTGTAGATCAGGATTTGTAGATAGATATTGATTGAATTAGGTTTTAACATGCAATGTCTTATTTTCCCTATCATTGTACTTAAAGGTTTTGTTGGCTATAGTAGTTGACTGACATCTGTAGTCTCTTAAAGGTTGTTGAACATATGTTTAGGCCCTTTTTGAGTTTATAATCTACATTGAAACGTCATGTTACTCTATTGGGTCTGACTTTATATGTTATTTTATTGTTTTCCCTTGCAGCTTTTAATAGTATTTATTTGTTCTGTTCTTTAGCATTTTGAATATTATATGTTGTATGGAATTTTTTCTGGTTTAGTGTATTTGGTGCATTGTATACTTCTTGTACCTTAATTGCTATCTTTCTTTAGGTCAGGATTATTTTGTTTTATGATCTTTGTGAAAAATATTTCCTATATTTTTGAGTTAAGATTTTTTTCCTTCTTTTATTACTATTAATCATAGATTTTTTCTTTTTTTCTTTTTTTTCAATTAATTTTTATTAGATATTTTCTTTATTTACATTTCAAATGCTATCCCAAAAGTTCCCTGTACCCTCCCCCACCCTGCTCCCCTACTTGCCCACTTCCACTTTTTGGCCCTGGCGTTCCCCTGTACTGAGGCATATAAAGTTTGTAAGATCAAGGGGCCTCTCTTCCCAATGATGGCTGACTAGGCTATCTTCTGCTACATATGCATCTAGAGACACGAGCTCTGGGGGCACTGGTTAGTTCATATTGTTCCACCTAAAGGGTTATAGACCCCTTCAGCTCCTTGGGTAATTTCCATAACTCCTCCATTGAGGGCCCTGTGTTTCATCCTATAGATGACTATGAGCATCCCCTTCTGTATTTGCCAGGCACTGGCATAGCCTCACTCGAGATAGCTATATCAGGGTCCTTTCAGCAAAATTTTGCTGTCATATGCAATAGTGTCTGCCCAGGATTTCCTGGATGTTTTGTACCTGGAATTTTTTTTTTAATTTAACATTTATTTATTTATTAGATTTAACATTTCTTTAACTGAGGTATTTCTCTTTTCTATCTTGTCATCAATGTATTAGATTATGTCTTCCATCTCTTGTATTCTGGCAGTAAGTCTTGCCTATGGGTTGACTTTTTGAGTTCTTCGACTTTTCATTTCTAGATTGCCCTACCTTTGGATTTCCTTTATTGTTTCAAGTTGTACTTGAAAGTCTTGAACTGTGTTCTTCATTTCATTCTACTCTTTATTTGTAGTTTCACAGATTTTTTTTTAATGGATACATTCCTAGTCTCTTTGGGGATTTCTAATGTGTTCATAAATACTATTTTGAAGTCCCTTTCTTGGGCATTAGCTATCCTACCCTTCTCAGGGCATGCTGTGGTAAGTTTAATGGACTTAATGGACACATATTCTCATGGTTGTTATTGATTTTATTTTATTTTCTTACAAAGGAATCTGAATTTGGATGGATTATATTTCTAGGTGTAGATATCTAGTCTTGTTTTTATTGGGTGGGTATTCTGTTCCTTATTTTCTAATTTTTCTTTTCTGGTGCTTAAGAGAGTATAGTAGTTGTGGTTTGCCTGGTAGTTAATGTTTCTGATAGCATGTGAGGTGTGGTCACTGGAGCTTTCAGTTACATGTGTTTCTCAGGATTTGGAGTTGATGCTTAGAGATGAAGATGTGTTAGAACAGAGACTTGAGATCTATGAACACCCATTCTTATTTACTGTGCCAAGTTTACCTGATAGGAACCATAAGGTTTAATTTAATTTAATTTAATTTAATTTATTTCATTGGCTGTGAGGAATTATATCAGGCCAGTTGGATTGAGCACAGCTCATCTGAAGCTGTGACAATTTTATTGAAAGTAAATAGACTTTTTATACCTCTATCAGAAATACAATATAATGGCAATTGCCAGGATCAATTTAGTTGTAGTTGCCAGGATACAATGAATTTTACCTGCCATACATGGCACACAAATTAATGTCTAAGACCGATTATCTTGTCAAGCTCACATGCTTCCTAGACTGACTACTAAGGGAACATGCACAGAAACACAAAGTGGCCTGAAAACTTCACTATCTAAGGGAGGGAATTAGTCTCTCAGGAACTGGTGCCCCAGAAGCCATGGGATCTAACCTATCAAATATATGGTGCTTTCCCTCAAGCAGCTAGATTAGGCCAACACCATGATTCCGTGTGGAGGTCTACAGAAGGAAGAAAATCAGGTGTAACACCAGCATCTGGTTATTTTCCTAGGCATGCGGACAGAGGGAGGCCATATCCAATGGTCTTTTATGTAGCTGCATACAAGACTTGATGATTGGATTTTGAGTAGTGGAAAGAGAATGAAGATCTAAAGGTCACCACCTGCTTCCATGGCAGACTTAGCCTTAAATGAAGTATATCTATATCTCTATATTGATATATAGATATATAAATATAGATATATAGATATACAGATATATATATTTAAATCATTACCATATCACATCATAAGAGTCAACTAACTCAGGCTTCTGGATATCAGAAAGATTGTCTGGGAAGTTGGTCTTAAGTTGAAGGTAAAGAGAAAGTAGACATATGACAGAGTACACCCAGAAGTTGGCTAAATTGGCACAATTATTCTTATGCAACAGAGTATGTTTTTCACTAATACAACGTTAAAAAAATCTGAATTATGTGCTTGTTAGTGCAATGTATTCTTATAGTCATCTCCAGGTTCTGTGACTCTTGATTTTAGTATATGGCTTAGGTTTACATATTTAATGTAGCTGAATGGGTGTTATGTGGGTTAACAATGTCTATTATAATGTGATGGCCTGATTATTTTCTGCAGAATTAGGAGTGAATGCTGAGACTAAGGCCCGTCATTTGAACTAATCAATCTTAATAACCTATTTCAGGCTATCAAAATACTTTAGATAAAGTATCTTTTACTTTTAGTAAAATTTTATAAACATGTCTGATAACTATGCTGCTTAGTGTCAAAAATATGTCTTAAAGGCCAAAATCATATAGAATCCAGAAAATCTGAGTTCGAAGTAGTCTTATTTGACATGGACTTTTAGCTCCACAAATACTCTTTGTATGGACCACCAAAACATGGGATTGACATTTTTTTGTGCATACATTGGGTCATATGCCTAGGGCTATGATAGTGGTTTGTTATGACTTAGTTTAATTTATGTAAAGCAACTAGAACCATATTTTTGGCATTCAGTAATTTCACAATAAATGATAAGACTATCACTGTTATCATCATAAATAAGAAAACCTTGGAAAAATTTAAACTTTCCTAGATATGATATTTAACAGCTACTCATGTTACAATTCAGAAGAGGGTAAATGTAGAATAATAATCTTATAAAAATTCACTTATAGTCATCCCCCCCTGTGTGTGTGTGTGTGTGTGTGTGTGTGTGTGTGTGTGTGTGTGTGTATGTGTGTGTGTGTACATGCACCATGTTGTCCATATAGAGGTTAGAGTATACCTTTCCAGAATTATTTCTCTCCTTACACATCTGGTTTCTGGGAATTAAACTGAGGTCATCAGATTTGGTGGCAATGTCTTTATTTGCTGAGCCATCTTGCTGGTGTAGAACAGTAATATGGTTGATGAATAAGAATGACGTTAAGGTAGATGTCATTTCACTTAATAAAATTCCCATCAATTTACAGACTTTGACAAAAGATATTCTTAACTTTAAAATATGTGCTGAAAGAAGAATTTTTGCACAGTTTAACATTTTACAAGTAAGAATTCTGGATTAAAAAAAAAGACCCTGACAGCCTACACAATTAACCATAGAAATGATTTTGCTATAATTTAAAAGAAGAATCACAGAGTTCAAATATTGTATTTGTGTATGGTGCTCATGATTACAACAGAATTTCAGTAATTTTAAATTTTACTGTCAGAAGCAAAGCTTGAATGAGCATCTTTCTTTTGTCAGGGGGCTATTACTTCTCTTAAGAATAGATTTCTAGGAGTTAAACTATTGGCTGAAAGATACAGGAACTATCTTTTCCTGAAGATGCTGGAAGAAAGGAAATCCAGCCTATGAGGTAAATTTTAGCACCAAAATCATTGCCAGGTAGTAGGCAAACAATTGTTTGCAAAGGGCCCATGTAGCAAGCACCAGGGAAAATGTGTGCTGTCAGACAACTCGTCACTAGCAAGCACAGACCTCCAAGCAGGCAACGAGCTGGCATGCAAATTCTCTGACTTTAAATTCTGAGGTGAGCAAAGCATGTTTCAGGCCTGGACCTCGAAGGACAGTTTACTATAAGATAGTGGAAAGAGTCCAGCCTCTTCCTAGTCCCAATATTATCAAGGCTCATAGTCTTACAAAGCAGAAAACTGCATAAGCAAACTGAGGCATACAGATTATTTCTTGGAGCAGAGCCTGCGGCATGTTCTTCTCTTGAAACCCTCTCACCACTCCAACCCTGTGCTCCTTGCACTTATGTTATTCACATATTTCACCTGGAGGGTGGATTTCTGTCAGCCTGGTGTCATAGTTGGTGCATTTTAATCTGAACACATGGAAAGTAGAAAAAGGAGTTCAAAAGTCATCATCAGCTACATAGCAAGTTCAAGGTGAGGATGGGCTGCAAGAGACTCTGTCTCAACGAAACAAACACAAGACTAAACACGGAGGCTTGTCCCATGAGACTGCAAATTCTGGAGCTAGACAGAGGGGCATTTCAGACAACTAGAAACAGCAAGGGAGACATGGGTGAATTCTCATGATTCTTCTTCCCAGAATAACAAAACATGGCCCTAGTCTAGGTAGCCCCATTAGCTTTTCCCCCTTTCTTCCTACTTTCAAAGGCTTGGACTTAACTGCCAGCTCCTCTGCCCACTGCTGCTCCACTACTGCTTGGGTAGGCACTGAGAGAGAGATATTTTGTGTTGACTGGAATTCTCTGTCTCTGCCTAGAGAGATGTGGGATCCAGCTAAGGTGAGTAGTTTAAAGCCCTTAGGACTGAGTGACTGAGGAGAGGATGCTTCAAGCAGCACCTCCTCATCCCCTGCCTTCTTCACTGGGTTTGAGCCACTAGCTACTTTAGTATTTCTCTCTTGGAGATACTGTCACAAGAGGTTTCCAGCCAATAAGAAGACTCAGGTATTTCTGAGTTCTTTTTTTTTTTCAACTTTTATTAGATATTTTCTTCATTTAAATTTCAAGTGTTATCCAGAAAGTTCCCTATACCCTCCCCCCTCCCAGCCCTGCTCCCCTACCCATCCGCTCCCACTTCTTGGCCCTGGCGTTCCCCTGTATTGGGGCATCTAAAGTCTGCATGACCAAGGGGCATCTCTTCCCACTGATGGCCAACTAGGCCATCCTCTTCTATATATGCAGCTAGAGACATGAGTTCAGGGGGTACTAGTTAGTTCATGGTTATTCTTCCACCTAGAGGGTTGAAGACCCCTTCAGCTCCTTGGGTAATTTCTCTAGCTCCTTCTTCCTTGGGAACCCTGTGTTCCATCTAATAGCTGACTGTGAGCTTCCACCTCCATGTTTGTCAGGCATTGGTATATTTTCCCCCGAGACAGCTATATCCGGGCCCTTTCAGCACCATCTTGCTGGCATATGCTATAGTGTCTATGTTTGGTGGCTGATTGTGGGATGGATCCCAGGCAGCCGCAGTCATTGGGTCCATCCTTTGGGATCAGCTTCACACATGATCTCTTTAACTCTTTCAATGTGTGCTTTGTTCTTAATTCTAGGAAGGGGTGACTTGTCCACATTTTGATCTTCCTTCTTCTTGAGTATCATGTGTTTAGTAAATTGTATCTTGGGTAGTCTAGGTTTCTGGGCTAATATCCACATATCAGTGAGTACATGTTATGTGAGTTCTTTTGTGAATNTCTACACATCATGTTTTCACTTCTCTAACACACCTTTTCTATTTGAAACAGGACACAAGATGGGCTGTGGGCCCTGGAAACAAACAAGCTGTTACAAAGCAGTTAAGGTATGGCTTTATGCTGCTGACTATTATGCCAATGTGACATAATGTCATTTCAGAGGAGAGAAGTCAGCTGAGAAAATGCCTCCATAACACCAGGATGTGGGCAAATTTGGGGGGCATTTTTGTAATCAGTGATTGATGGGGGAGGACCCAACAACCTATTGTGGGTGGTACAATCCCTGGGCTGGTATCCCTTTCCTGGGTTCCACAAGAAATCAGGCTGAGCAAGCCAAGAGGAACAAGTCAGTAAGCAGATCTCCTCTATGGTCGCTGCATCGGTTCCTGCCTCCAGGTGCCTGCTTTGAGTTCTTGTCCTGACTTACTTCAGTGATGGACTGCAATGTCTAATATAAGCCAAATAAATCCCCTTCTCCACAATTTTCTTTTAATTATTGTGTTTTGTTGCGGCAATTAAACCCTAACTAGTGAAGGCTAAGGTTTTGTACACCTTAGAAAACAAAATCACAAACCTATTAAAATGAATTTTTAAACCCCAAACTGACAGTAATTCATAGAAAACAGCTCTTAGGTAGCAGCCCATCAAAGGTACATCCTATTGAGAATGGTACAGAAGCATGTTGGCTTTCCTTTACTAGAGAGCAAAGCTCATTTTATCAGTGCAACTGCTACACCAGATCAGCACCAGTTCCTCCACTGTCTAACATGTCTACAGTTTGCTCTACTTGCTAGTTGTATCAAAATAATTTATTGTGTCCTGACAGTACTCTCTGTTTTTAATTTTTCAGACATTATATTTTTATCTCTTCTTTAATAACCTTTTCTTTGACATCTTTGTTATAAGTTTTTTTTCTTTTCTTTTTTTTTATTTTAAATCTGACTTTTAAGTCACAAGTGTTTCAAGTTTGTCCATATTTTCATTATCCAAACCTTTTTCTATATGCAAGCTGTCTATTCAGATGGCATTAATTGTGCCTGTACTTCTCTTATAACTAAGTATATGCTAGGAATTAACCACAGTATTTTAAAAACATATTTAACACCAAATGTCTTGGCTTCCCTGCTAATTATTGTTTTGATACTTAAAGACTTTCGACCTAACCTGTCCTGCCTGGGCTACTTCTTTAAACCTATTATATGCATAGCTTACACCTTTATCTCCGTCATCTCTCTACTCAGCTGACACCTTCTCTGAGAGGCCAACCCTAACCATTTTTTTTAAATATAAAATACTACTCATTGCCACTCCATGCCCTCCACTTTTCTTGTAAACTTATTATTATTCATAACAATGATTGCTATTTGGGATATTATGAAAATCTTGAGGTTATTTAGACAATGCACAATAAGCACATTTTCATAAAAATGTTCATAAACTAAAGAATAACCCATATATATTCATTTACTTTTGAATCGACTGTAGAGGGCCAAGGGTCTGAGAAGCAGTGGACTATGTAATAAGAAGTTATGGTGTTAGCCTAGGATGCACAGCATCCAAGCTTACAGGTTGCCCAGTTGTTTAAGCAAGTCACCTACTCTCTCTGGACAGCTTTTCTACCAATAACTGAGAAAGTTTCATCCCAGTATGTTAAAATGATCATTTAGGGCTGCTGTGCTTGTATGGAATGAAGTGAGAACTGACTATTTACACTCCCATCTGATGCCTTTTCTTCACTCCTTGAGTGTGAAAATCAGCAGCGCTGATAATCCACATGTACACTAGATGGATTTTGAATTAGAAAGTTGACCATGGATACACATGTGACATAATGGTACAGTCTTTGGAAATCTTCAAAATGAGAGATAGTCAATGCCTTGTCTTCTACTTGCATTGCCTTGTGTTTGTGTTTGCATCCCCCACATCCCCGTGAGTTAGAAAATAGACATTTTTAGGCTTCTAGCACCTAACATTTGGCCTTTCACAGATAAAAGGCCCTGTACATGACTTCTGACTAAACTAATTTCAGAAAGGCAGCCAAGTGTTTACCTTTGGCTTTCTGCTCTTCAGTGGCCTTTGTAAAAGCTTCACATGATAACCTCATTTTTAGTTTTGTGCAAGTCAGCCACTGATGCATGATATCATTATGGCACGTCTGCTGAACAGCAGGAAATACCAGGTGCCACTATGTGATGGGTGCTATATTTAATCTCCGGGGAAAAAAAC
Source organism: Mus minutoides (assembly GCA_902729485.2). Taxonomy (NCBI): domain Eukaryota; kingdom Metazoa; phylum Chordata; class Mammalia; order Rodentia; family Muridae; genus Mus; species Mus minutoides. The sequence goes on along the minus strand of LR751119.1, from coordinate 169,942 downwards.
AAAGAGAAGCGAAGGTGGTAGTCTCCTCACACTTATTTATGTACAAGGGGAGTGCAGACCAGAAAGGTTAATTAGTACCTTGTTCAGTGAAAAAGAGTGTCTAGTTTTCTTTCTGCTGTGTGACAAATATTCTGACAGAAAGCAACCTAGAAAGAAAGTGTTTATTTTAGCCCACATGTCCCAGATTACAGTCCATCACTTCAGGGAAGGCACAGCAGCAGAAGCCCAAGACAGAGTATCATCTCATCTGTACAGCCAAGAGCAGAGAGTAAGTGCTGCGTGCATGCTACCTGCTTGCTTTTTAACGTTTTAAACTTTTACACTTGTTTGGAACCAATCCTAGAGAATCATATCATCCACAATGGACTGAATCTTTCCAGTGAATAACTATCAAGGTAGTCCTCCATATATAAGACCTGAACTAGGTAATTCATCAGTACTCTCTTTCTGGATGATTTTTTTTTGTGTGTGTGTGTGGTGTCCAATTGTCAGTTAAAACTCTCTAGCACAGTAGAATTAAGAACATAGTGATTTGAATCTTAAATTCCCATTTTCTTTCAATTAGTATTATGAAAAAAAAACATACAGAAGGGCAGTTTGTGACCAGTACTGATGAATCTCCAAAGAATTATCAAAAGACGATCTCTATATTGGCTGTATTATATTTTTAAAATATGGGTCGTTATAATTAATAAGGAGATACTAAAGTTTATTTCACTCAGCCTTTAGGTTTTGATGGAACTTGATCAAGAGTATTCCTCTAGAATCTGACGTTCATAAACTTGGTTAACACTGAGAAATGTCTCCATCCATAGGTAAGTCAGCAGCGATAGGTTTCTGAGCCCAGAAATGCCTAATTTGGATACAGGTGAATATTGAAACTGCAGAAGAGCCATGCCAAGGCATAATCAGAATGAAGGGCATGGTGGGAAATTTATGAAACCTAAACCATTGACTCTACTTCCCTGTATTACACCCCCAATTGATTCATTGTGTGAGTCTGAGATGCAAAAGGTATTTTATATTTCTTTAAGACATTAATCTAGCAGATAATCACTGGGAAAATGTTAAAATGCTAATCATCAAAACAGGGATATGGCAAAGAACATCATTTTGGTAAAAAAATACAAAAAGTTTACAAAGTGGCATGCTATATCTGATATTTTTCTATTAATATATATGGTTTAAAATAATATTTGGAATATTGCATAACTATTTACTGAAAATAAACAGTCATAAATGAGCCAGGAAATATTACAGCAGACACCAAAGAAATGTAGGATATTAAACAGGAATATTTTGAAAACTGTACTCTAGTGTGTTGTAAAATCTAAAAGAAATGCATAAATTTCTATATTCTCTCAAACTACTACAGTTGAATGAAGATGAAATCAATAACCTAAACAAACCCTATGATTAATTGAATAAGAATGGCCCTAGTGGCTCAATGTTTGAATATTTAATCCTCAATTGGTAAAACAATTTGGAAAGAATCGGGAGTTATGGCATTGTTGGGAGAACTATGTCACTGGTAGTGAGTTTTATATTCCACTCAAAGGCCATTATATTCCTAGTTAGCCCTTACTGTCTTATGTTTGAGGATCAAGATGTAAGCCTTCAGCTCTGGTCTAATGGCATACCTACCTGCCTGATGGCATGCTTTCCATCCTGGTAGTCATGGATTCTGACCCTCTACAATTGTAAGCCATAATTACATGCTTTCTTTCATAACTTGAAGTGGTCATAGTGTTTTATTACAATAGAAAACTAAGAAGGACATGTAGCAAATAAAGAGAGAAAAATAGTAATAAAATACCCTCTGACTAAAGAAGAAAAAGAAATGAAAGATCATACCTAGATAGAGTCATATACTTTTAAACAATATTTACAACCAACCAATATTTCTAAATTGTCCAAATATCTTGAAACATTAGGAACTCTTCTAAATTCTTTCTATGAAGTCAGTTTTACTCTAATGCCCAAACCTGTGAAAGACCCAACAAAGAAAACTCAAAGCTAAGATTACTTATGAACACAGATGTAAGAGTCCTCAATAAAACACTTTCATACCAAAATGTAGGCATATGTCAAAAAGATTATTCACCATGATTAGGTCAGCTTTGTCTCAGAGATTCAGGTATAATGAAGTATACATAAATTAATAACTAATAACACATTGAAAGGACTTAAAACCCACATCATCATCTCAATAGATACAGAAAAAGTCTTGACAAAATACAGCAGTCATTGCTAATGAATTACTAGACAGGATAGTAGTAGAAATAGAAGGATTCTATACGTATAGAATATAACAAGCCTATATATAACAAACCCATAGTCAATGTCATCCTAAATAGAGAAAATTTCAAAGTATCTTTTTAAAATTAGGAACAATATTGGGCCATCCACTCTTCCCTACTTCTTATCAATATAGCACTAGCTAGAACAATAAGACAACAAAAGGACTTAACTAAAATCATAAGAGAAGTACAATTCTTCCTCTTTGCAGATGGAATGAAATTATACATAAGCAACCACTAAACTCCATTGGAATACTTCTAGAAATAATGAGTAATTTGAGCAAAGTGGCAGGATAGAAACTCAATGTATATTCCCAACGTTGGAAAGCAAATCTCTACTGCAAAAGTCAGTAGGTTTTCTACATACTTCAACAATACAGTAAGAAATAAATCATTGGCACACTCACATTTACAACAGCCTTAAAATTTTCTAAGACTAAATCCAACCAAACCTGACAAAGACTGTCAAAGACCTGTACAACAAAGACTTTAAATCTCTTAAGAAAGAGATCAAGAACGATATTTAAAACTGGAAAGACAATTCATATTTGTAGATATGTAGAAGTAATATTATGAAAATGACCATTCTACCCCAAATAAATGCCAGATTCAATGTAATTTTAGTCAACCTGCCTATAACATTCTTCAGGAATAGACAAAATGTCCAGGTGAAACCAGAAAGCCAAAGGATAAAAAAGGCAATTCTGAGCAAGAAGAAAAATGTTGGTGTGGTTATTATTTCAAAGATAAAGTTCCATACAAGTTGTCTAATCTCAAGTGGTCAGCTATGAATATGTGCACGGAAGAAAAAAACTAAAATTCACACAGAAAGTAATATGTATATGTGATTAGATATATATAATATAACAATAGCTATTAATAAAGAGATCATGAATCTGGGAGAGGAGAGGGCAGAGTTAGAAAAGGGAGAGTATAGGTTAGGAGTTATGTAGATATAGTACTCACATATGAAATTATAAAAAAAAATCCTCTTACCAAAATATTGAAAAGGAAAGCAAAAAATAATATTGCTACATTCATAGAACTGAACGGATTGAAATAAAAATAGTATAAATGAGTTCTATTCTTTCAATTATGATTGAGTAGCATGCATATATAGGGCTATATTAGCTATATCAATTGATCTATGAAAATATTTTATTATTATTATTATTATTATTATTATTATTATTATTAGTAGTAGTAGTAATATTAGTATTTGGTTTTAGAGAAAACAGTTTCTTTTTGTAGCCTGAGCTGTAGACAGGCTGTTAGTGCAAATTTATCAATGTTGCAGTATTCTCTTAATCCAGCTGGCTCCCAAATTATTGAGAAAGGACTATTTTATTTATATAGCAGTTCTAAAGCACAACTGAACAATATTAATCTATGTTAACCTCTAAGTAATATGGCTATCTCCCAGTCAAAATCCCTGAGATACTTGCATTTTGTGATTTCTCTGGTTCAGCTCTTGCCGTTATTATTATTATTTTTTTCCCAAGGCAGGGTTTCTCTGTATAACCCTGGCTATCCTGGAACTCACTCTGTAGACCAAGCTGGCCTTGAACTCAGAAATCCGCCTGCCTCTGCCTCCCAAGTGCTGGGATTAAAGGCATGAACCACCATTGCCTGGCTTCCAACTCTTGTTTTACAATGTTCCCTAGACCCTTGTCTAGCTCTGAATCTCCACTTCCTCTTTCTCGCTTCCTGTTCACTAGCTATGAGGAAGCCCCGCCCTATTCTCTCCCCTAGTCTGTCATTGGCGGGTTGATCAGCTCTTTATTGACTAATCTAGGAATATCTGGGGAGCAATGTTTACACAACATTGAGACAGAAGATTCTCACACTTGCAATCAAATATGATGGCCACACGCCTGATGTGGTGACGCACGCCTTTAATCCCAGCACTTAGGAGGCTGAGGCAGAGGCAGGTAGATTTCTGAGTTCGAGGCCAGCCTGGTCTACAAAGTGAGTTCCAGGACAGGCATGGATACACAGAGAATCCCTGTCCTGAACGCTCCCCGCCCCCCCCCAAAAAAGCAGTTTTCGTCTTGGCTCTGAGGAACAACAATATGAACTAACCAGAACCCCCAGAGCTCATGTCTCTAGCTGCATATGTAGCAGAAGATGGCCTAGTCTGCCATCATTGGGAAGAGAGGCCCCTTGTTCTAGCAAACTTTATATGCCCCAGTACAGGGGAACGCCAGGGCCAAGAAGTGGGAGTGGGTGGGTAGGGGAACAGGGCAGGGAGAGGGGAGAGGGAACTTTCAGGATAGCATTTAAAATGTAAATTAAGAAAATATCTAATAAAAAAAGCACTTTTCTTATTACATATGTGAAAATCAACCTACAATTTGTTTGTTTGTTTTTTTGTTTTATTGTTTGTTTTATTGTTTTTTTTTTTCGAGACAGGGTTTCTCTTTATAGCCCTGGCTGTCCTGGAATTCACTTTGTAGACCAGGCTGGCCTTAAACTCGGAAATCTGCCTGCCTCTGCCTCCTGAGTGCTGGGATTAAAGGTTTATGCCACCTCCTCCGGCTTCAACCTATAATTCTTAACCAAATTAACAACAAATTTAATGTTAAGTATTTTTCTCCTTTTTGTGCATTTGTTTCGAATTTATGACAACAGTTAAACAGGAATCTCAGGATACAAGGGTAAATCAGCCCACCTGAATGAGGGTACCTCCTTTATCTATCCTTTCTCTTGTGTCCTTCATCCTCCCTCTGCTAGTTGAGCTTAAGATGTGTTTCCCACAATCTTGGCTTAGAACTTGTTTTTTTTTTTTGCAAATAAAAAAGTGAATTTGTTTTTTTTATTAAAATATTTCTTATTATGTATATTTTTTTTTCAACTTTTATTAGATATTTTCTTCATTTACATTTCAAGTGTTATCTAGAAAGTTCCCTATATCCTCCCCCCTCCCGGCCCTGCTCCCCTACCCACCCGCTCCCATCCCTTGGCCCCGGCGTTCCCCTGTATTGGGGCATATAAAGTCTGCATAACCAAGGGGCCTCTCTTCCCACTGATGGCCAACTAGGCCATCCTCTTCTATATATGCAGCTAGAGACACGAGCCCAGGGGGTACTAGTTAGTNAGTTGAGAATTCTTTGTTTAACTCTGTGCCCCACTTTTTAATGGGGATATTTGATTTTCTGGTGTCCACCTTCTTGAGTTCTTTATATATATTGGATATCAGTCCCCTATCTGATTTAGGATTGGTAAAGATCCTTTCCCAGTCCGTTGGTGGCCCTTTTGTCCTGTTGACAATATCTTTTGTCTTACAGAAGCTTTAACTAGAAGTTCCTCCTGTTCTTTCAACTGGCCTAAAGGCTTGTGGTTGCTTTCATGCCCATGTATCTTGTATCTACCTTTTACCGAATATTAAGATAAATTAAAACTTAGAAAGAATGAAACAAAAGAATCTTGATTGTGAAGGGTGACCATATGCTCACAGAGAATACTACCAGGGGAGGGAGACAGGAAAGAAAAAAGCCAGGAGTACAGTTTTGAGGCTCCAAGTGCAGATAACTAGGGCAAAAATTACTATCAAAAGGGAGCTTGGAATTTGGCATCACCTTGGAAAGGCAGGCAATGAGATTAATTTAGACACACAGACTCTGACGGAAAAGGGAGACATTCAAATGGCATCATGCATTTGGAAGCATGGGATTTAATGGGGCGTGAGTGGGAGAAAGGAAATCTCCCAGAGAAATTAGATTGAAAATGCTAGAAGCAAAAGTCTGAGGAATGAATTTTAAAGAAAATCTTAGAAGGAGAAAGGCAGAAAGAGGACCAAGAAATAGATAAAGAAGGTATATGTAATACATCCCAATGATGGCCGACTAGGCCATCTTCTGCTACATATGCAGCTAGAGACATGAGCTCTGGGGGTACTGGTTAGTTCATATTGTTGTTCCACCTATAGGGTTGCAGACCCCTTCAGATCCTTGGGTACTTTCTCTAGCTTCTCCACTGGGGGCCCTGTGTTCCATCCTATAGATGACTGTGAGCATCCACTTCTGTATTTGCCAGGCACTGGCATAGCCTTACTCAAGATAGCTATATCAGGGTCCTTTCATCAAAATCTTGCTGGCATATGCAATAGTGTCTGCATTTGGTGGCTGATTATGGGATGGATCCCCAGGTGGAGTAGTCTCTGGATGGTCCATCCTTTCATCTTAGCTCCAAACTTTGTCTCTGTAACTCCTTCCATGGGTGTTTTCTTCCCTATTCTAAGGAGGAATGAAGTATCAACACTTTGGTCTTTGTTCTTCCTGATTTTCTTGTGTTTTGCAAATTGTATCTTGGGTATTCTAAATTTCTGGGCTATTATCCATTTATCAGTGAGTGCATATCAAGTGACTTCTTTTGTGATTGGGTTACCTCACTAAGGATGATATCTTCCAGATACATCCAGCAAACACAGATTTCTAATGATATGGCTCTCTACAGAAATTGATTTGGCTATGGTTTAGAGTGCATGTATCCTAACAGTGACTGTAATATTTGATACTTGGTATAAATTAAAAAGTGAAGGTTACTGTGAATTCTAGATCTCTTGTGAAAAAGCAGTAATTTTCATAGCTATTTTTGACTACTGCAGACTTTATTTCAAACTAAAGTAAAAAGGTTATTATAAATGTTTGATGTGAACTACAGAATTGTTTCATTAGAAAAATCAATTTCTCTTTTTAAACTCATTTATGTTATTAACTTGCACTTTTCTCATAGTAATTATTTTCTGAGAATTCGAACAAGATATGCCATAAATGGAGTATCCGTTTTAAGTTCTTTTCTTAAGATGTGTTTACTGTCATCTACTTTTCTAGAGACCAAATTATTTGACCACATTACAGCTAATGACAGAAAAAAATGTGTGATATGTGCTCAACTGGATCTGTTTTAGTAGATTAGTTTTAGTTTGATGAGAAGATGACATTTTAGGACACATCTAGGTCAGATCCAGTGTTTTGCAGCAGTGCTATAGCATACAGAAAGTGTGTCTGGCCTTCTTTCTCACATCCCTATGTACCTTGCTGTTTCTCTCCTTTACTTTCCATTTCATTCCAACTATTTAGATATTGTACATTTTATCTCACCAGTGCTATATTTTCACATATTACATTTTCCACATGATATTTTACTGTGAACTTTTAACTGGGCCATTTCAAAATAAAACTTAAATTTGACCAATAACCACTGTTGCTAAGTTGTTTTTAACTTTCACTACTTTAAATAATGATAAAAGGACATTTACCATGTTGCATTACATATGAAGTAATATTTGAAAGCTTATCATATGCTTTGGTATATGGTGGTCCTGTTCACATTGCTTTTAAAATTATCTCGCATTATAGTTTTTGTTTTGAACAATAATTATTTAAAAGAATATCTGGGGATTTTAAATTACAAAAATATTACTTTTATTATTAAGTATTGCAATTTACAAGTTCTTTCTAATAAAGTTTTCATAAATTTAAAATAAAATGAAAATAACTTTGGGCCTTGTTTTAAAGGATTATGGTTTAAAAATGTGGCCTGTGTGGTTTCTGTTTTGGGGTTTGACTCAGTGACTTCTCTAGCTCTATACTTACCCTGCTGTCAGTATTTGTAATGACATGGAAGGCCTAATGCAGAGCATAGCAAGTCAGATGGCCTAGAGATTTTTATAAAGAACAGATATTTGAGGTGGAATTTTCATTTTCTTCTATTTTTTTCTTCCATGATGACAAGAAATCTCACAAGAATTTGGCTCTCCAGAAAATGGACAGTGTAGACTCTAGACACAGTAGAATACTGACACTATCAACACAGATTATATGTAAGAACTTGGAGTGATGTCTGCTCTTTGTCTTTCTTTTAATTTTTGAAGTTAAAATATAGTTACATCATTCAAAAATGAATTAAAATGTTTGGAGTGATGTGAATGAGATCATCTAGTTATTCAATAATTTAAGGAAGAAAATCAGTTTGTAAGTAGAGTGTGACCATAGAAAATCTATTCTAGATTCAAAGAGGCATCCTGAGACATGAAATAATGTCTTTTGTTTATTAGTTTTACATTTGGGACCTGCTTTTGTGAATAAAGCCACACCACTCCCTCCATGGAAACCCATTGGTCACACTGGCCAGGAAATCAGTTAAGTGATCTGTAGTGTTATGTGGGGTCCTGCATCTGCACTGCCACAGGGCTCGGGCACTCAGGAAGGCAAGACATGGGAGTTTTGACTGTGCTTATCCCATGCTGGCCACTGGGTGGGTGTAGGCTATGGGAAGCCACAGACACTGTTCCAGGGGTGGGGATGCACAGAACTGCGAACAGCTGGAGCTGGCTCAGGGGTCCTGGAACCTGCAGAGAGGCTGAGGTTGTCTGGTTCTCAGGCTCTAGGGAACCCAGGTGATGCTGGAAGCCTCTGATGAGTTGAGAATGGAGTGGGGGCTCACAGGCTGGATCTAACCCGGGGACCGAGGGGGAAAAGTGGGAAGCTAGGGGAGCTCCAGCTGGGTCCCTCGGGGAGGAATCATTGGTTTGTTGGTGGGCAGCTGACTTGGCTTGGTGCTTATGGCTGGAAGCACAGAGAGGCCTTGTGTGGGAGACTGGGCATGGCTCTATAGGCGAAGGCCTTCTCTATTGCTCCCCAGAGCACATCCCTGTAAAAAGATACAGTCCATGGATTTAAGGCATTTATTGTCATGGTGGAAAGTGGATGAATAAAAACCATACCCCACTTCTCAGGACGGGCCTGAGATTAAATACTTTTTTCAGGGAGGGGTGTCTGGGAAGGGGAGCTTATTGGCTAAGCCTTCAGGCCTTTAGGTACCTCACTAAAATGAAGATCTGTCTTGAGGCTATATGACCACAGGTCTTGTCCTCTACCTGTGGAGGGGTTTGGGACATTGTCCTTATGTAACTGATGGCCACAAATCTATGGAGGGCTACAGCCTCCTGTCAGTAGCCTGGTATTCAGGAGCATGACAAAAGATCTTCCACCCCTTCAGGGTCACCAGGGTTTCTAACCTTTAATCAACCAGGAACCAGGCTGCTTTTCAAGGTCCTACAGTGGTCTTTACTCTCCAACTTATTTTTCATTTATAAATCCCCAGTCTCATCCCCTTCCCAGGAGCAAACCACTTGCAAGGGCCTATCTTCCTTCTCTCCCTCCTTTTCTTACAGAACCTATAAATTTTTTATCAGACCCATGTTACTTCCTTTGGACCTCTCAGATGCCCCTTCTAGCCCATCCCCATTTCAGTGTGTCATGTTCTCATTATAAGATACATTTTCTACTCTAGACCTTGAGAGACCACACATGTCAGGAGCTCAGAAGGACTGCCTATCAATCAACCTTCAGTAACCACTCACTCCTAAGATCCAAAGAGGGAAATAGGAATGAAGGTCTGGAAAGCCTACCTAAAAATGGCACCATGAGAGTATTATGACATTCCAAGCCCAGATGCCTAGACACCAATATAAATATACAGTCACGATAGTCAGGATGTTATGTCTACCCTAGAACTCAGCAATCCTTCTACAGTAGGCCCTTAGAGACGAAATATAGGTGAAGCACAAGGCAGAGACAAAAATATAGGTGAAGCACATGACAAAGACTTCAAAATAGACATTGTTAATACTCTCAGAGACTTTAATGATAATATAAATAAATTCCTTAATGAAATATATGAAAACACAAGGAGTAGAATGAAATGAGGAAAATTGTTCAATACATGAAAGTATAAATATAATCAATAAAATAAACTCAAACAGAGGTAAAACTGGAAATTAAAAATTCAGGAACTCAACAATTCCTCAGAGTCATGTCTCATTAACAGAATACAAGAGACAGATGAGAGAATTTCAGGCATTGGTGACAGTATAGAAGAAATTATTACCTCAGTCAAAGAAAATGATGAATGTAAAAAGATAGAGGCTCAAAGCATTAGGAACTCTGGGACACTTGTGAAAAGATCAAATGAAGAGAAGAAACCCAGGTCAAAAGCACAAAAAATATTTTCCAGAAAATTATACAAGAATTTTTTTTCTAAAGAAAATGATGTCCGGCTGGTGAGGTGGCTCAGCGGGTAAGAGCACCTGACTGCTCTTCCGAAGGTGATAAGTTCAAATCCCAGCAACCACATGGTGGCTCACAACCATCCAATCTGGCTCCCTCTTCTGGAGTGTCTGAAGACAGCTACAGCGTACTTACGTATAATAAATAAAAATAAATCTTAAAAAAAAAAAAGAAAATGATGTCTATCAAGACTTGTCTTTGAAATATAAAGAACATCAAATAAACTGGGCCAGAAAAGAAACCCCCTTAGCACATAATAATCCGACCACTAAGTGTACAGAATGAAGACTATTTAAGCTTGAAAATAGGAAGCACAAGTGGCTGAGAAAAATTGAAGAAATGTGTAGTGGGTTTGGCTCAATGTTGCTTGTATCTGAATGTTAATTTGGGTCCCTAAAACTTCTTACATGAGTGTCTGCATATAGCTTCTGAGAAACTACTCCCTGTTGATAAATAATGATGCTGGCAGCCAATGGCTGGGCAGGGCAGACTAAAGGAGGACTTGAGAATTCCTGGGCTTGGGACCAGGAGGAGGAGGAAGGAGAGATACACCCTAGAGGGGAGGGAGAAGAGACATGATGCTTGAGAAAAGTGAAGGACAGAGAGGCATGGTCACTATATGAAGGAGCTGGGGAGTGTGTCCCAGAGAAGTCAAGATAAAATACAGAGTTTAGAAAGTAATAACTCTGGATTATCCATGGGAGGCAGATTACCCACATCATGGATGTTAAACAGTAGCCAAGCTACTTGCTGTTGTGCTGATTAAGGTATAACAAAATATAAAGGTTGAGTGTATGTGTGTGTGTGTGTGTTTATTTTGGGGATACAAGGTATTGAAGCAGTAGTGAACCTGGCAATGGCTTTTATTAAATATTTAATCCAACAAATGTATAACACCCTTATTCATAAGGGGATTATAAATCATAACTACTTCGAGATTTCATTTTACACATGTCAGAATGGCTAAGATCAATAAAACAAATGATAGCTCATGCTGGTAGGATACAGAATAAGGGAAACACTCCTCAACTGCTGTTGGGAGTATAAACATGTACAGCTACTATGGAAATCCATGTAGCAGTTTCTCAGCTAGTCGAGAACTGATTTACCTCAAGATCCAGCTGTACCAGTCTTGGACATATACTTAAAGAATGTTTTATCCTACCACAGAGACACTTGCTCAACCATATTCATTGCTTATCTATTCATAGTAGCCAGGAAGTAGAAACAACATAGATGTCTATCAAGAAATGAATAGATAAAGAAATGTACATTTCAACAATGAAAAATTACTCTGCTTTTTAAACAGTTGAAATCATGAAAACTTCAGGTCCTGGATGGAGCTAGAAAACCATTGTGAATGAAGTAACCTAAATCCCCAAACATAGATATGGCATGTATTCACTTACAAGTGGATGTTAAATGTAAAGTTTTCAATAATCTGGCTACAGTCAATAATCATAGAGCTTAAATTAGGAGTATAGATAGGAGTAAAACTGATCACTAAAGGGAGGGAAAATAGGATACATAGTTATGGATGGATGAAAGAGCTGCAATTGGAGGATCAAGGGAGGCAGAGAGGGAAGCACGAGGTGAAGGAGGGACTAAAAGAAGGGACAGCTAAATCTAAGAGCCATTTGAGGGGATTTATGGAAGCCTAATACAGTATAAACTTCCTACAATGCATACATATATAAAGATGATGCAAATGGAATTGCCAAATAATGAGAGAGAAGGAGCATTGACTGAGCATCTTTTGTCACTAAATGAAGCCTCAAGTTCCAGGAGTCAGTTCCACCTAATGGAGTTGTTGACCCAAGGAATTCCATGGGAAATCCCAAATAACCCAAGGTATTACCATGGTCATTGATTGCTCTCTGCAAACTCATGTGAAGACTGGGCTGCTGAAGACAACACCTACAGGATTCCCTTAGTAGGGAGATGTCAAGCTGGTGCCTACTTAGCACCTTTACCCCTATGGACTAGTGTTCATATACTGGAAGTTATGATGCACACTGCCAAAGAAGAAATGTGAATACCAACTCAGCTATAACCCCTTTGATCTAAAGCAGTGACCTACATACACAATGAGCTATTGTAATAGTGGCAAAAGGCTTATGCGAACAACAATCAGATATATATTTACTTTTAGCTCTTATTTCATAAGAGAATCAGTGTCCAATGATGCCCAAGAACCTGGTACTAGATAGGCCACGGACTTAGGGGAAAACTACTACTAATCTGCTACAAGTAGAGCAACAAAATGATTCCTATTGACATTCCTTTATCCTCACAGATGCATGGCTTCTTTAGCCAACATCAGAGAAGCTTCTTTTGAAATAGATGGGAATAAATTCAGAGACCCATAGCTGGGCCATATGGAGAGAGAGAGAGAGAGAGAGAGAGAGAGAGAGAGAGAGAGAGAGAGAGAGAGAGAGAGAGAAATTTGAACTCTCAGTTCTAAATGGGATGACTTCATCAGTTCCTTCCCTTCAGGACTCAGGGAACCTTGCAGAAAAAGGGGGCAGAAATGTTTTAAGAGCCAGATGGAATATAGAACGCCCAAGAAAAAAGGCCTTTCAGACACAGCAAGACCAATACAAACATGAATGCACAGAGCCTGGCAACATGATCCACAGTCCCCAGCAGTGTTTTGTTTCTTTCTTAGTAACCTCATAGAAAGGTCCCTCCTGTAAACTCCTTTGAGAGGAAACTGAATACTATGCTGTAGCACAGATCACGCAAGAGATAAAATGAATATCCCAACCGTGTAGACAGTCATTTCTTTTAAATGCCCACATTTATATTAAGAACTGTTATTTCTCACAATCCAGAAAAGATTGTAACAGAGCAATTGTATTACACAGACTCAACATAACCAAATTCATTATCTATCTGAATAATAAATGTCATACTTCCTCCCCAGCACTGGTCTCATTTCTTTACCAGCCTTTCCTCCTCATTCCTGATTTTGTATTCATAATGAGAAATGTTAGCAATAATAGCTTTAATAATGGCAACAGTGTCTTGAATTTTTATAGCACATTTCCTCTGGGAGGTTTAAAGTGGTTCAAATGAATTTCCTCGTTTCACTAATGCTTTCTAGTGAGTTAGAGTGTGTGATGGGACATAACCTCAGCTTTGCAGTGACCTTTCTCATTACGTTCCTGAACTTTATCTCTCATATATCTCTGGAATCAGAGGAGCCTATTAGTTCCTGGAAGTGGTGCATGTGTATGCATGTATATGTGTTTATATATGTGTACAGCACATGTGTGCATGTGTATGTGTGTGTTGTTTTAAACTCCTTTCTCTTCCCACATTCTGCACATCTGTAGGTTTAGCAGTGTTCTAAAGAATATAAAATAGAAATGCAAGCAACTCGCTGGAAGCAATACTTAACAGAAGTGCCAATTCTGTTTATCAGAAATGTGACTATTTAACCTTAGGTTATATGCAAAATGGCAATTTCCATATCTAGGCAAGAGGAGGAAAGAGTAACGTTCAAGAAAATCTATCTTATAAAATATTCGGCTTTGGAGGAGTTGGAGGCAGGAAGCAAAGGTTGAGAGATATGAAATAGCACCCTCTGCATGCAAAGAGCATTTGATTAAGCAACATTGCTGTGATGTTCCTGTGATTCACTACTCACTGCTCTCAGTGCAGCATGCAAAATTGTAGAGCATTAAAATTATTTTGGAGCAATAATGTCTAAAAAGGAATGATTCATGGCTTAATATTTTTGTGATTTTTGTTTGTTTAGTAGATTTTTGTTCTAAACACTAGGAAACATATAAGCATGGAAATATAAGGACAGTCACGAGAAAGGAAGGAAACATCTTAAAGTTATGCTAAAACATGCTACTCGTAGTATAATATAAAAATGACTCATATAAAAATGGTCATATTGTAGCCCAAAGTCACATGAAAGGTTTGAAATGTGATTGAGAAATGGCGATTAAGTAACTTACTATTATTGGAGAATACATTTTTAAACATCTATATTTGAAATGCTCATTAATTTTGCACACTGTTCTGAAATAAAATATGGATGCCAACTCTGTAGAATCATTCGTCATTTTGTAACAAGCTTTTGACTTAAATGTCACACACACACACACACACACATATATATATATATATATATATATATATATATATATATATATACACAAAATATAGTTTGAAATGTGAAATTCTGGGCATTGGAGAAACAGCTCCAAAGCTTTTGAGGCCTGGAATCAGGTAAAAAGTTGGATGTGATGGTGTCTGTGTGAAATCCAAGAGCTGGAGAGAGAGAATCAAGAGGCCTACTCTAGCCAACTTGGTATAGCCAGGTTAGAGAGAGACCTTGTCTCAAAATATTCACATATTGTTATATGCAAGTATTTACTTTGTGTATCATCACATCTTATAAGCAAATCTTCATTTTTCATCCAAAGAGACAACATAGCCTTTAACTGCCTTCACTTCCACTGTACTTGGGTTAAACTTTAGTTAGAGTTTAAGTAGCCTTCAGTTTTCATTAGTTTCTCTTGTCTTAAGCAGCATTACCCTTGGAATGCTTGCATTTGGAAACTCTTTGTTCCTTTTAGATGTATGTATTCTCCTAGCTGCTTCCAGTTTTAGAACCCTGGAGTATATTTTTAAGAAGATTCCTTTGAGACACGGCCATTGAAGAGGAAAGAATCCAATCTCTGTTTAGGAAAAGCAGGAAACTAACTCAGTACCACTCGTTAGCCAGCACAAGTACCCTAAATCACATTGACACCCTCTTCACATAATATCCTCTGGTACTTTTCACTATGGACCATACAGAGACTACCCCACCATGGGGGATCCATCCCATAATCAGTCATTAAACTCAGACACTATGGCATAGGACAGCTAGTGCCTACTTAAGGGACCCTGATATAGCTGTCTCGTACAGAAGTGGATGCTCATAATCATCTATAAGAGGGAACACAAGGCCCACAATGGAGAATCTAGAGGTAGAACCCCAGGAACTGAAGGGGTCTGCAACCCTAGAAGAGGATCAACAATATGAACTAACCAGAACCCCCAGAACTCGTGTCTCTAGCTCCATATGTAGCAGAAGATGGCCTAGTCGGTCATCATTGGGAAGAGAGGCCCCTTGGTACTGCAATATGCCCCAATACAGGGGAACGCCAGGGCCAAGAAGTAGGAGTGGGTAGACAGGGGAGCAGGGAAGGGGGAGGGGGGAGGGGAGGGGGAGGGGACTTTTGGAATAGCATTTGAAATGTAAATTAAGAAAATATCTAATAAAAAATGGAAGAAGAAAAAAAAACTGTTTTGTTTTAGAGGGGCAGAGGCCAGTTTTTCCCTCACTATAGTAGTGTGGTCCATATGTTGCACCCATCTTGAATAAAGTCTCTTGCCTGATTATCTCTCTAGTTAAAGACATAAAATCACGATTTTTTATAGTATTCTAAGTTTACATACAAAAAAACACTAAAATATCAAACTTTTCATACTTAAGTAAATTTATTCTAAAACACAATATAAATATGACTCGAATAAAATGTAAGATAAATAGTTTTATATAAAAACCTTAATATACGTTTCAAAATGTATACATTCTGGATGTCAAACCCCGACCTCTCATGGGCTCAGTTGAGTAAGTGGCTGTGATTGCTGTACAAGCATAAGGGTCCATGGTTAGATTTCTGATATCCACATAAAAGCTGTAAGTGCTTACATCTCTAGAACACTAGTGGCAGTGAAGTGGAGACAGGTTTCTTCCTAGGGCTTGCTGGCGAGCATTCTACCTCAAAGTGAGCTCCAGTTTCAGTAAGAGACCTTGTCTCAAAAATTAATGTGAAGAGTAATGGAGGATGACATATGATCCTGACCTCTGTCCTACACACACCAGTGCTCTTGGCTCCAAACACTTACACCCCCCCAAAAATCATTATGATCTATCATTTTAAAAATAGCTATGCATTTATGAGAAGAAAAGGTTCATGTTAGAACATGCTGACAGTAATACATAGCAATGACTGGCCAACTGTCACTAGCATTTCTGTTTGATGTTCTTCTCAGACCCTAACCTGAAAAAGTAAGACTACAATAAAATAGTGGCTGTTAGTATTTCTGTGATGCTACACAATTTTTTCCTGTTGTCTCAAACTGAAGTCATTTTATTTCAGCATCCTAAATGGAGTCTGAATGCGTAAGCTATTAAAAACAGCTTTAACAGCAAGTTGTGAAAAGCTATAGAGAGAAGCTCAGTTTGGAGCTCTCATGTTTGTAAAGCTCCTAACAATTCTCTTTCTCTTTCTCTTCAGCCTCTGCCCAGCACCATCATTTCTTTGGAAACTAACAGACAAAAAAAGCTTTGTCACTGGAAGTATTGACTTCTGAGTTATCTAAGCTAATGACTGCTGCTCAATATAAGCAGGTTTCTAGAATACACAAGAACAAAATGAGGGTATGCCTCCAAAAAGCTTGAGTCTTCTAACGAAATGAATATAAGCAGGACTCAGGATCCAGCTCTGAACCCATTTAGCAGATATAACTTGTCAGACATAGAATTGGATGCCTCCTGTTCTTCTCCTTCTCCTTCTCCTTCTCCTTCTCCTTCTCCTTCTCCTTCTCCTTCTCCTTCTCCTTCTCCTTCTCCTTCTCCTTCTCCTTCTCCTTCTCCTTCTCCTTCTCCTTCTCCTTCTCCTTCTCCTTCTCCTTCTCCTTCTCCTTCTCCTTCTCCTTCTCCTTCTCCTTCTTCTTCTTCTTCTTCTTCTTCTTCTTCTTCTTCTTCTTCTTCCTCTTTTTTTTCTTTCCCCTTCTTCCCTTTCTCCCTTCCTCCCTCCCTTCCTTCCTTCCTTCCTTCCTTCCTTCCTTCCTTCCTTCCTTCCTTCCTTCCTTCCTTCCTCCCGCCCTCTTCTCTCTCATCCTCCTCTCTTCCTTTTTCCTTCTCCTTTATATTCTTTTTCTGGCTTGTTTGCCTCAAAATATTGGAATATAATCATTTTAGAGAAAAAAATTAAACACCATGGGGAATAACTTTTGTGAGACCATCATAATCAATATTGTGAATAATTTGTATTTATGATTCAACATATTTAGAATGATTTTTTCAACTCCCATATAAATATAATTACTTACCAATTTCTTTTGGGGAGAGTATCTTTAAATTTTTTTTGGAAGAAGTTCTGCAATTTCACTTATATTCTGGTTTTAGTTTCTAAAACATTATTTAAAATATTGTAAATGCACCACAATATCTAACTATGAAATCTTAAGGTAAAATAATGAAATAAAACAAACAAAGCTAAACAGGCATGTTAATATATTGCCAAATGCCAGCCTTGGCTTGGAGAGGAGTTCTTGAGAGAAGGGGTGTTTGAGAGTGGCTAAGCAACTAATAGTTAAACAGTGGATACAAGGTGACACTCTGTGTTCTACTCAAGACAATTTTCTCTGGATATCTCCAGACAGTTCATCCAGATAGCTTAGCACCTTCAGACCAAAGCCCAGTCTTTTATTTACACATCAATTCAGTCAGTTCCCTTTTGATTATTCCATGAGTCGGATTCCCGTGACCTTTGCCCCTTGATACTTAGAAAAAGAGAGCAAACTCATTTTTTTAAACATTGCAAGTAAATTCAGAAATCCATTTGCCTTTGTAAACACAGTAAGCTAGCTAACTGATTATTACGGTACTATGGTGATGAGGGGTTTAGAGAAATAGAGAAAGGAATTAGAAAGATTGTTTCACCGAGTATCACGTCGACGGGAACAAGAAAGTCTAAGTACTTCGAGGAGTATGTTAAGTATAACGTAGGTATATAAAACGTATTAACTTTTTAATATATGGAAACTTGAGTACAAAAGTCTCAAGAAAGGGTATCCCTTAAGGACTATCCTAAAGGCCATAGTGTTCAGCACCTTATTAAGTATCATAGACACACTCTTGACTCTTGGACTCATTCTGTTTCTAATTATTATGGAGTAATTAATCTTAGCAGGAAGAACATTCCCAGATAACCTTGGCAGCAAGAATATTTCCTAGAAGAACATGAATTTATATAACATATATTATATTACACACACACACACACACACACACACACACACACACACACACACACATCAAACAAGCCTTATACCCAGGACCTTTTGATAGTCATGGAGGTCTATGTTGTACTCTCTCTGTTCCAGGGTTAGGGAAATGACGTCACACCAGTTCTTCCATAACTGTGCAGGACTCAGCAGTATGTGCTGGTTTTTACCTTGATACACAGATATTCAAATTGAAGTTGTCTTGAAAATACAAACCCTAATGTAGTAAAAAGTATTTAATAAAATCCCTGTGTGGAGCTCCTTCCTGCCTTTGACCACTTATATTCCCAGGTGAAAGACACACACACACACATACACACACACACACACACACACACACACACACACACACACAGAGACACAGACACACAGAGACACACACACACAGACTCACACACAGACACACACACAGACACACACACACACACACACACAACACACAAACACACACAAACACACACAGCTTTTATATTTAATATGCCTTAAACAGCACAATAGCTGGGGAACTGCCTACCCTTCATGCTGTTAAAAACTGTCTTGCCTTTATTTGCCCCAATACAGGGGAACACCGGGGCCAGGGGGTGGGAGCGGGTGGGTAGGGTAGCAGGGCCGGGAGGGGGGAGGATATAGGGAACTTTCTGGATAACACTTGAAATGTAAATGAAGAAAATATCTAATAAAAGTTGAAAAAAAAAAAAAAAACTGTCTTGCTATTCGTAATCCCATTATATTTCCTCTTGTCTGTTCCTACTTCCAATTGGTCTCAACACATGGCCACATTTTATGGCTCAGACAAGCCATAGTGGCCCTCCTTTCTCCTCTGCTACACACCCTTCTATTCCTTGATAGCTCTCTCACTCTCTTCTCTGATGCTTTTTCAGGGTCTCTAGCCTGGGAAACCTCAATACCATCTATGTTTCTTCTCCCTAGCTATTGGCTGCTGGCATCTTTATTTACTAATCAGAATTAACTGGGGACAGTGTCCCTTAGCATTAGACTACAAGCAGTATTAGGCCAATCCACTATATCCTAATTTTGTTCTGTTGATTATAGTTTTTATTATGATAATCTCTGATTTCATTAATAAAAATCTATCTGCAACTATACCAAGAATAAGTGATATATCAAATGGAAGGTATTTAACTGTGCTTGTAGCAAGAATATAGTTGAATGAGTTGAATATTGTTTCATTTATTTACCAGAAATTAAGCTAAGAAAATCAATTATTCATTTAGGTGTTAAATGTGAACTACAAATAATAGAGACTATAACTAAAAACAAAGAGTCTTACAATTTATTATTAGGAAAAATAATTGCCAAATCATGGAAATATGTAACTTAAGTGTAGAGAAACTCTTCTTGAATTAATTTCTTCTTGTTTATTTTCTGACTTTCCCCCTATAATATTGTATGTTAGTTGACTTTAGTGGCAATGATTTCAGTGGCTCTTGTATCCACTAAAAGTGGATGGAAATAAGAAGCATCTTATTTAGCTTAAATAAGGCTAAGCAAGCATCCAGCCAACATATTGTCTAATAAGTGCAGTGGACAGCTTATTCACTTGTGTCTTTCTCCATTTACAATAAGTTTTATAGTTGTACTTAGCAACTAACCTTTGGGCATTGGGTAGCATCAAAGAGGTAAACAATTCCTGGCCTCACTTCATCCATAGTCAATGAATTTAAAGGTGAATTAATTTAGCACTCATGATAGCAGCTGAGTAAAGAAGTAGAGGTCCTGAATTTCTAGGACTCCTTTTGTTTGTTTGTTTGTTTGTTTTTGTTTTTTGATTTTTTTTTTGAGACAGTATTTCTCTGTTTAATAGTCTTGGCTGTCCTAAAACTGAATTTGTAGTCCAGACTGGCCTCAAACTCACAGAGATCTTCCTGTATCTATTCCTCCAGTGTTGGGATTAAAGATGTGTGCCACCATAACCAACTAGAACACTTAATTCATGTATCTTAAAATGTTCTGAAAAGATGTTTCCTCTTATATCTTTAAGCCAATTTTCACCAGTCAGGTAGTATCATGAGGAGCTTAAGCATGCAAGCATAGAGGTGAGAGTTTCTATAAACACACCCTTGAATATGGGTAGAGTGGTGGGAGGGAACCAGTGATTTGGCTGTAAAGTTAGCACAGTGGACATGCTCAGGGTCATCAGCTAGGACTGGAAATGCTCTCATCTATTAATTTTTTTATTTTTTTATTTTTTTCATCTATTAAGTTTTAAGAGTTGACTTCAGTCCTTTTTAGAAGGGGGATCAAATACTCATGGGAGATAAAGGATGTGAGGGAATTGGGAGCAAGAAAGGAGGGGGAGGGGGAAAGGGGGGGACAGGATCAGGTATGGGAGGAGACAGACTACAGATGGGGATGATATACAGAGCGTCAGGAATTTGAACAGAGGCATGTAGCAATAGGGGATGGGGAATTGGGGGGAGTCACCAGCAAGTCCCAGATGCTAGGAAAGCAAGAAGCTCCCAGGACCCAACAGGGATGAGATTAGCTGAAATTCCCAACAAAGGGGAGAGAACCTATAGAAACCATTTCCAGAGATTATACAAGGTCTCCTGTTGGGGGATGGGACCACCCACTAGTCTCCAAATTATGAACCCAGACTTGCTCCTGTTTAAAGGAAATACATGGAACAGAAACTGAAGGAAAGACCATCTAGAGACTCCTCTACCTGGGGATCCATCCCAGACACCAAACCCAGTGGAAGTCAAGAAGTGCTTGCAGACAGGACCATGATATATCTGTCTCCTGAGAGACTCTGCCAGAGCCTGACAAATACAGAGGCTGATTCTCGAAGCCAACCATTGGACTGAGCATGCAGAGCCCCCATGGAAGAGTTAGAGAAAGGACTGAAGGAGCTGAAGTGATTTGCAACCCCAGAGGAAGAACAACAATATCAACCTACCAGACTCCCCCAGAGCTCCAGGGACTCACTCACCAACCAAAGAGTACACATGGAGGGATCCATTGCTCCAGCAGCATATGTAGCAGAGGATGGCCTTGTCTGGCATGAATGGAAGGAGAGACCCTTGGGTCTGTGAAGGCTTGATGCACCAGTGTACGGGAATGCCTGGGTGGTGAGGTAGGAGTGGGTGGGTGGGGAAAGGCGATAACACTTGAAATGTAAATAAAGAAAATATCCAATAATTAAGAAAAAAAAGAGTTGGAGCTTCTTAGGTCTTTGAAACCGTGAGTTTCCATCAAAATAATTGTTGATAAATTTATAACATGCTTATCAAATTTCATTACATGTTTATCAATTTATAACAGTTATCAAAACTAAGAAGAGAATTAAGAGCTCTATAACATTGCAAAGAAGGGAAAACTAAGGATCTAGTAACAGTAAAGATGAAGAGAAAATCACCTAAAGGAGGCTGAAAATGAACTGTGTTCAAATTAGAAGAAAATTACAAGATAAAATTTGAAAATGAGGGAAATGTACCTTTAAAGTGTTTTAACAACACACAGGCGATAATAACATATTTGATGGCATTTTAGTGTAAAAAGCCCTAGTTAATATGAAAATTTAAAATGCTAAACCATGAAGGAAAGTTATGACTCATAAAATTAAAAGCTAAGAGGACAATACAGAGGAAAAGGAGTAGCTATACAGACGAATTAAAATAGGTACATGTATTTGTGGTGGAGAGGGAGGAAAACAGGGAGGCCAAGCCCTCTAACAAGACTGCGGGTCCTGACTGCATCCACAGCATCTGTCTGTTGATTTCCTGTGCAAAAACACGGGGTCTTCAAAAAGCTATTAGTACTGCTCTCTGGATTCTCTCAGCAGATCTTGCCTTCTCTGGCATATTGGAGAGAAGGGGTATGATTCTGCAGTCATTTTGGTGCTAATCTGATAGGGCCCCACAATAGCTGGAAGATATACCCAAATTATCTCCATCTGTATGTAAATGTAATGCATTCGTAATGAGAGCTAAACCCCAAATGTTTTCCATTTTTACCCAGCTTTATCGATTGTATGCCATATAATAAAAGGAGATTTATAAACAGCACAGAAAGTCAAAGAGCATATTTGCACTATAGGAAGACTCCCCGAAGCATTTAGACAACTGCCTTCCTGTGATTCGCATTTGACAAACAGGATCTTCAGCAAATTTTCATAGAGTCTCCTGAGTGTGCTGTTGCACTGCATTTATTAACTGCCTTATAGACACTCTTTAACATTTCCCTGGTTTTGCTTAATTTCAAAATATTAAAAAGTAAACCCCTGACAGGATGACAGCAGTATCAATAATAATGAAGTATGTTTCTTGGCTTTTTCCAAAGAGCTTAGGTTACTTTTACTATCTGCCAAAGATTTGCCAGAAAATGCAGTTTTTAGTAGTCTCATCAGGCTTTCATGAGGGAATCTGTTTTCCTAGAGCTACAGAGAGAACTCTCTTATCAACGGGGGGTGGGGGGAGTGGGGGGGCGGGGGGAGTGGCCTATTTGATATTATGGAGCAGATTCCTGGCAAAGGACTGCAGTAGGGAACTGTGGGCAGGATTCCCTGGGAGAGCCTAGGAACTGAGTCCCTCTCAGAGCTGCAAAGGAGGCAGGTTATGCAGTGGGGAGGGAGAGGGTTGCAGTGTATATACAACTGGGTACACAGCAGACTCCACCCATCCTGCAGGAACTCTAACCCTAGAGGTCCTACAGAGAGCCCAGTGGAGACAGATTCTTTTTTTACTACTCAAGCAACCTGACTTCGCTGCCTATGGAGGTTTCCAAGCAAGCATTACACAGCTACAGAGAATATCCAGAGACAGGTTTCTCAATAACTGATTAATTTGAAAGGGTGTAATTTTTTTCCTCCCTAAAAAGACACATTTTATGGTCAATGTGGCTGGACCTTAGAAATCTAAGTTATGCATTTCATGTTCCACTCTGGTTTAGCTCAATATACCACTTTGTTGTAAGGTGGACCTTTCGTAGTTAAAGAGATAGATCACTATAAAAAACTTTGACTCAACTATATAGTCGTCCTTCCAAGATAAAAAAAGATTGAAGAACCGTAGTCAGAGACATGTGTCACTCTCTTATTGTTCCGATAGAAACCTAAGTGACACCAAGAGATTAGAACAAACTCTACGAAAAAAAAGTTATGAGCAACCACATGAGAAAAAAACACAAGGAAAATCTCTTGTGATACTTAAAAACTACTTAGGTCTTTGTCTTTAAATATTGAATACCTTTTTATTATATGTGTTTAAGTATACAAATGTAAATGTTAATAGGATAAGATAAGTAACATTGTACAAGATTAGTATTTAGAATACAAATTTGTTTCTGGTGAGCATGGGTAGAACATACTTTTAATACCAGCCCTCGGGATGCAGATACAGGTGTGTCTCTGGGAGTTTGAGGCTAGCCTGGTTTATGTAGCAAGTGCTATGCTGGCAAGAATTGCACAGCCAGACCCTGTGGCAAAACAACAAGGAAACAAAAATAAAAACCATTTATTCCTCAGAGGTTCTTTTATTGTTGAGAATAGCTATCTTGAGAGAAGCTATGCCAGTGCCTGGCAAATACAGAAGTGGATGCTCACTGTCATCTATAGGATGGAATACAGGGCCCCCAATGGAGGAGCTAGAGAAAGTACCCAAGGAGCTGAAGGGGTCTGCAACCCTATAGGTGGAACAACAATATGAACAAATCAGTATCCCCAGAGCTCGTGTCCTAGGTGGCCTAGTCGGCCATCATTGGGAAGAGAGGTCCTTTGGTCTTGCAAACTTTATATGCCCCAGTACAGGGGAATGCCAGGGCCAAGAAGTAGAAGTGGGTGGGTAGAGGAGCAGGGTAGCCGGAGGGTAAAGGGAACTTTCGGGATAGCATTTGTAATGTAAATAAAGAAAATATCTAATTAAAAAAAGAAATGTAAATGAAAATATCTAATAAAACATTTATTTTGCAAATTTCAGAATATTTAGATGACTGTAGTTTAGAAGAAAAATTTTACTTTGTTGCAATATGAATTTAGAAATTCCTCCACCCCTGTTTTTTTTTTCTTCAATTAATTCTAAGAATAAAGTATGCTGCTAGGCCAGGGACTATGAGTCTCTTCTCAAAGATTTCATAGCACAGTGGCTACAATGGGTGAGAGAAATTCATAATATGAAAAAATAAGATTTTTTTTTACATATTTTCTACCTTATGGTTGATGGAAGAATTTTTAAAAATTGGCTTTAAGAAAAGGACAGTATATTTTTATTGATTCTTACTAATTTTTCTGTTAACCAGTAAAAATGTAAGTTGGAGACTCAGGTTTGTGAGGTGGGACTGACAATATTCACCTTCAGTGGCATTAGTGTAACACATTTAAAACTACACAAATTGATAAAGGCAATTAGTGATAGTGAAGTCACAGGTGAAATATTTGAAACATGCCTATCAAACATTTTACAGACCACAATGCAGGCATAGCATACATTCAATATGTGTATACAAATCAATTATAAAAAATTGTGTGGCACAACACTTTCTGAACAGTAACATGTAATTAATTGCAGTTTAAAACACTCAACAAATCTTGAAATCCATCAACAATCCTCAGGCCTGCTGAGTGCTTCTGAAGTCTCCAGCAGCTTTGTACAAATGAAATAGAAAATTAAAGATGAAAGAGACCTGTCTCCACATTGAGGGTGGCGCAGAATATAACCTTGGCTTCATCCATTCCAGTGCACACAATTATTTCTAATGCTTCAGTGTCGCTGGAAGGGAGAGCACGGAGTGGGTTGCAAGGTGTTTTGTGTCCTCTTGCCCAAGCACAGGCATCTTTCTCTAAGGTGCAGACACAGCGGCAGCCCATCACTAACTACCTTTTCTTGACTTTGCTTTTTAGCCTTTTGGAACTGGGTCATGACTCTGTAAAAGGCCTCTTTGGTTTTTGGTTCCACATTAAAAGCTCATTAAATTCATTCATAAAATATTTCTTTGTGTTTTCATTCTGGAGTTACTTAGGGAGAGAGGGAGTCAGAATAAGTTAGAATCAAATAAATCAGTACTACTGTAACAGTATAGGTTATAGACAGTTAAACCTATTCTGTACATTTATATTTCATGTTCATAGCATCTGTGAGATGCACCCAAGTTACGAAATGCCTAACAGACAATAAAATAACTAGCAAGCTAGTAGTTCAGAAATATCTATCTATCTATCTATCTATCTATCTATCTATCTATCTATCATCTATCTGTCTGCCTGTCCATCCATCCATCCATCCATCCATCCATCCATCCATCCATCCATCCATCCATCCATTGTTCTATTATGTGTGCATGGGTGAAGCTGTACATGTATCATAACAGATATGTGGAGGTCATAGGGCAACACTTGGAGTTCATTCTGTCCTGCCACCTGTGGGATTTGAAGATTCAACTCAGGTAGTTCAGATGTCACACACATGCCTCTAACTAGTGCAGTATCTCATGAATTCTCACAGTTAACTTTAAAGAAATGATTGGAATCCTAAGAGAAATGCAGACAAAGAAAACCTGTATTATGAAGTTTCAGAGAGAAGCAAGAATTTTATAAAAAACACAGTGTAAAAAGTAATGTAGGAATTAAAATGTCATCTGGTTATAAGATAGCACCACATAGGCAACACTTAGATATTACCAAGCCCAGCTGCCATCTTGAAGATGCATCCTTGGCTCTCTGTGGACACAGCTTCTGTGTGCTGACCCTGAGGAAATTATTTCCAGAAGATTTTACCTCACACATAATTTCCTATCACAGATAATTTCTTATCACAGATAATTTCTTAGCCCAGACACTGATTGTACCTGTAAAGCAAAGGTTTCATTTCAGTGGTACTGATTTCTTGTTAATCACAGTTGATTCTTCAACTCCAGCTGACCAGAAACTACATATTATTAATCAAAAATATCACATAAACTACCTCTTACTAGAATTCTTGTTTCTCTCTGAAACTCCATAAGACTGGCTTCCATTGTCTGCATTGCTCTTAGCATTATCTTTCAAGTTCATACAGAAAAGGGTATTAAGCTTTGAGCTCTCAGCTTTTCTCTTTCACCTTTTCAGTTCCTGTGGAACTTTCAATGTCTGTGGAAAATCAATGCTGTAAGTCACAAACTCTGTCAGGAAAATGCTGGGATTTTTTTTTTTTTAGTCCAAAGCAACCAGCACCTTCACAATCCCTCGTTAAACAATATACATCAAGTCTGTCACAACAATACACCATGATCTTGGTACCCAGTTTTGTCAAAGTTGGACTATTTTGCTGTGGTAAAATATCATGGTCAAAACAAAGTGAAGGAAAATGGCTTCTTTGGAATACTCATCCTAATCCCAGTTAATCATGAAGATGAAATCGGAGTAGGAACTCAAGCAGGATCCTGGAGTCAGGAACTGAAGCAGGTGCTGTGGACGAGCAGTGTTTACTGGGTTGTTCTGCATGGCTCCCTCAGCTTGCTTATACAATTCCTGTCCATCTGCCCAGGGGTGGCACCACTCACAGTGTGTTGGGCCCTCCCACACCAATCATTAACCAAAGAGAGAGAGAGAGAGAGAGAGAGGGAGAGAGAGAGAGAGAGAGAGAGAGAGAGAGAGAGAGAGAGAGAGAGAGAAAAGGAAAAAGAAATGGAATGCCATACAGACTTTCTGTCTGAAGAAGGCATTTCCCCAGTTGGCACAGTGTCTTCCCAGATGACATTATCTCCTAATAAAAGACTAACCAGTACAGGAGCTTATATGAACATATATTTTGTATTAAGATTGCAGACAACCATGGGGAGAATTTCCCTGAGATAGAATCCCAAAGAGTGAAGAGGAAAGTGCATAGCTGGAGTTTATAGTAAGTCTGAAAACTGCTCAGGCAGGGCCTGGTGCTGATGAGAGCCTGGTGCCATAGGACGTCTGTGGAAAATCAATGCTGTAGGTTACAAACCCTGTCAGTAAAATTTGTAGTGCAATGGAGATGATGGAGAAGAGCCAACTGGAACAGATGTCATTCCCAACTTCATATCCCCAAATGCTTGAGGATTTAAAATTGGAACATAATTTTCACATAAACAATTATGAATTGCCAGAATTAGGGATTTGAGGAGAAGGCCTAGAGAAATCTTGAATAATAAAGACAAATCTAATTTTCACAAATATGTGATGGTATAGGGTAGACTTTCTATCCATCTAAAATATCCCTGCAAAGTTATAGACATGGGTGTTTTCATACCAGCCTGTTGCGTCGCTAGTATCATGCATTCATTCTGCTGGGATGTGGAGCACCATTGAGTTGTTTGACAGGAATTAGGATGGATAGTGTCCTTGGCATCTACTATGGCCTTTGTATAACCACATTTCAGAGACCTGACTGTCTACTCTCATACTACTCACGATCTTTAAGTCAGGTACTTGATTCCTAGCTGGAGGGTTCCTCCTTCTTTAGTTGTAATGTATATCTACTTCTTGACATTTGCCATTGAAATAAATCCTATTTACTTATAATTTACTGAGATCTAACTAAAAAAAGAACCTAATTTCATAACTGAGGTTATCAATCATTTTTGATTATGCATTATTTATTTGTATATCTAGTCTCATGCCCAGACAATTTTCTATATTGGTTTTAGAAGTAATCTGGACTTAGTTGGGGTTCTTTGGATAACCAGGATAAGAGATCAAACTTCATGATAGTTACCCTCATAACTAGTAAGTTCCTTCAGCTCACTTGTTGGAAATCCCAGCTCTCATCTTACAAGCTCACTGTATGATTTTCATGATAGAGAATTATAATACGACCAAAAATGCTGTGAAAATGTAGTAAGAATATTGTAAAAATATAATATTCTTGTGGAGGAAGTTAGATATAAGTGCTTCAGTAGAGATCAAAGAACATCTGGGAAACATCTGAAATAGCACTAGCCTCCTCAGTGAAGAGTATTACATTGTGAAGTCCAAACTCCTCCGGGCGTGGTGGCGCACGCCTTTAATCCCAGCACTCGGGAGGCAGAGGCAGGCGGATTTCTGAGTTCAAGGCCAGCCTGGTCTACAAAGTGAGTTCCAGGACAGCCAGGACTATACAGAGAAACCCTGTCTCGAAAAACCAAAAAAAGAAAAAGAAATGCAACCTATATAAAGAAAATCAGCTCCAGATCTCCAGAGTTAAAAGATGTATAATGAACCACACACATGAGACCTTACTGGTCATTCAGTAATATTACTTACTTACTACAGTCATTCTTTCTACATCACAACTGATAATCCATTTGTGACTTGAACTTTTACAGCTTTGGAAAATGTTTTTCTTGTAAATAAGCCCCCCCCCCTTACAGGAAAATAAGGGATGGCTTCTATCCTGAAGAAATGAACATGGTCAATAATATAACAGTAGAGATTTTCTTTTTTAAATTTATTATTATTTATTAATTATTCTATTCATTTACATCTTAAATGATATACAACATCTAACAACTTCCCTCTCCTTCTTCCCCTTTGCCTTTATGAGAGTGCTCTCCCGCCCACCCACCCTCTCTGCCCCTCCAGCATCCCCCTTTCCTGAGGCAGCAAACCTTCAGAGGACCAAGGGCCTCCCCTCCTACTGACATCAGATAAGGCCATTCTCTGCTACCCATGTATCGGGAGCCATGGATCCATCCGGGTGCACTCCTTGTTTGGTGGTCTAGTGCCTGGGAGCACTGGGTGGCCTGGCCAGATGACATTGTTCTCCCTATGTGGTGGCAATCCCTGTCTGCTTCTCTGCCAGGGTCCTCGAGCTCAGTCTGATGGTTGGCTCCAAGCATCCACATCTGCATTGGTCAGTTGTTCGCTGAACCTCCCAAGTCGCAGTCATATCAGGCTCCTGTTAGCAAGTGCCTCTTTGCAACAACAACAGTTTTGGTTTGGTATCTGCAGACAGGATGGGTGCCCAGGTGAGGCCTTCAGTCTCTTCTTCTTCTTCTTCTTCTTCTTCTTCTTCTTCTTCTTCTTCTTCTTCTTCTTCTTCTTCTTCTTCTTCTTNCCTTTGGACAGTATAATTTCTGGGTTGAAAACTATGAGATGTGGCCCCACCACCACCACTGGACCACTGGAGGCCATGCCTGTCTCCTGGAGGTGGTCTCTACAGGTTCTATCTCCCCTTCTCTGCTAAAATCATCCGCTTTGAGTCCTTGGAGCCTCTCATTTCCCTGGCATCTGGGACCCTCCAATCGCTATCCCCAGTTCCTCATCCATGCGGCTATATATTTTTGCTCAATTTCCTGACCCTTTGTACCTCTCTCCTGTCCCCTTCAGTACCTGATACTGCCCCCTTATTTTCTCCCCCTTCCCTCTCCCTCCAAGGTGACCCCTCCTTCTGCCTCCTGCGATCAACCTGTTCCCCCCTCAATGCCTGACTGAAGCATCCACACGCTGGTCTTCCTTCCTCCTAAACTCCATATGGTCTGTGGATTGTACCATGGGCATTCTAGGATTTTGGACTAATATCCACTTCTCAGTAAGTACACACATGTGTGTTCTTTTGTGTTTGAGTTACCTCACTCAGGATGATATTTTCTAGTTCCATCCAATGAAGTCATTTTATTTGTTTGTTTGTTTATTTATTTATTTATTTATTTATTTATTTATTTATTTTTGGTTTTTTTTTTGAGACAGGGTTTCTCTGTGTAGCCCTGGCTGTCCTGGAACTCACTTTGTAGAACAGGCTGGCCTCAAACTCAGAAATCCGCTTGCCTCTGCCTCCCAAGTGCTGGGATTAAAGGCGTGCGCTACCACGCCCAGCTTTCATTGTTTTTAACAGTAGAGATATTCAATGCTTATAATGATCAATAATTTTAGCAGGAAGTAATATATTATATAAACTGCAAAGAACATGACTCTCAACCTCAGAGCAATTGTACTACCATGCCTTAGCTATGGCCTTGAGGATATTTTCTAGTTTACATAAACAATCCTGAGAGAACATTTGTGGTCATAACAGTAAGAATATTTATGGGAAAAAAGGACACTGTGACCGTTGGTTCCAGGAGCTGAAGATTGCCACCTGACCTTCAGAGAGCCCCTGGGCTCTTCCCCCCTCCCTTGGAGCCTCCTCTTGTTTATGCTTATATTCTCACTCCCGAATAAAGTTTTCAGAGCTTGATCAGTATGATTGTCCCTCTCTCTCTCTCTCTCTCTCTCTCTCTCTCTCTCTCTATCTCTCTGTCTCTCTCTGTCTCTCCACTCTCAATATCTCTCTCCTCTGTCCTGGGTCCCCACTGATTATCCCTGCAGGTCTGGAGCAATTAGCTCTTCTCATATCTGCAGAGCTGGGTCTCTAAGACCATTGCTGTCAATTCTATTGTACTGGATCATGTCAAATCTCTAGGATGGAGAAGCCAAAATGGGGCTTATACATACATACATACATACATACATGCATACATACATACATACATACATACTACTATAAAGACAATGTTTTTGAGTTGCTAACTATTCAGTAGTCAGCTTTCATTTGGATGCTTACAAATTGGGCTCCCCAATCAGCAGCGTTTAGTCTGCTTGTAAATGGAGATCTAGTCAAGACAGGGCTGACAGCCAAGCTTAATTGCTTAGTATTGTCTTGAAGAAGATATAACCAAGACATAAGAATTATTATTAATATTATAATTATTATTTCCAAAGACTCAGTCTTGCAAGCATTAACTATGTAATTTTTAACTTGATAAGCTTTTGGTTTTCAGAATCTTGAAATAACAATTCTTGTATGATTAGCCAGACTGAAGAAATTCAAGTAAGTCTGGTCTTAAAACAAAGTTGTAAAATGTAGGCACAACTTATATTTCTAGGAAATTATAATAACACACACTGGTTAAATTAACTAATATCTATGGTTAGTAGAGTAAAATACAGAAATGATTTATGTAAAGAATTATAATATTCTAAACTCACATGTTTTGAACAGAGGGATCCAAGTAAGGGAAGACAAGTGAAAATGTAAACATTATAAAATTCTCCAGAACTAAGAAATTCATAAAACTCAAAGTACCCTACCAGTGCTTGAATAGTAATAAAGTAACAGTATTTTCAATAGAAAGATGCATAAGTAAAGACATCTATTGAATGTCATAGATTTACAATGAACAGTCAGAAATAATTAGGACTTCCTGGTGAATATCACAGAAACTAGTGGTGGTGTCTGGTTCAGTTTGATTAGGATGGCTTCTTTGGGTTATAGTACATGTCTATAAAGGAAAGAGGGGGAAAGAGGGAGAGAGGGAGGAGAGTAGAATCTTATGAATGGAACGGTTTTTAATACATAATACATCTTTTAATTCTTATTTCATATCATTTTGTTTCAAAGTATTTGTAGAAATAAATCTAACTCTTAACTGATAATTTATAATTGGAAACAGCAAAATCTCTTTCTCCTTTTTGATATTTTAACTCTATAACTAATTGACCAATAGAACATATTGAATTTCACTTATATCTATCACTTTGCTTTAATTGCTAATCCTGCCTTAAGTTGGTGCTTGTAATCTCTGCTAGGAAGTGCAATATCATACTTCTAATTGGCATTCTAGCTTCCTCTGTATTCTCCTTTCAGGCTACCTTTCGTATTACCTTTGAATTATCTCTGTAAGAGATAAATCCATTTGCCCCCATCAAAAGCAAGAAAGACCTCCAGAAAGCTTCCTGCACTCCTTTCTACTATGAATTCTTGGGGCATGCTCAGGATTGATAGCCCATGCTCTCATACTACCTTTTCTTTGCAATACATTAATATTGATATATATGTTGAAAGTCCTGATCTCTGATTGAATTATTGACTTACAATTGCCAAGGTATAAGCCTTATTTCAAGTGGTTTTCTCTTCCAGAACGGTGATTTTGTGCTGCCAGTGCTCATGAAACATGAAGGTTAAGTAAGTAGCGGGTGCGGGCAATTTGGCTATAATTTAGCTGAGTTTTCTACTCTGAAAAATCCTGGGTTATATACACCCTTTTCATCACCTCCATTATCTCTGGGGTCTTTATCCCTTGGTATACCCTCTGTCATCTGTCTTCTCTGTACAGAAAAGCCTTACCTGCTCTGGAGTCCATCTCCTAATTCCATACTTTGAAGCTCTGTCTTGTATCACTGGCCTCATTCCTCTCCTGTGGATCTGTTTGCATGCTACTTTACATGTCTACCACAGTGCTGAAATCTTTCACCCTGGGAGTACAGTTATCTCTCAATCTCCTGTTTTCTATACACCTCAGAGTGGTTCCTGAGATAGCAAGCCCTGCCTGATTTCATTCCCCATGACATAGTTGAAAGTACTAACTTCACGAGGAAGAAGCTGGCTAAGCGTATGCTAGATATCAGTTGGATGGGTCGATATTTCCATAAGTATCTTTTGAAGAAATATATATATATTTCTGGGCAGTCAGTTTGTTTTCTGTAAGACTGAAGAATCCTGATCAACATAATTTGGGAAATTTAAGTCGAAATAAAATATAAAAAAAATCCTTTTTCTTTTTCTGACATGGTTACCAGAATCTAAAATGCTGTTTGTTTTTCCCTGTGATGGAATACTAGTGTCGAATACTAGGAGGTACCTAGTATTTCCAAACTATAGTGGCTACAGAATAGGTTTTTGACAGATTGTCCTACTACACTAGCTTAGAAGATCTGTCTGGCTCCTGTATTAGAGGTGGGAACAACTGGTATCTCCCCAGTAATAAGCTCTAGATGGACTAAGTTAGGAACCACCTCTTTATCTGGATTTGCCATGCAGAGATGCTCTGATCTGCATGCAGCTTCAGCCATTGGCTTAGGCTGCAGAGGCATCTCAGCATAACTCAGCAGGACAGTGTTAGAAGATTTTTAACATTTAGAATGTTGACATTGTATAGAGTTACAGTCCACTCCTGATTCTGTAATTTATACTAGTATATTATGTACTGTAATAAAATTTGCACAATCCAATTTTGTTACTTTATTGCTCTTACCTTATTCATGTTGCTCACAAATTTTGCACACTTTCTGTGGCATTTGAGGATTTTAAAAACATACTTTTATAGCACACAATTGTACGAGCTCTCTAAAAGAATGGTATGCCATTGCTGAGAGGCAAAATGACATATGACTTAAAGTAGCTCCTTTTTAAAAAAAGGGACTTTGTTATTTTCTAATTTCAATATGCGTGTCAGTGATATATATGTCCAGGAGTGCAGTTCATATGTGATTCCACCAATTTCTGAGTATTTAATGTATATCTATTTTTCTCCTGAAATCAGCACTTTCAGATATTACTAGGAGTAGCCTTGGGAAAATATGCTTCAATTTCTATCATTGCCTTCATCTCGAACACAGTCTTTAAAAGAACTGAGCTTCAGCCTTTGTAGTTTCCTTTAGCTTGAGTGCTATGCTGTGAGCACAGCATGTCCTCTGAAGACATTACTAGGCTGACTCCTAAGGAAGTAAGCACCTTCATTAGGTTTTACAGGCATATGATGATAGGTAGGGTGGTGGGCAGGGTGGTGGGCAAAAGTACCAACCCCCTGGAGACCAGAAACATAATTCAAAAGTCCCTGATGAATAAGATATATATATATATATGTATATATATATATACATGTGCTGGTAGAGTAGAAGGGGAATAATGAGGATACAAGTGTATACTGAGTAATGAGGAGCTAGACCCAAGTACCTCGGGGGAAAAAAACAAACAAACAAAGAAACAAACAAAAAAACAGCAAAAAGCCTTAATGAATCACAAAAGCATCCATGAGACAGCCACATAGTGTTTTGAAAAACCACAAAACATTCTCTAGGATCTGATTAAAGGACTATAAGAGCGAACATTAATGCTTGAGGACCATTTCATATAAAGTTTGGTAACTGAGATGTCTTAAAATATTTTTTTGAGCTAAAGAATTCTAATTCAGTTGATATACACATTGATATATGACTGAAATTCAAGTATTCAGTAGACTACTGAGAAAAAGTATTACCGTGTGAGTTCAAGGCCAGCCTGGGCTACAAAGTGAGACCCTATCTTAACAAGAAAAACAAGACAAAACAGAAAAAATGAAAACCCAAATAAAAACAAACATACATACAAATAAACTAATCCATTGATAAATAGTTCAATGATGCAACATTCTTGAAAACTTCTGTGCCCATTAAGTTTCTTTGAATATTGAAAGAATCTCCTGACCCAAACTGAGATCTCAGATTCCCTGCTATAATACTGGATGTAATTAACGTCAAGTATCCTTTGTGTTTTTAACCATAATAAATGACAGCTGCAGATCTTAAAAACTATTCCTGGATTATGAAGAGTGAATGTCTTCCTGTCCATTTAGTTTCTCAGCTAGTCTAGAGAGCAGGAGTTCCCTGTACTAAACCTGGGAGTACCTCTGATGGCGAATAATCACTGCATTTTAAACACACATGATTTAGGATTTTATAGGCCTATAAAGAATCAATAAATTTATATGATTATTTTGGAAAATTCATGATGAATATTAAATAAGTAAAATTATTTCTGTTTCATCATTCACTAAAACATTTTTTAATACAAATATAACTTTTAAATAAGGCATGTAATTGGAGAAAACTGAAGCAAATAGAGTTTTATCATAATTTTTGACACATTGTAAAAGAACTCTCTCACAAACCTATTTTATTAGTGGGGTGTGGATATACCAAAAAAAATTTCTAGAACCAAAAAGTAGAATTTCCCTGCTTTATATAACATAGTCAAAAAAATATAGTTGATACTTAGAAGAGAGCTACCTCAGCTTCACACATTTAAAGCAATGATAATTTAAAAGAAAAAAAATCAAAAACAGACAAAAAGAAGAAGAAGAAGAAGAAGAAGAAGAAGAAGAAGAAGAAGAAGAAGAAGAAGAAGAAGAAGAAGAAGAAAGGAAAAGAAAAGAAAAGAAAAGAAAAGAAAAGAAAAGAAAAGAAAAGAAAAGAAAATCCAGCCACTCTGCTGTGAAGAATCTGAACTAGAGCCTGGGTATTCATCTCCAGCTTCTCTCAGCTTATACTCTAACTCACTAACCCTAGCAGTATGCAATTTTGAAAGAGAATCTCCCAACATCCATTTGTGCTCCCTACTTTGAGTGTAGTTCTCTGGAGACAAATACTGGAAGCAGTTTGTGATATAAGTGGGTAAAAGACTTTTGTGAGACTACTGAGAAAGGAGAAGTGGGCATAGGAAGGAACTAGCCACTGTGAAATCATTAGTAGCCATTGGAAGCTCTACATTGGATGGTGATTCTCAAACTGCCAGAGTGAAAATTGCTAGCCCATTTATATTTCTGCCGGATCAGCCATTAGATATGAACTTTCCTGGAAAGGTATGCCCCCAGATGAATTAGATCTTTGTAACTTAGATGCTGAAGAAATAGACCATTTGAATATCTGCAGTCACAAAGCCACTGTTGGACAATAAACCCTTTCTCCATATCTTGCTGGTGCATCTTCTTATCTGTCCCACTGATACCTAGTGCAGAGGTTAATTGTCTTGAAGCCATGATGTTATACATCCTTTATTCAACGGAATTAAATGAAAAAGTAAAAAAAAAAAAATAAGACCACTATTTTCATATGTAATAGTTATTTAGTAATTTATCCATTCACTTTCTCTATGTAATGGAAATAATTTTTAAAAAGAAAAGGGCCCCCAATGGAGGAGCTAGAGAAATTACCCAAGGAGCTGAATGGGTTTATAACCCTTTAGGGGGAACAACAATATGAACTAACCAGTACCCCCAGAGCTTGTGTCTCTAGATGCATATGTAGCAGAAGATGGCCTAGTTGGCCATCATTGGAAAGAGAGACCCCTTTGTATTACAAACTTTATATGACCCAGTACAGGGGAATGCCAGGGCCAAGAAGTGGGAGTAGGCGGGTAGGGGAGCAGTGCGGGGGGTGGGGGGAAGGTATAGGGAACTTTTGGGATAGCATTTGAAATGTAAATAAAGAAAATATCAAAAAAAGGAAAAATGTAGTACACAATGGAGTACTACTCAGCTATTAAAAATGATGAATTTATAAAATTTTTAGGCAAATGGATCGAACTAGAAAATATCATCCTGAGTGAGGTAACCCAATTGCAAAAGAACACACATGGTATGTACTCACTGATAAGTGTATATTAGCTCAAAAGCTCCAAATAACCAGGATACCATTCACAGACCACATGAAGCTCAAGAAGAAGGAAGACCAAAGTGTTGGTGCTTCAGTCCTTCATAGAAAGAGAACAAAATACTCACAGGAGCAAATATGTAGATCAAGTGTTGTACAGAGACTGATGGAAAGGCCACCCAAGAGACTCTCCTACTTGGGGATTCATCCTATATACAGTTACCAAACCCAGACACTATTGTGGATGCCAAAAAGTGCATGCTGACAGGAGCCTGATATAGCTGTCTCCTGAGAGGTCCTGCCAGAGTCTTACAAATACAGAGGCAGATGGTAGCAGCCAACCACTGGACTGAGTGAGGGGTCCCCAATAGAGGACTTAGAGAAAGGACTGAAGGAGTTGAAGGGTTTAGCAACCCCATAGGAAGAACAATATATCAACCAACCAGACACCCCAGTACTCTCAGGGTCTAAGCCATCAACAAAGAAGTGTATATGACTTCAGCAGGCATCAGTGGGAGGAGATGTCCTATGAAGGCTGGATAGATGCCTTCTAGGGGAATTGAGGGCAGGGAGGTGGGAGTGGGTAGGTAGATGGATGATGAACACCCTCATAGAAGCAGGGGAGGGAGGGTGTGATAAGGTGTTTCTGGGAGGGAGGGAAACCTGGAAAGGGGATAACATTTGACATGTAATAAAATGCAAATAAAAATATGCAATAAAAAAAGAAAAATATCAAAGAATAAACATCTCTCTCTCTCTCTCTCTCTCTCTCTCTCTCTGTGTGTGTGTGTGTGTGTGTGTGTGTGTATGTGTGTGTACTTATGCATCTGTATACTGGAGGCCTGAGAACATGGTCTTATTGAAAAATTCATACATCATCATTGTAGTGTTATTATCAATACCGAAGACCAAATCAAGCTAAGAATGTCAATGAATAAATTGATTGGGTGGTCTGTTATTTACAGATGATGGGATTAAATTCAACATTAACAGTGTGCTAAAAAAATACCATTATATATTTTAAAATAGATGAACCTTGAGAACATTGTGCTAAGTCTACAACAAAAAGACAAACTATAAGATTGTCATTATATTCAACAGACAAAATAGTCAAATTTTTGGAAGAAGGAAGTTGGATAGTGACTACCCATAGTTAGTAGAGCCTAGAGGGAAGGGAACTGTGTTTAACAGGCATAGCACAGTTTCTACATTTGCAAAAGCAAACCTCCTGGAGATTTTCTCTCGGAAATGAAATTTTGAACTATATACTTCAAAATTGTTAAAATGTTTTTGTGCATCTGAGATGATGTTAAAGGTGGTGAGAGGGGCACCCCGAATGAGCTGGGTACATCTTCTCTGACATCAGTCCTTACAATGGGTGGGGTGAGAGGGAGACGATCAGTCATAGAAAGTGTGGAGATAAAAGCAAGAAATTGGAATAAACTGGATAAAGAAAGTAGAATCCAGGAGGTTCTAAAAGTTGGAAGAGATAAACACAGAATTCCTTCTTGGAGCTCCCAGAAGAAAGTTGTCCTGTAGATGCTCAGACTTAAGCCTATAAGTCTCAGTTTGAACTTCTCTGTTCATGAAGTCAGAGTAAGAGAGAGTGATAAATTAACCTTGTTTGAAAGTAGCAACTCTGTGATGACTTGTTGTCAGTAAGAAACTATTGCAATGTGCAAACACTTTGAGGAAAGAAGACCTTTATCAGGAGTCCATGGTAACTCTAGTTAGCAGAAGGCAGGCATACTGTTCTTTGATGAACTCAGAAAAGGGCTGAATCAAAGTAAGGTAATAACTTACTCATTTTTCTCTGAAAGAATAAAGGTTGATTTAGAAAGTGTTGGATTCCCCAGTGACTATGGTAAACTGTTTCCTACCAGCTTCTATGCACATCTGTTAGGATTTCCAAATACTGCTCACATCTAAATTTTTTTTACAATTTAATTGGAAGAAACACAATTCTTTCCATAAGCATGTTCACATAGATTGCTTGAAATTTGATTAAGTAATGTTAACCCAAATTTAGGATGATTTTGTATAACTCTATTTATACTGATATTCTGAAAGTTGTTACAGTTGTACTCTTCTTTCTTCTAAATGAAAAATATACCCCAAAGAGGACCACGAAAACTTCAAGTGTTGTCACTTGTCCAATCATGTTCTTTCACAAGAACAACTTATCTTTCTTTGTATATTTTTCAAATGAAGAAACATTATGATGAGTTGGGTTTAGTTAGATCTGTGCTACTCTTGTTAACACTAAATTGTATCTAAATCTAATATCACTGGGAGATGGATTGTATATATCCATTGAATTGTTGCCTTAGCAACCATTGGGTTAAGATTCTTTTCCTTTGGAAAATGTAAATGTCTTATTTCATGATGGCAATTAATATTCATAGTCTAATACAGAAATACAAAGGCAAGACAAAAAGAAAAAGTTAAAAAACATGCTCCATGAGAACTTATGCTTGTGCATGTTATTATTTTGTAGGTTATTAATGAAAACTGATATTAAATCCAATAGATCTTTTCAATTCTAACTTACTTTCATTATAGTCTAACAATGCCTTCTTATTTTCCTTTCTCTGTGGAATAGTAACTCTCAAAACATTATTGTAAATCTGAATAGATGATGCAAACCATTTTAAAGATATTTTATGAGAAAACTTGTGGTATACCAGTTAATGAAAGAAGAGGATAGAAATGCCATCTTTAATTTGGCATTTTAGCTCTATGAGTATGGGATGGAAGATGATTTTTCTTCTTTTGTTATATAATAATTTTTTGTACATAGATTATTAACATTTCTCTCTTGTTTTATTTAGCTTCATTAGAAAGTATATATCTATCAATTTTTTAGAAGCATAAAATACAGATCTTTTATGTCTCCTATTAATAGGTAAAAGGCAAAACATAAGACTTAGACTTTATGGGCACACCATTCACACATGGATATTTAGCCTTTTTAAAGCAACAATTATATTGCAACACCTTTAAGTATAGGATTTATTGGAGATCTTTAATAAATTTCAGTTTTATATCAGGATAATAATTTACTTTTACTACTTTTATCTAAAATAAACTAATCACCAACTCTTGAAAAATAAGATTTCCTAATAATATATCAACATAATCTAAAGCACAGAGAAGGTGGCCTCTGATGTGAGCATACCAGCCTCTTTTTTCCCTATAATATATGACTCTAAAGTATAGTTTTTAATATATAAATGCTCTAGATAAACTTTTATGTAGCTAGTTTAATAAAGACTGAAAGTTGGTTTTTGAGTTTTAATTTTAATCAAATTCTGTACTGTCAGAATTTTGTAGTTGCTTCTGAATACAGTATGTAATGATTCTATTAATAGAAATTAATGCTTCCTACCTCTGCTTAAGAACCACAGTACATAATGGTTCATCATAGTTATCAACTTCACTGGGTTGAAAAGTGCCTTATAACTGAGTTAAATTCCTCTGTGTGTATCTGTCTATAGAGAGAAGTCCAACCCTGAATGTGTGCACACCCCATAGGTTATAGCAATGAGTGAAATAAAACAGGGTAAAGGAGACACTGCAGTAGCAAAGATATATTCCACATTCTCTCTCTCTCTCTCTCTCTCTCTCTCTCTCTCTCTCTCTCTCTCTGTGTGTGTGTGTGTGTGTGTGTGTGTGTGTGCGCGTGTATTTCTGTGTCTCTTTGTCTCTCTCTCTCTGTCTCTGTCTCTCTGGATCTGTCTCTCTCACTCTCTCCCCTTACTACCGCCGTTGCCACCATGTTTCTTCAATGTTAAGATGTGAAATGCTATTTTGCTGTAGTGTTTTTTTCTTCCCTTGTGGTCAGAAGTCTTAAAAATTGTGAGCCAAAATAAGGAAGTCTTTCTTTAACTTTTCATTTTATGTGCTTTTAAAGAGTCTCTGTGTATCCCAGGCTGGATTAAAAACTATTGATTCTCTTTCCTCCACTAACCACACACTTGATTTACAGGAGGATTTTTATGTCATGTACATTGTCAGAGTGATAGATGATCTAGCAGAGTGAACATACTTTTGGACATAGGAAGGTATGTGAGTCTGGTAGTGTAAATTTCAAGCTAGGGGTTTTTGTTTTGTTTTGTTCTATTTGTTTGTTTTTACCACATACAATATTTTCTCTACAACACTTTGAAATATCTATGAATATGTATTTTTCTCTCCCACAGTGTCAATTCTCTAAAGACTCATTACACACCAGGCACTGTTAATAGGGTCCCTGAGGGAGCTCACATTCTAGTAGAGAGATAAAGCTGTAATCATGTAAGAAACATAATGTCAAACACCCTGAGGTGCTATAGAGAGGACAAGTGTGATAGGTAACACGACTGCTGAAGAATAATGCTGTTATCGATGGTCTGGGAGCAGCTTGAAGGAAACCTTGCTTGGGACTTCAGAAGACAGAAGATAAATTCCACCTAATGGGAGCTTTAGAAAGACTAGCAAGCATGAAGGCACTGAGAAGTTATTGGGAGATTAGTAATTTTCGAGATTTCTATGGAAAAGAGAGAAAGGCTGAACCTGAGGATATGAACTTGAACCAGATTATATGATGTCATGTAAATCTTGGGAGCTGAGACTGTAATTGCATTTCGAAGTACCTGGAATATGTTAAGCAGACAAATAATGAGATTTTTTTCTTTCTTCTTTTTTTTTATTAGATATTTTCTTAATTTACATTTTCAATTGCTATCCCGAAAGTTCCCTATACCCTCCCCCCACCCTGCTCCCCTAACCACCCACTCCCACATCTTAGCCCTGGAATTCCCCTGTACTGGGGCATATAAAATTTGCAAGACTAAGGGACCTTTCTTCCCAATGATGGCCAAGTAGGCCATCTTCTGCTACATATGCAGCTAGAGACAGGAGCTCTGGGGGTACTGGTTAGTTCATATTGTTGTTCCTCTTATAGAGTTGTAAACCAATTCAGCTCCTTGGTACTTTCTCTAGCTTCTCCATTGAGGACCCTGTGTCCCATCCTATAGATGACTGTGAGCATCCACTTCTGTATTTGCCAGGCACTGGCATAGCCTAACTCAAGACAGCTATATCAGGGACTCTTCAGCAAACTCTTGCTGGCATTTGCAATAGTGTCTGGGTTTGGTGACTGGTTATGGGATGGATCCCCAGGTGGGGTAGTCTCTGGATAGTCCATCCTTTCATCTTACTTCACTAAGGAAGATGTCTCCAAAGCTGCTTGTTTTGCTTGTTAGCACTCATAATCATGAGCGTCCGAGGTCTGTCAATTTTATGTTTATAATTTCCCTTTATTAACCTCCTCCCCTACAGTCCCACCGTCTCCATTTCAGAATAGTTCTACAGATCTATTTTTCCCTACCTTCCTGCCCCCACTCCCTGTCTTTTCTCATCTGCTCTAGATTTGCTCTTTTGCACTGTCTTGACTTGAAAATTCACCTGCTTCCCAACATTTCTATGTTCGGTGCAGCATCCCTGTGAAGACAGATCAAGGAGGAAGTCTGGTGATTTGACCCCAGATGTCAGGAGGTCAGGGAAAGTGGATTAGCTCTGAAATATTGGCATGAAGAATTGAGTTTTTCAAAGGAAGAGATTTACTTTTGAAAAAAAATTTAATCTTGAGTCGATACAAAAAGTAAGGACTCAATACTATTGTAGGGATGAACAGCACCTGGGTTTTCTTTAGTCTAGCCTCTTACGGAACAAATGCCACCAATAAACAAAAATGCAGATCAATAATACTCTGAATCCTCATAAAAGATATAATATCTCTGGGCTATCTTGCTTTTGAAAGATTGGATCCTGAAAACAAACCATGATCACGTAAGTGTGGGTGCTCTTGTACTTCAGAAATGCTTAGCAGTGGGATTCTGCAAACACTGAAGGAAACATTAGCATCCATTTAGCTGCCACAGGAACGATCCTGGTTAGGTTTTAACTTCATTTAATCTGGGTCAGTATTGGACAAGTCAATGGGTTGTTCAGGACACCGCTTGGCCTAATGGAAATGATGTCAGACAGGTTTGTGCATCACTGGGTGATAACACCCTAGAACACTCTGTGCTGTAAGTTTATACCACAGTGATTAACCCTGCACCTGGGAAGTACAAACAGACCTGATGTCACCTTTTACTCACAATCATTTGTCAGTGTAGCTTTGTCTATCTCTGACTGGAAATAAAGGGCCATAGCTGGTAGTTACCAGATCCTGTTGAAAATACGTCATTATCCTATGCTCTATTCTGAACTTTCCTTGTAAGTATGCAAAAAGACAACAGTATTAATATAAATTTAAGGCTGTAAGAATTAATGTTTTTCTCATCTGTGGGTCAAGCATATTCTTGGTCTCATCTCCTGGAGTGGCTATGCACCTATATAGTGTTGTCTACTCATGTCTCTTTGGGCTGGCGTATTCAACTTAGCATAATATATCCAAAATTTATGTACGTGACAAGCATTTTCTTTAAAGGTGATTAACATTCCACTACACTTATGGAGTACTACACTTTCTTTTACATGCTGAGTTTATGCTTGACTTTTCACAAAGCAGGAAATGGTAAGTCATTGTTTCC
Organism: Mus minutoides; assembly: GCA_902729485.2. Taxonomy (NCBI): domain Eukaryota; kingdom Metazoa; phylum Chordata; class Mammalia; order Rodentia; family Muridae; genus Mus; species Mus minutoides. The sequence continues at coordinate 126,804 of LR751119.1, read as the reverse complement.
TCAGGACATTATTATTTTCATCCAGTGCAAACTATGAAACACTAGATATTTATTTATCACTATTACTTAGAGAGTTATACTCAAGTAGAGGGGGTGATTAAGACATAAAATGTGGATCCTCATATCTTTACTGTCATTTTTTCTTGTTACATGTAAATAATCTATTTGCTCTGGGGCCATTGCACATTATTGATGTCATCAATTCTCCATTACCTGAGTAGGTTTGCTGAAAAGACATAGAGGAGTCTCATTCCTCAGATATGTATCTGAAATTCCTCAAGTCCTGATTATGAGACCTCAGCCATTATCCATCCCACAAAGCCTCATTCTTCCAATCGTTAATATGGACAGAAGCTATGCCAGAATCAGTTAAACAACTGATGGACATTTTATACCTTTGAAGTTATTATATTTAAAAATTCTGTTACTAAAGCTAAAATTTTGTTGTATTCTAGAATTCTCATTTCAGATATTCCAAACACTTCCTTCTTTCTTCCAGTTCTAATGGCAACATAGACCCCAATTATCTTAGACTTTAGTCATCTATAGTATTGAACTTGACAAGAACCAGGGTCTATTTGAGATTATTATCCCTTGTATTTTTGGATCTAAATACTTTTTTTCTGTACTATATAGGTACCAAATGAGAGAATGACTTTACCACTAAGGACCTGTAAGAGTGCAGTTGTCAAGGTATTAATAGATACAGCCATAGGTATTGAGAGGTGAACATTTTGAAAGACTCCAAATAACAAATATGCTGATACAAATTTAAATTATACTCAGTTTTCTTAAAGTTGAGGAAAACACCAAAGCGATTATCAGAAGACTATAAGTTCAAATATTTTATTACCTAGACACCTGATAATGTAAGTTATTGGGCAAAGAAGCAAGCAGAGGGCACATCCAATACCTTGATGGCCCTTGGGAGTTTACCACAACTCATTCACCTCCACATAATATTCACTCCATGCTTGTGTTAGGGATAGAGTGAGTGAAAGAAATCAGGAAGTGTCAACATGGCTGGATGAGAGTATTGTTCAGATTAAAATTAGCTTCGGATTTATGAACTGTTGTTTGATTTTAAACTCTGTAACAATCCTGCCAGTAGACACATGACTTCACCAGAAATCTATAAGCTAGAGACATGAAACTTGGAAAATTGCTGTTATTCAGCAAGCAAATTCCAAGTGAAATTCAAGTCGTAGCTGCCTTATACCAGATCCAGGAGGTAACACTTACTGTTCTCCACAGAAATCTTCTCCGTCAAATGCCATCCTTGAAGACAGAATAACTGTGATCAATTATGTCATAGCACTCTGCCCCTCTCCACCTAAAGTCATATTCTCCTCACTGTTCAAAGCACCTCATTACAGCCATGATGCTTATCCCCAGAAACACTTCCCATTAGTGGGCATCCTCATGCACACAGACTTTTCAGACTTTTGGAAATCATTACAGGAGTTTAAATATGTTCCAAACTCATATTGAAAGGATTCCTCTCCTAATGATGCAAATCCACCCGATTCAACCTTATGAAAAAAGTACTCACCAAAAGTACTGAGAGTGCTGAATATATTTTTACATTCCAAAATCATTCATGCAAGCACATTTCTTTTTAAGAAGTTTCTTGAAAATGCATCTTATAATCATTTGGTAATGATAAACTTAGTGAGACATCGCAGTTCTACTTTTCCTACAAGTTATCTTATGTATTATAGATTGTTATCATAGTTAAGGTAATAACTTCAAAGTCTGTACAGTCAACATAATTTTGCATATTTATTTATATAAACATGAAATTTTTATTTGATTATTAAAATAACATAGAGTACAGTTGTATAAATACCTATTAATGAAATATTTGATAGTCTATTTAATAACTTAAAATATGTCCATATAACACAAAATAATTAATACTTTTCTTGTATTCAGTTGGCGAGAATTTTGTTGAGTATTTTTGCGTCGATATTCATAAGGGAAATTGGTCTGAAGTTCTCTATCTTTGTTGTGTCTTTATGTGGTTTAGGTATCAGAGTAATTGTGGCTTCATAGAATGAATTGGGTAGTGTACCTTCAGATTCTATTTTGTTGAATAGTTTGAGAAGAACTGGAATTAGGTCTTCTTTGAAGNCTCCATTTTCTTTTTGTAGGAACTCAGAGCTATGAGGTTACCTCTCAGGAATGCTTTCATTGTGTCCCATAAGTTTGGTATGTTGTGGCTTCATTTTCGTTAAACTCTAGAAAGTCTTTAATTTCTTTATTTCTTCCTTGACCAAGGTATCATTGAGTAGAATGTTGTTCAGTTTCCACATGAATGATGGTGTTCTGCTTCTTATGTTGTTATTGAAGAACAGCCTTAGACCATTTTGATCTGAAAGGATGCATGGGACAATTTCATTATTTTTGAATCTGTTGAGACCTGTTTTGTGGCCAATTATGTGGTCAGTTTTGGCGAAGGTGCCATGAGGTGCTGAGAAAAAGGTATATCCTTTTGTTTTAGGATGAAATATTCTGTAGATATCTGTTAAGTCCATTTGTTTCATAGCCTCTGTTAGTTTGACTGAGTCTCTGTTTAGTTTCTGTTTCCAGGATCTGTCCCTTGATGAGAGTGGGGTGTTGAAGTCTCCCACTATTACTGTGTGAGATGCAATGTGTGTTTTGAGCTTTACTAACATTTCTTTAATGAAAGTGGCTGCCCTTGCATTTTGAGCATAGATATTCAGAATTGAGAGTTCCTCTTGGAAGATTTGCCTTTAATGAGTATGAAGTGCCCCTCTTTGTCTTTTTTGATAACTTTGGGTTGAAAGTCTATTTTATTCGATATTAGAATGGCTACCCCAGCTTTTTTCTTTGGCCTGTTTGCTTGGAAAATTGTTTTCCAGCCTTTCACTCTGAGGTAGTGTCTGTCTTTTTTCCTGAGATGTGTTTCCTGTAAGCAGCAAAACATTGGGTCCTGTTTGTGTAGCCAGTCTGATAGTCTATATCTTTTTATCGGGGAATTGAGTCCATTGATATTAAGAGATATTAAGGAACAGTAATTGTTGCTTCCTTTCATTTTTGTATTTAGAGTTGGTATTTTGTTCTTTTGGCTGTCTTCTTTTAGGTTTGTTGAAGGATTATTTTCTTGCTTTTTCTAGGGCAGAATTTCCATCCTTGTATTGGTGTTTTTCTGTTATTATCCTTTGAAGGGCTGGATTTGTGGAAAGATATTGTGTGAATTTGAATTTGTCATGGAATACTTTGGTTTCTCCATCTATGGTAAATGAGAGTTTTGCTGGGTATAGTAGTAATTAATACTTTTTATCAACTGGAGTAGAGCTTTATCAATAGTAAGAATTTGTGTGAACTTTACTAAGAAAAATATTAAAAGCATAAGGTTTAGTGTCACAGCTCTCATCTGCAGATATACTTTTGAGTCATCTGGGCAACTTAAAAAATGCTTTAGATGTGGCCACAGTTTATCAGCTTCTATGTAGCTGATATGAAATGTAACCTGGTGAATGGGATTTTGAAAAAATTCTTTCACATCTAGAGTTAATCACCTCTTTCCTAATGCATTTGTTTCACCCTAAATGTAGCAATCCTAAATACAATGTAAGAAAACAAAACACAAACAAACAAACCAACCAACCAACCAACCAACAAACAAACCAAAAAAGACTACTTCTAATCCATTGCACTGGGTACAATTAAGGTTCCCCTTTTGAAAAGGAGGACAGTACTTGATAAGATGATACCTGCTTAAAGGAATACGTTCAACAAAGCCTTCTTTCTATAGTCCACCTTCCCCTGTCTTATAAACCACATACAAGTACTGCTTGAGCTGATAAACATACATATGTATACTGAGTCTATAGACTGAAATGACTCCCTCAGCCATGTATGTATGATACGCTGCCATTCAGGACTGCACTGAATTCAAAATCATGGAACATAACAGAATGCTCAGTAGAGCTGGTTAGTTCCTATTTCTTAATCACAAATGACACAGAATAGTCTTCTTAGTCACAGTTTAGGTGACTTCAAGCAAAAGCTAAAATATTAAGCCAGCCTTGATGTTTCATGACTGCAATACCAGCATTCAGAAAGCAGGGGGAGGAGGATCAGAAGTTCAAAACCGGTCTGAAAAACACAATGAAACCTTGTTTCAAAAGCCAAGAGCTGGAGTTTTTAGGTCAGTGGTAAAGGCTTCTCCTATCATGTGTGTCTGGTACCTGCAGAAGCCAGAAAAGAGTGCTAGACTCCTTTGAACTGGAGTTACAGACATTACAGCTTGTAGTCTGAGTGGTACAAGTCATATCTAGGTGTCCTTCGAGTACAGGATACTTTAACCACTAAGGTGACTCTCCATTCCCTGGATCATGTTTCTTGAGTCATAGTTGGCTTTATGTACATGTTCACATTGATTATTATGAAAAAATACTGTCCAAATTTCAGGTTTATTTCTGAAAATTTTGTAATTTCCACACTTCCTTTATTGAACCCTTGGAACACCACAGTGTGAAAAACTCAATGGAGACTACTGAAAATCAAGGTCTTGAAGGATAGTAGTATTGAGGTACCCCACTGACAGCCAGCAATGTACTCAAAAGGTTGTTTTGCACATGAAGTTGCAAGCAAGATGTTATCATAGCACAATGAGTGAATTCAGACAAGACCACAAAATGGAACATTTGAGTCACAGACTTACAGAGAAAAATATTGTTATTTTTAAATCACTAATTTTAAAAAGTGGCTTAATATGCTAGATTTGGAATTTTTAGTATTTATTTATTTGGAATTACATCCATGAACACTGTATTTGTATATAATTTAGCCCTCCCCCTTTCCCCCAACTCCTCTCATGTGTCTCTCATTATCTTTCAAATTCTTGACATTTTCCAATGATTTTTATTACATACCCTTGCTATGGTATTCTATCACTGTGTTCCAAAAGTTTTAGATTCTGGAGCATTTAGACTTCATGTTTTCAGATTTACAATGCCCAACCTCTACCTTTTAGTAGAATGGGTGTCAGGAGATATTGATGAATATTTTCCAAACTTGATTTAAACTCTAGTTTGAATCTTAAAGGTCTCCCTATGCAGCAGGCTTAGTCCCCAGGCATAGAATCCAATGGAAGGAGAAAGACTTCAGGTGTTTGTGGTGGACACACACAGGAGATTGTGACCTTTGATATCTTCTTCCTTTTTTTGCTTCATGGGATGAGGAGAGCAGTTTGACTCTATCACATGCACCCTGCCACTCTCTTCTGCATTACTATAGAACTAGTGCAACAAGATTAATTCTGTGTTGGCTGAAATGTCCTAAACTGTATTAAAAATACAACTTTCTGATTTTAAATTAACCAAACCTCTGATGTATATTTCTGTTAGGGTTTAATCATCATTAGTACTGATTATTTTAATCATCATTAGTACTGTTTTTTGTTTGCTTGTTTTTAGTCATTTTATGTAGAATCATTTAAATCTAGCACCATGGCTGCTCTTGCAGTGGATTGCATATAGACCTAGGTCTGGGTGATCCGGCAGGAATTCAGACACACTACACACCTTTTGTCCATTTGGCTGGAATACAGACATGACCTATGTACATACATTTAATCTCAAAAAAAAATGTAGGTAGGGTTGGTTTGTAGAAGAAAACAGCCATGTTTGAAATTGATGTCTTATTGAGGGGAAGACAAAGTAACAACTCAGAGAAAGATTTGATGGAATGAATCAGAGATAGGCTATGCCTAATTCTCCTGAGAAAGGATAGGAAAGAGATGTTAGGAGAGAGAGAGAGAGAGAGAGAGAGAGAGAGAGAGAGAGTTAGTTTGAAGCCAAGCAGAGATTCAGTGAGAAGCTAAGAGAAGACAGATTGACTCAGTCAGTTTGGAGAGGAGTTTGGGCTAGAATAGGTGAGTTGAATCATTCTGTTTCCTCCTAGCCTGTTTCTCTCTTCTTCCCCTCTGTCTGCCATGTTCTTCTGGCCCAGCCCCAGTTGCCAGTTCCTTTTGCTACCAAAATAGAAAAGAATCACATTACTTATTCATCCAATCATCACCTATCAGCATCAGGACAGCACATGGCCCATCTTCCTTTGATACCTTTTGGCATTGAGGACCACCTTCACCAAGACTGGTTGGTTTTTAACATGAAAATCTTAGACCATTAAAGCAGCTGGTGTCAATCTTGAACCTTTTTGGCCTGGCTTGTTTGCACAGCCCCTACAAAGTCAACACCAGGACCCTCATCTGCAACATAGGGGCTGGTGAACCAGTTCCAGTTCTGGCAGCTGGATCCTCTTCTGCAGGTGGTCCTGCCTTGTCCACCTCTGCTACCCCAGCTTAAGAGAAAAAGGTGGAAACAAAGAAAGAAGAATCTGCAGAGTCAGATGATGACATGGGCTTTGGTTTTTTTTTGTTTGTTTGTTTGTTTTTTGTTTGGTTTTTTTTTTGGTTTTTTGTTTTTTTAAAGATTTATTTTATTTATTATATGTGAGTACACTGTAGCTGTCTTCAGACACTCCAGAAGAGGGAGCCAGATCTCGTTATGGATGGTTGTGAGCCACCATGTGGTTGCTGGGATTTGAACTTATCACCTTCGGAAGAGCAGTCGGGTGCTCTAACCCGCTGAGCCATCTCACCAGCCCCTGGTTTTTTTTTTTTTTTTTTTTTTTTTTTTTTTTTTTTTTTTTTTTTTTTTTTTTTTTTTTTTTTTAACTAAAGTACATTTGTTAAAATGACCAATAAAAAAAAAATTGCAAAGCTTCTGAAAGACAAAAGACACAGCCAGCAAGACAAAAAGGCCACCAACAGATTGGGAAAGGATTTTTACCAATCCTAAACCTGATAGGGGACTAATATCCAACAGCTAGAAAGAGCTAAAGAAGCTGGACTCCAGAAAAACGAATAACCCCTTTAAAAAATGGGGTACAGAGCTAAACAAAGAATTATCAACTGAGGAATTCTGAATGGCTGAGAAACATCTGAAAAAAAATGTTCAACATCCCTAATCATTAGGGAAATGCAAATCAAAACAACACTGAGATTCCACCTCACACCAGTCAGAATGGCTAAGATCAAAAATTCAGGTGACAGCAGATGCTGGAGAGGATGTGGAGAAAGAGGAACACTCCTCCATTGCTGGTGGGATTGCAAGCTTGTACAACCACTCTAGAAGTCAGTATGGCGTTTTCTCAGAAAACTGGACATAGTACTACCAGAGGATCCAGCAATACCTCTCCTGGGCATATACCCAGAAGAAATTCCAACTAGTAATAAAGACACATGCTCCACTATGTTCATAGCAGCCTTATTTATAATAGCCAGAAGCTGGAAAGAACCCAGATGTCCCTCAACAGAGGAATGGATACAGAAAATGTGGTACATTTACACAATGGAGTTCTATTCTGCTATTAAAAAAATGAATTTATGAAATTCTTGGGCAAATGGATGTATATGGAGGCCATAATCCTTAGTGAGGTAACCCAATCACAAAAGAAGTCATTGGATATGCACTCACTGATAAATGGATATTAACCCAGAAATTTAGAATACTCAAGATACAATTTGCAAAACACAAGAAAATCAAGATGGAATACCAGCGCAAGGATACTTCATTCTGCCTTTGAATAGGAAACAAAATACCTATGAAAGGAGTTACAGAGACAAGGTGTAGAGCTAAGATGAAAGGATGGACCATACAGAGACTAACCCACTGGGGGATCCATCCCATTATCAGTCACTAAACTCAGACACTATTGCATAGGACAGCAAGTGTTTACTGAAGGGACCCTGATATAGCTGACTCCCACAGAAGTGGATGCTCACAGTCATCTATAAGATGGAGCACGGGGCCCACAATGGAGAAGCTAGAGATAGAACCCCAGGAGCTGAAGGGGGTCTGCAACCCTAGAAGAGGAACAACAATATGAACTAACCAGAACCCCCAGAACTCGTGTCTCTAGCTCCATATGTAGCAGAAGATGGCCTAGTCGCCCATCATTGGGAGGAGAGGCCCCTTGGTACTGCAATCTTTATATGCCCCAATACAGGGGAACGCCAGGGCCAAGAAGTGGGAGTGGGTGGGCAGGGGAACAGGGCGGTGGGAGGGGGGGAAACTTTCGGGATAGAATTTGAAATGTAAATTAAGAAAATATATATTAAAAAATTGAAAAGAAAATGACCAATATAGAGCTGAACCTGGTTTCTTTTCTTTTCTTTTCTTTTCTTTTCTTTTCTTTTCTTTTCTTTTCTTTTCTTAAAAAAAAGAAAAGGAAAAAAACAGTGACTGTTGGTGAGGATGATGAAGGAGAAGCCTTGTACAACAATGCTAAGAATATCAATCAGAGAGGGGGGAAAGGGGAGAGGGAGGGAGGGAGGAAGGGAGGGAGAGAGGGAGGCCACTGAAATAGATGGAACAGAAAGGTTTACTAATGTCACTTCTAATTGAGTGTAAACCCAGAGGAAATCAGCCTAATGAATAGGTGTTTCCATGGCCTTGCCTCTTATTGGAGTTCTCAAAAGTCACACTTTGGAAACAATGCAAGCTGGTGAGTATGTAGAGAAAATGTGCCATGTACATACCTGACCACTATTTAGCCTTGAAAGAGAATGAAATATGGCATTTTTTAAATGTTGGGGTTGTTATGCAAAGGGAAGTAAGACAGACTTAGAAAGGCAAACATTGTATGACTATAATCAATATGAAATCTATAGTAAGTTGATTGTATAGAGCTAGAATGGAGAGGTGTTCTGGGGCCATGGTGAAAATAAGCACCTGGGAAATGTTGATCAGTGGATATTAAACTGCAAATAGAAAGGAAATATTAAATAATACCAGACTGTCCATTTTTACAGCATGGAGATTATGATTAATAGCAATATGTTGAAATATTTTAAAACACTAACAGCAGATTTAGTCAATTACAATTTAATAGACTATTGAAAATGAGGACGGGAGCAGATATCTTCGAGCAAATTAGTAGATCTGTTAAAAAGTAAACTTAGTAAACAAGTCACATCCTTGAAAAGATTAGTATAAGCCATACTATACAATGAACAGTTAGAGAGCCCAAGCCTTTAATAGAAATCACCTATTATAGAAATCACCACAGACACAGGAAATGATTACAATATAATATGAAATTTTCAATGATGTATCTCTGAAATATTAGTATAACATAAATACAAAGTAAATTTAATGCTAAGATTCTTTCATGAAAAGAAAGAAGTGATCAATACATCCATAAATACAGAAAAATAGGAAAATTTCTTAAACTACATGTTAGAAATGGCAGAAAGATTATTTTGAGAATTATTAATTTTAAATATAGTGAAAGATAATTGATATAAAGTACACTATTTTCAGGCACTGAGGGATGAGGAAAGCTTCAAATTTATCATTATTAAATATCATTTATCCCTATATTATTATATGAAAATATACAAAAATGAATCTCCTAGGCAAATTCTACTGAAACATCATAAGCTGTTTGGAATGATGTAAAATATTTTATGTAAAAATACTTTAAAATATTATCATATATGTTATAGTATCCAGATTCTCTTGTTCCATGAATACTACACATGTTATTCATATGGGGAATCTATGATACAGTTTTCTCAAATTTGAAGTGAAACCATGATTAATTACATACCTTATCTTCAAATGTACTTGATAAGATTAAATATCAATAAAGACTTTTTGGTAACCCAAGTCTAGAAGACAATCTCCTTACTAGAAACCAGTACAAATATATCCAACTGTAGATACCTGAATGCTGTTTCTTTAATATCAAGGAAAACCCAAAATGGAATTTACCTCACTATTAAGAAATAGTCTTTTTTTTTTCATTTTTTATTAGATATTTTCTTTATTTACATTTCAAATGCTATACCGAAAGTACCCTATACCCTCCCCCCGCCCTATTCCCCTACCCATCCACTCCCATAACTTGGCCCTGGTGTTCCCCTGTACTGGGGCATATAAAGTTGGCAAGACCTAGGGGTCTCTCTTCCCAATGATGGCTGACTAGGCCATCTTCTGCTACATATGCATCTAGAGACACGAGCTCTGGGGGTACTGGTTAGTTCATATTGTTTTTTCACCTATAGGGCTGCAGACCCCTTCAGCTCCTTGGGTACTTTCTCTAGCTCCTCCATTGGGTGCCCCGTGTTTCATCCTATAGATGACTGTGAGCATTCCCATCTGTATTTGCCAGGCACTAGCATAGCCTCACTGGCGATAGGTATATCAGGGTCCTTTCAGCACAATCTTGCTGGCATATGCAATAGTATCTGGGTTTGGTGGCTGATTATAGGATGGATCCCCGGGTAGGGTAGTCTTTGGATGGTCCATCCTTTTGTCTTAGCTCCAAACTTTGTCTTTGTAACTCCTTCCTTCTAAGGAGGAATGAAGTATCCACAAGTTGGCCTTCATTCTTCTTGTAACAGCATATGTTTGGTCTGATTTTCTGGTGTTTTGCAAGTTGTATCTTGGGTATTCTAAGTTTCTGGGCTTTTATCCACTTATCAGTGAGTGCATATCAAGTGACTTCTTTTGTGATTGGGTTATCTCACTCAGAATGATATTCTCCAGATAAATCAATTGGCCCAAGAATTAAATAAATTCATTGTTTTTAATAGATGAGTAGTATTTGATTGTGTAATTCTACAACAATTTCTGTATCCATTCCTCTGTTGAGGGACATCTGGGTTCTTTCCAGCTTCTGGCTATTATAAATATGGCTGCTATGAAGATAGTGGAGCATGTGTCCTTTTTACCAGTTGGAACATTGTCTCAGTATATGCCCACAAGAGGTATTGCTGGATCTTCTGGTAGTACTATGTCCAATTTTCTGAGGAACCACCAGCCTGATTTCCAGAGTGGTTGTATCAGCTTGCAATCCCACCAACAATGGAGGAGTGTTTCTCTTTCTATACATCCTCACCAGCATCTGCTGTTACCTGAATTTTTGATCTTAGCCATTCTGACTGGAGTGGGGTGGATTATAAAGGTTGTATTGATTTGCATTCCCCTTATGGTTAAGGATGTTGAGCATTTCTTTAGGTGCATCTCAGCCCTTCAGTATTCCTCACTTGAGAATTCTTTATTTAGCTCTGTACCCCATTTTTTTCTTTGTATATATTGGATATTAGTCCCCTATCAGATTTATGATTGGTAAAAATCCTTTCCCAATCTGTTGGTGGCCTTTTTGTCTTATTGACAGTGTCTTTTGCCTTACAGAAGCTTTGCAATTTCATGAGGTCCCACTTGTCAATTCTTGATCTTACAGCACAAGCCATTGCTATTCTGTTTAGGAATTTTTCCCCAGTGCTCATATATTCGAGTTTTTTTTTTCCACTTCCTACTCTATAAATTTCAGTGTCTCTGGTTTTATATGGAGTTCTTTAATCCACTTAGACTTTAGCTTTGTACAAGTTGATAAGAATGATTCAATTCCCATTCTTCTACATGATAACTTCCAGTTGTGCCAGCACCATTTGTTGAAAATGCTCTTTTTTCCACTGGATGGTTTTAGCTCCCTTGAAAAAGATCAAGTTGCCATAGGTGTGTGGATTTATTTCTGGGTCTTCAATTCTGTTCCATTGATCTGCTTGTCTGTAGCTGTACCAGTGCCATGCAGTTTTTATTGCTTTGTAGTACAGCTTGAGGTGAGGGATGGTGAGTCTACCAGAGGTTCTTTTATTGTTGAGAATAGTTTTTGCTATGCTAGGTTTTTTATTATTCCAGATGAATTTGCAAATTGCTCTTTCTAGCTCAGTGAAGAATTGAGTTGGAATTTTGATTACGTTGCATTTAATCTGTAGATTGATTTTGGCAGGATAGCTATTTTGACTATATTAATCCTGCCAATCCATGAGCATGGGAGATCTTTCCATCTTCGGAGATCTTCTTCAATTTCTTTCTTCAGAGACTTGAAGTTCTTATCATACACATCTTTCACTTCCTTAGTTAGAGTCACACCAAGGTATTTTATTATATTTGTGAGTATTGTGAAGGGTGATGTTTCCCTAATTTCTTTTTCAGCCCCTTTATCTTTTGTGTAGAGAAAGGCCATTGATTTGTTTGAGTTAATTTTATATCCAGCTATTTCACTGAAGCTGTTTATCAGGTTTAGAAGTTCTCTGGTAGAATTTTTAGGGTCACTCATATATAATACCATATCATCTGCAAATAGTGATATTTTGACTTCTTCCTTTCCAATTTGTATCCCCTTGATTTCCTTTTGTTGTCAAATTGTTCTGGCTAGGACTTCAAATACTATATTGAATAGGTAGGGAGAAAGTGGGCAGCCTTGTCTAGTCCCTGATTTTAGTTGGATTGCTTTGAGTTTCTCTCCATTTAGTTTGATGTTGGCTACTGGTTTGCTGTAGGTTGCTTTTATTATGTTTAGGTATGGGCCTTGAATTCCTGATCTTTTCAAAACTTTTATCATGAATGGGTATTGAATTTTGTCAAATGCTTTCTCAGCATCTAAGGAGATGATCATGTGGTTTTTGTCTTTCATTTTGATTATATAGTGAATTATGTTGATGGATTTTAATACATTAAACCATCCCTGCATCCCTGGTATGACGCCTGCTGGGTCATGATGGATGATCGGTTTGATGGGTTCTTGGATTCAATTTGCGAGGATTTTATTGAGTATTTTTGTATCAATATTCATAAGGGAAATTGGTCTGAAGTTCTCTTTCTTTGTTGGATCTTTGTGTGGTTTAGGTATCAGAGTAATTGTGGCTTCATAGAATGAATTGGGTAGAGTACCTTCTGTTTCTATTTTGTGGAATAGCTTGAGGAGAGTTGGAATTAGGTCTTCTTTGAAGGTCTGATAGAACTCTGCACTAAACCCATCCGTTCCTGGGCTTTTTTGGTTGGGAGACTATTGATGACTGTTTCTATTTCTTTAGGGGAAATGGGACTGTTTAGATCGTTAATCAGATCCTGATTTAACTTTGGTACCTGGTATCTGTGTAGGAAGCTCTTCATTTCATCCAGCTTTTCCACTTTTGTCAAGTATAGCGTTTTGTAGTAGGATCTGATGATGTTTTGGATTTCCTCAGGTTCTGTTTTTATGTCTCCTTTTTCATTTCTGATTTTGTTAGAGTACTGTCCCTGTGTCCTCTAGTTAGTATGGCTAAGTGTTTATCTATCTTGTTGATTTTCTCAAAGAACCAGCTCCTGATTTGGTTGATTCTTTGAATAGCTCTTTTTGTTTTCACTTGGTTGATTTCAGGCTTGAGTTTGATTATTTCCTGCTGTCTACTCCTTTTGGGTGAATTTACTTCCTTTACTTCCAGAGCTTCTAGGTGTGCTTTCAGGCTGCTCTTTCTAGTTTATTTTTGGAGGCACTCAGGGCTATAAGTTTTCCTCTTAGGACTGTCTTTATTGTGTCCCATAAGTCTTGTATGCTGTGGCTTCATTTTCATTAAACTCTAAAAAGACTTTAATTTCGTTCCTTATTTCATCCTTGACCAAGGTATCATTGAGTAGAGTGTTTTTCAGTTTCCATGTGACTGCTGGCTTTCTATTATTTATGCTGTTATTGAAGATCAGCCTTAGTCTGTGGTGATCAGATAGGATGCATGGGATAATTTCAGTATTTTTTTTTATCTGCTGAGGCCTATTTTTGACTGATAATATGGTCAATTTTGGAGGATGTACCATGTGGTGCTGAGAGGAAGGTACATCCTTTTGTTTTAAGATAAAACGTTCTGTAGATACCTATTAAATCCATTTGTTTCATAACTTCCCTTAGTGTCCATGTGTATCTGTTTAGTATGTGTTTCCAGGATCTGTCCAATGGTGAGAGTGGGGTATTGAAGTCTTCCACTATTAGCGTGTGAGGTGCAATGTGTGCTTTGGGCTTTAGTAAAGTTTCTTTAATGAATGTGGCTGCTCTTGCATTTGGATCATTGATATTCAGAATTGAGAATTCATCTTGGAAGATTTTACCTTTGATGAGTATGAAGTGCCCCTCCTTGTCTTTTTTGATAACTTTGGGTTGAAAGTTAATTTTATTCAATATTACAAGTGCTCATGAGACACAAGAGTTTCAAAAGGAACTAATTTTCCTGGGTAGACATCCTCACAACCAGTTTTATCCCTGCATTTAGTCTGGCGTATGGATTCACACACTCATTAAGTAGGAATTTTTATATTAAGCATAGAATGAATCCTGACATAAGCTAAGTCTTCCAGCATTCCAAAGGTCCTAGAGAATTCTTGATTTTCTGTGGGAAGAAGCCAAAGCAGCTCAGAATTGGTCTGCAGAATGTTTTCTAGGGACAATAGTTTTAGGGAATAGATAGATTTCCCACTGAGAAAGGAATCATCATTACAGCCAGGTAGAAACAGACTACTTTGCAGATTAAAAGCAAGGTGGTAAACTTCTTTAGAATCTACCTAGATGTAGTAAACAGGGGGATGTGGTAATACATTATTCATGAGAAGGCCCACTAGTGCAGAACCCCCTGAAGCTAGTTCTCACAAGCTCAAAGTAAAGGAACAAAATGTGACTAGGATTTGAAATCCTTAGCTGACCCTAGGCAGAGCTGTTTTATCTTTACTGTAATTATACCTGGTTCCTGTAAGTCCCTTTGAAGTCATTGCTTTGTTTTGTGTCAGGTAACTTCAATGTACTTGCCTACTGTGACATCCTACCCCTTTTGTTTTCTGTATCATATAAGACTGCTGTTCACTTTGTGATATTACACTCAGATTCTACACACCCCCTCGTGTGCAGCATCTGTTTCTCATTTCGCTGAACTCCTTGCACACTTGCTTTAGAGAACTCGAACCACACAGACAAAGGGACCCAGAGCGTCTGTAACAGGGGGGAATCAGAGCCCTCCCATGGGCCACCTCTCCTCTGGTGGGGAAGGTGCTTGGACAGCCCCAAACAGGGCCTGTCCTAGAAGCTGTGTTGCTTCTGCAGTCTGCTTGCTCACCCTCTGCAGTCTGAGAGCTGATCTGTACCACACTGGTCTCAGAGGGACTTGGGAGACAAAATGGTTCCCTCACCTGCTCTGGGGGTCATAGCCCTCCAGGGAGGCCACCTCTCCTCTCAGAAATAGTCTTAATCCCTAGAAGACCTATGTCCATGTTTAGGGAAGAAAAAGAGTGGTTGTGAGAGAGAAAATATCCATCTCTTTGTAGGGCTTTCAAACCTTTCAAATAAAGTTACTTTGAAACTTACTGAGAAATCCTATGCACAAGGCACCTCAGAGCCTCTGACACAGGTGAATTCACAAATATGATACAATTTTGCCCCAGCAAATTTATTCTCTATGAGAGGAGGTAAGAAAAAACTTAATTTCACCAAAGTCTTCCAAGGTCCATGCATGATATTAGCTATGGCTGTGGGTGTGTCTCAAAAATAATTAGGCACTTTGGAGGTATGGATCTTCTTCAGAGTGCTAATGATTTTGAATTCCGTTTTTATATTTAATGATTCAAGTTCACAACAGTAGCTTCTGAAGTGCATCTGTCACTGAGGATCCATGTGGAGCTGTTTCTAGAACTCCAATGGATATTGAAATTCGAGGATTTAATTTAAAATGATGTAGTGTCTGCATACAACTTCTAGACATACTCTAATACCTTTAGTTATATCCAGAGCTGTACAAGCACTAAGTATAATGTAAATGCTATGTAAAATAATAATATTTGATTGTTTAGAGGATAGTGAAACAATATGGGCTACATAACCTAAGAAAGATATATCACTTTGTGTGTGTGTGTGTGTGTGTGTATATATATTACAATTTTGGTTGAATATAGAACATGCAGTTATAAAGAGTGCTTATGGAATGATATTCTACACTTTTAATTCATTTTGAGTGCATGCCTCAAAAAAAAAAAAAAAGGTAATACACCCCCTAAAGTATTTTATGACTCATTTTCCAAGGGAAAAATTTCGAGGATAACTCATGGGTAAATAATAAATAAATATAATTTACGTAATTTGTGACTTTTAACTCCTTCACTGTTTAGAAACACAAAGCAAAGACATGGTAAGCTATTCTATTATTTGGATAAGTCATGGGGACTACTGTGGTACTCACAGATAGGAGAGTGAGAGGAGTCAGTCTTCCTCAAATCACTCAATTGTCAGCACATTTTAATGAAATGCCAGTTTTTTTCATTGCAAATCCAGAAGGGAACATCTGCAAACCAACTCCCTAAGGGCTTTGAAAGTGAAATAAAGTCTTCATTTCACAGAGCTCAGCACCCTCAAGTTCAAAAGGTGAGAAACACTTCCAGTGTGCATAAACTGTAAGGTGCATCTGAAAAATAAAAGTTTTGATCATGTTTGACATCACAGGCCCATTGTTGTCAGCCATCAGGAGCTTACCAGCTGTTTTGACTTTGCCAATGCTGGAGACTTTAAATGAATGTCTAAGTTACTTATGTGCTGGTTAATCAGCATGACTGTCACGTTCTATTCCCTAACTCATTCACAGGAGGCAGAAATTAAGCTGGCTTTTAACTTAACGTGAAGAGTTTTAAAGAAGAAAATCTAAATTTATTTTGAATATGTTACATCTCTATTCTCACTAAGTGAAAGATTTGAAAAAAAAAATACAGGGCAGCTAAATTTTAAGTAAATCTAAAGTTTGAGAGTATTTGTTTAATTCCTTAATGAACTGGTTGGTATATTTGTCTTTCAGGTCCTGATCATGCTTTTGCTTCCATGTAAGGTGGAATAGGGCACCCTTCCCCTCAAAATGTTAAATTTGATCTGAAGCTCAGGGTTTTATTGAAATTGGATTTGTTGTTTTCTGGAAGATGTGATGTAAAGTGGTAAGAGCAACTTTTTATTTTTTGAAGTTTAAATTGCAGGTATTAGAATGATACCATGTTTCTTTGATGGTTGTATAATCTTAATGCACCTTGACTTGCCGTAATCATTAGATTTAAAGTCAGCCAATGAAAGAAGTTCCCTGAATTGATCATGTTTTCCAGCTTTTTAGTGCTTTTTAAAAACCACACAAATCATTTTTAGGCATTTCTCATAAAAGATAATCTAGTGATTCCTTTATTCTGAACTTTTATATGAGGAGGAATAGATAGAATGCTAACCTATTGTCATGATTTGATTAGTTTTATTATAAAATATATGTAAGTTATCCATTCTAAATTGGTAGCTTCATTAAGTCATTTTATTTGCCAAGGTGGACTTTTAGCAGCAAGAGATATGGGAGAAATTTATTCATAAACATGTGGTAAAGGACTCCTGAGCCACATGAAGACTACAAGGATTTCTGAGTTTCTCAGAAAGTAAAGAAAATTAAGCCAACATCACAAAAATAATAGGAAATGTAAATTTACTTGAAAAATGATTGAATGGATGAAAAATATCATTTTAGATACAGTTTACAAAACAAACAAGAGGATAAAATAATTATAAGTAACTATTAACTGTTTTTCTTTGGCTTTGACAGTACTTACAGGGCACAATGTCTGTATCATCCTTAATCCCTACTTATAATTTCAACAAGGCTGTACCTTATTATGTAATGCTACAGTTAATTAAAAAGAATCTAACTTGAATTGTCAGATAATAATTTTTATTTTGTTAAAATAAGTAAGTGGTCTATATTTTCTTAACTAATTATGATGGTGCCATTTTAGAAGAATTGTAAATAAAATTTTATTTTTCTCTCTTGATATTCATAAGATTCTTTATTATTTCAAAATAAAGATATTGTTTGATAATTACATAAATTGTTATCAGTGCATAATTGTCTGTAAATATATATTACATTCATGTTCATAATGTAACTAGATCTTACAATTATTTAGAGTTCAAAGTTACATTGAAAGATTACTTCTTTGAGCTATTTCTTTTTGTTTAAACAAACCTAATTAATTTAAAGAAGAGAGGTAAGACTTGTGAAAAATTGTTTTGTTTTCTTATCCTAAAATAAGATTAGATTCATGTTTTTATTACTGGAAAAACTGCACAGCTATACTTTGAATCAAGTAATTATTTTGGAAGATAAAGAAAGGTGCACTTTGGCTCCTGGTTTTAGAGCATATTTTTATATTTACTTGGGCCTCTAATAATAGGACACGGTGACTGGAACATTGTGACTAAGAAAACTTCACTTAGTAGCAGCCAGGAAGCAAACACAAAAGCAAGAATTGATGAGAGTCCAATGTCTCTTTCAAAAGCATTTCTTCCAAAGGCCTAACTTCCCCTGCTAGACTTCTCACTTTAAATGTTCTACTATCTTCCAATAGAACCATAGATTGACGCATTCTACTATCTTCCAATAGTGCTGATAGACACACTTGGGGATTCTTTGAAGATCCCAACTACAGTACTCAGAATTACTTTTCAGAGATACCCATAGATTTTTATTTTATTTTTCACTGTAAATGGCTGTGTTTATTAACATTGTCCTATGGGTACTTGATCTATATTATGGTTAAGACAAACAGTAAGCTTCCAATAATTGTCATGTAAAGCACAATAGCAAACACATATAAATTATAAGCAAAGTTTAGCTATTTATAAATTTCTTTGTTAAAAGACTTCCTTGGTACTGGTTTTCAAGTGCAGTTGGTATGGTCAATTGCTTTATAAACTTGAGTTTGAGTTTATCCAGCACCCACATTAAAAAGCCAAACATAAATGTGTTTGTACCTATAACCCTGGTAGTGTGGGTGGTAGCACAGGTGAATGGCACACTGAGGCTTGCTGACCATCAGCCTAAACTTTATCTCAAGTTAATAAAGTGGAGATGGATAGTCCTGTGCATATACTACACACACACACACACACACACACACACACACACACACACACACACACCACATACATGGTCTGCCATTATTAATTTCCATATAATATGTAAGTTTACTTAGTATAAAATTTAGAATATTATACTTTTCTTCTAATATATTAGTCACTATAATTATAAAGGACTGGTAATTGACTTAAGATTTAGGAGAGCTAGAAGTGATTATTTCTTCAATAAAACTTCCAATTATAAGTCTAGTAATCAATTTTTACTTTTAAACATTTTTAGGACATATGATTATAGCATGATTATAGATTTCGAAATAAGTACTATTTGAGATTGATAGAGATAACTAGAATGTTCATATCCATTTTTGTATTTACACATATATGTGGGCACACATGTCCAAGTAGATGCATGTGCATGTAGTATGCATGTGTTTCATACTCACAGTTGATATCAGGTACATTTTTCTACTCTCTCCACAATATTGTTCAAGGAAAGGTCTCATGATGATACTGGAGCTTACCAGTTCTGGTTCATGTAGTTGGCCAGCTTGCACAGGGGATGCCCTGTCTCTATCTCCAGAGTGTTGGGATTGTAGATGGCTATCATATCTGCCTGACTAGGGAATCTGAACTATGGTTTTCATGCTTATACAATGAGTACTTGATCTGCTAAGCTATTTTCTCAGATCTAAAAATTCAGAAGTATGAATATGCACTAATATCATTTTACACCACAATGCATGCTCACAACTAGAGGCCATCCTTATGCAGTAATACAATGTTTTACAATTTTTCATTTTTATGTATGTATTTTTGTCTATTATAATAGTGTGAGTTAGTATAATTTTTGCTGTATTTGAATGTGATTAAATACAATTTGGACTTTCAGTCATTGTGTAAATAAATGTAACAGTCAGCAATGACTAGGTTAACCCGATCACTAAGTCTTGTTCTTTGCCATGTTCATGAATATTGATTGGGTTTGGAAGTAAAATCTCAAGCTCCACTTTAGATTATGTATCATATAAATTTTTAGCTTTTATTAGTAGCTTGATAACTATTAAATAGCAGCAAAATAATTTTTATTAGTTGGAATTGGTTTTATTTTAAAATTCTAAACATTTTTTTCTAATTTTAAACCTTGAATATTTTAATAATATTAGTTTTATTCATTGTTCCTAAAGATACATTTTACTGTTTAATGACAGAGTTGTACTCTATGAAACCTACCACAAATAAAGTATATCTGCATCAAAGGTTCTTTTATAAATAAATTATGTAATAAATAAACAACAGGAGGAAAAATCCTGTGTAGAACTTTAAATAAGTGTATAACTACTCTTGGTACAGCTACTTACATTACTTTCTACTCTTTTGGCATATTGTTTGTTTGTTTGCAAGGACCCCTGAGGACTGCCTTTCATTGTACTAAAAGGCATAATCCAAAAGAGGGAGGTATCCAACAGTCCTGCCCAGCGATGATGCCTATGAATCACATTAATGACCAGCATGGCACAGTAATACCCCTAGGGGTACAGCAGTGGTATGCATATGTTGGCGTTAACTAATGGTTCCTGACCTGAACTGAAGACCCACTCAACAAAAGGGAGACCATGCCTGGTTGGAGAAACCTAGATAACTAATTATTCTGTGCTAGGGAAGTCATGGTTATTGGAGGAAAATCTACAACAACTAATTTACTAAAACATCATAATCCTTAACAACAATCTTTAACTCTGGTCCTTATGTACCCTCAGATAAATATAGTCTTCACTCCTCATCAAGGAAGCTTTGCTTTGAAACAAATGCAAACTATTGCAGAAAGCCACAACCAGTCAATATGCAGAGTGGTGCGTCCCAGTTTTGGTGGATATATCTAAAAAAAAAAAAAAAACTTGCACATCTTAGGTTCTGGAAAGATTGTAGGAGCCAGAGGATCATGGAGTTTGCTGTGAGATTATGTCTCCGTGTGTGTGTGTGTGTGTGTGTGTGTGTGTGTGTGTGTGTAGTTTAAGTAACTATTGTTACAGAGATCCCACTGGAGAAGACCACTCAGACGCAGGTTATAGACAATTTCAAATCTTTTCCCAGCTGTCTGGGACTACACTCAGGTATTCAAGATCCAAGTGTAACACTGAGTATTTAGGGCAAGGGTTACTAAAGGCTAAAACCATATCCCGGTATCTCCTTCACTTTGTAAGCCTTTTTTCTGAAAGTGATCTAATTCTCCTGACCCAGTAAAACATTTGTTTTTATCAAGTTCCCCCTGCTCCAACCCAGGAATTTGATGAATTGTAGTAAGGACACTTTTCTTCTTTTCCTTCATTTTCTGTCTCCTAATCTTTTTAAGACAATCCAGCTTACTAAGGTAGTGCCAGACCCCATTAAATGGAGAAAAAAATGGAGTTACCACTAGAATTAGAATAAAAACAAAGTGTACTTCCTGTGTTTGTATGTTTATTCTTTTGAGCATATCTTCTTAAGAATAAGGGTATGCTTCTTTCAAACACTTAAATATATTAAGATAATAATGTGTATTATCACACAGATTTGATATATATTTCTTTTTTATCTTTTGCCTGAGTATATTTTATTCCGTAATTTTAAAATTAATTTTTATTATATATTTTCTTTATTTACATTTCAAATTTTATTCCCTTTCCTCATTTCAACTCCAAAAACCCCTCTATACCACCTCTCCCCCATTCACTAACCCACCCACTCCCGCATCCTTGTCCTGGCATTTTCCTACACTGGGGCATAAAGCCTTCACAAGACCAAGGGTCTCTCCTTTCATTGATGTTCCCCAAGGCTATACTCTGTGACACATGCATCTGGAGCCTTGAGTCTCTCCATGTGTACTCTTTGGTTGGTGGTTTAGTCCCTGGGAGTTCTGGGGGTACTGGTTGGTTCATATTGTTCTTTCTATGGGGTTGAAAACCCCTTCAGTTCCTTGGGTCCTTTCTCTAACTCCTCCATTGGGGACCCTATGCTCAGTCCAATGGATGGCTGTGAACATCCACTTCTGTAATTGTCAGGCACTGGCAGACCTCTCAGGAGACAGCTATATCAGGATTCTGTCAACCAGCATTTATTGGCATCCACAATAGTGTCTGGCTTTGGGAACTGTATGTGGGATGGATTTCCAGGTGGGACAGTCACTGGATGGCCTTTCCTTCAGATTCTTCTCTGTATTTCTTTTCATGGGTATTTTGTTCTCCCTTCTATGTAGGACCAAAGTATCCACACTGGGGTTTTCCTTCTTCTTGAGCTTCATGTGGTCTGTGAATTATATTTTGGGCTAATATCCACTTATTAGTGAGTGGATACCAGGTATATTCTTTTGTGATTGGGTTAACTCACTCAGGATGATGTTTTCTAGTTCCATCCATTTGCAAAAGAACTTCATGAATTCATAGTTTTTAATAGCTGTTTAGTACATCATTGTGGAAATGTACCACATTTTCTGTATCCATTCCTCTCTTGAGGGAGATCTGGGTTCTTTCCAGCTTCTGGGTATTATAAATAAGGTTGCTATGAACATAGTGGAACATGCATCCTTATTACATGCTGGAGCATCTTCTGGGTATATACTGAGGAGTGGTATAGCTGGGTCCTCAGGTAGTGCTATATCAAATTATCTAAGGAACCACCAGAAAGATTTCCAGAGTGATTGTACCAGCTTGCAATCCTCCCACCAGCAATGGAGGAGTGTTCTTCTTTCTCCACATCTGCTGTCACCTGGAGTTTTTGATCTTAGTCATTCTGACTGGTGTGAGGTGGAATCTCAGGGCTCTTTTGATTTGCATTTCCCTGATGACTAAGGATGTTGAACATTTCTTTAGGTGCTTCTCAGTCATTTGGTATTCCTCAGTTGAGAATTCTTTCTTAGCTCTATTCCCCATTTTTAAATAGGTTTATTTGGTTCTCTGGATTCTAACTCCTTGTGTTCTTTGTATATATTGGATACTAGCCCTCTATCAGAAGTAGGGTTAGTAAAGATCTTTCCCCAATCTGTTGGTTGATGTTTTGTCCTATTGACAGTGTCATTTGCCTTACAGAAGCTTTGCAATTTTATGAGGTCCTACTTGTCAATTGTTGATCTTAGTGCATAAGCTATTGATGTTCTGTTCAGGAAAATTTCCGCTATGCCCATGTGTTCAAGGCTCTTCCCCACTTTCTTTTCAGTTAGTTTCACTGTATCTGATTTTATTTGCAGGTCCTTGATCCACATGGATTTGAGCTTTGTACAAGTTGATAAGAATGGATCAATTTGCATTCTTCAACATGCTAAGTGCCAGTTGAACTAGCACCATTTGTTGAAAATGCTGTCTTTTTTTTCCACTGGATGGTTTTAGTTCCTTTGTCAAAGATCAAGTGGCCATAGGTGTGTGGGTTCATTTCTGGGTCTTCAATTCTACTCCATTGATCTACCTGCCTGTCTGTGTACCAATAACATGCAGTTTTTTACAATTGCTCTGTAGTACAGTTTGAAATCAAGGATGGTGATTTCACCAGAAGTTCTTTTATTGTTGAGAATAGTTTTCGCTATCCTGGGTTTTTTGTTGTTCCAGATGAATTTGCAAATTGTTCTTTCTAACTCTATGAAGAATTGATTTGGAATTTAGATGGGAATTGCATTGAGTCTGTAGATTGATTTCTGCAAGATGGCCATTTTTACTATATTAATCCTGCCAATCCATGAGCATGGGAGATCTTTCCATCTTCTGAGATCTTCTTTGATATTTTCTCTTCACAAACTTGAAGTTCTTGTCATACAGATATTTCACTTGCTTAGAGTCAAACCAAGATATGTTATATTATTTGTTATACAATTTATATTTATATTATATGTTATACTATTTTGAAAGGTGTTGTTTTCCTAATTTCTTTCTCAGCCTCTTTATCCTTTGAGTAGCGGAAGGCCACTGATTTGTTTGAGTTAATTTTATATGCAGGCACTTTGCTGAATATGTATTTATTTCTTTGTGTAGGGTAGAGGCCATGTTAAAAAAATAATAAAATATGAGGTCATGAATTTGAAAAGCATTAAAGTGGAGTATGGAGAGTGTTTGTAGAGAGTAAAATGAATGGAAAATGATATAATCATATTATAATCTCATAAAACTAAAGACATAATAAAAATTAAATAAAATTTGTGACAAAAATATGAATGACTTTATGTAATTATATCATTTTACCCTTTTCCCTCTTTTCTTCAACCTCTCCCATCCATATCCTTGCTCCCGCTCAGATTCACAACCTCTTTTTGGAGAAATTGCTATTGTACTTGTAATTGTAATTAGTATTACTTTTTCACACTTATTACACACATGCATGTCAATATATAAATACAAAATACAACCTTTTGAGTCTGTCTAGTATTGAATTGTGTATATAATTTCAGGGCTGATATTTTGTATTGTATAAATAAGTAAGGGTCTCTTCCCTGGGGAAGACTGATTCTCCTGCTTTTACCATTCCTTAGATGACTATTATTTGTATAAGAGCAAGGCCGTATGAGATTTTTCTTTCCACATACATATGTCTATTGGTTATTGTCTCCTTGTTTAGATCCTATTTAGGCAGTCATATTATTATGGTATCATAGGTAAAGTTTCCCTTTCTTTCTTTCTTTCTTTCTTTCTTTCTTTCTTTCTTTCTTTCTTTCTTTCTTTCTTTCTTCCTTCCTTCCTTCCTTCCTTCCTTTCTTTCTTTTTTTTCTTTCTTTCTTTCTCTTTCTTTTGGTTTTTTGCAAGACAGGGTTTCTCCGTATAGCCTTGGCTGTCCTGGTACTCACTTTGTAGACCAGGCTGACCTAGAATTCAGAAATCTGCCTGCCTCTGCCTCCTGAGTGCTGGGATTAAAGGCATGTGCCACCACGCCCAGATATCCCTTTCATTTCTTGAAAACAACTTCACTGCAGAGCACTCTAGCTTTTATAACTTTGTCGTCTCTTTGTGAAGCTCCAGAATCTTGGGTGTGTAGGAGTTGTGCTTTAGAGTTATAATCTGTTTTTTCCTTTTTTTTTTTTTTTTTGAGACAGGGTTTCTCTGTGTTTTCCTGGAACTCGCTCTGTAGACCAGGCTGGCCTCGAACTCAGAAATCCGCCTGCCTCTGCCTCCTGAGTGCTGGGATTAAAGGCGTGCGCCACCATAATCTGTTTTTTCCTTCTGCATTTTGATCAGGTGGTTTTCTTTAATTGTCTCTATATGTTTCAAGTAGACACTTTTTTGATGAAAGTGAGAGATATCAGGTAAAGTCAGAGGCCTGGGCCTAGAGTTAGACCTGTGCTATGGAAATGGCAGCATGGTAATAGAGGTTAGATGGGAGTGGTAGGGAGGGAGTCACCAGAAAAAGCTAGTTTGTAGGCCTCATGTCTGGAGGCACGTCTGTAGGAGTGGAGACGGCTATAGGGGATGAGAGTATGGTAAAGGGACCAAATACTGAATTATTTATACTGTGAAGGTCATTAGAAAGAAGGGAAGTCTGAGAAAGTGTCAACCACAGGAAGCCCTAGGATAGATGACAGCCAAATATAGAAAATGTGTCTTGACTGTCAAGGTTGGAAGAGAACAGATACTTCCCTAATAGATAATTTAGTTCAGGCTACTATAAACAGATGATATAATTTCTACAAATTTTAACTAATTTTTCTATAACAGAAAAGGTGACATTAGGTAAAGTCTAAAGAAATATTAATAAAATTGATACTTTATTAATTGAAAATATTTACTTGATAGACAGGCATTCTTATTGATAGATCAATTTTGTTCTTAAACTATTCATTATGCTTTTTTAGACATTCAATTTTGTTGAAAATAGGATTCAGTTCTCAGAAAAAAAGACAACCTGTAACAATGCCAACACATCTTTCTTTTTTAAAAATATGTATTCTTACACGTCAAGCAAAATCACTAAAACAGAGTTTAGAATACTGCAGTAAGAAAAGAACCAATTATTCAGTAAGGTCTTTTTTTGTGGATGAAAACTAACATGCAATTATTTCTAATTTTAAAAGGGAAATACATACCCTACAATATTATTCAACATAACTACTTGGAGTACATTACGTGGAATTTTGTATGTGATATCTGTCTCCAACACAATCTGTATTTGAAGATATGTCAGATTTGTGTCTTTAAAGAATCATGCAATTTTAGAATTTACATATGCCATGGATGAAGGCTATAAAGGGTTGTCTCTTTAACAACAACAACAAACTTTGAGCAAAATATTCAAATAGTAGCTGCAATCTACATCCTACTTTCAAATTTTATTATAAAATGGATCATATTTATTAAATCTGTGAGATAAGTAGTATCTATTACTACTTATACCAGTTCCATGTTGTATGCCTATTGGCAAAGTCTTTAGAACCGCACCTTCTGGAAGAGTCTGGTAACAGAAACATAATTATTTTGATCCTCTGTTGACTGCAGTGCATATATAAGCATGCATATTGTCTTGTGAATGGCAACATAATGTAGAGAAAGAGGATTCTGGAGAACCATATGCAGCTAACTGTTTCCATAGCAACTTGAACATACACTGAGAAGATCTGTTTCCATGACTATCCTCTTATACAGTGTAATAGACTTGGTAAAATAAAGTAAGTGATTGTCGAGTTCTCATTGTTTGATTTTAATTGACTTCAGAGTTGCATGGAAAGGTTATCAACATAGTGTATTAATTTAACCTTACCTTGTTACTTAATACCAGTGTGGTTGTTTAAAAATCACATTTTGGATTCTATATATTTCCTATAAAAATTCTGGTATATTATGTCCAAAGAAGCACCTACTCTTGGTTCAATAATCTGACTGACATCTAAAACAGATATTGCTAAGATAGGGTTCAGGAGCAGAATTTTTTGTATTCTGGAAACATTACTTGATTCTAACTGGAATTTAGTATGCAATTATAAATCCAAGTAATTAGCCACAGCAGTATTAGCAGGAATTATAATGTTGGTGACCACTATAAGTCAGAGATGTTTTTATATTGTTTACATTGACTGTTATTACAAGCTGCAATGTTTATCAGATCATCACAGACCTTGTTATTTATAAGGAAAAGAAATTTTGCTTTATCACTTACATGTTTTGAAATATTTCAAAATTATAACTTAGACTAAAACCAGTTTTCGTTCTAATCTTACATGATTTGCCTGATACATTTAAAAATTTCATTTTACTAGGTTATTCTTTCAACCTTAGACTAGATATAAGCTTTAGTGTAGGAGTGGGGATATGAATGGTTTCAAGCTGCATGATAATGCACTTGCATCAAAGATAATTGGGAAGAAACACCAGACGCTAATTCTTTAGAGGCATTTTCATGTATTAGGATGAGAAAGTGACCTGAGTTTGCCTTTCAGTTATTTAAATATACAAGCCGCAGAATACACAGTAATAGAAATAATCTAAACAGGAGAGTAAACAATATAGGAGGAACTCCTTGAAATTCAGCATACGTAAAAGTGTAGTTTCAGAAAACAAAGAGATGACAGTTGGAATTATATGTGAAGATTTAATAACAGGTGTCTTTAAAAATTAATTCAACAGGAATACAAAACCAAAAACATCAGGAACCTCACACAAGAGAGAGAGAAGAAGAAAAGGAAAAGGGGTGATAAAAAAGACATTTAGAAATTCAGACAAAATATTGAAAGAATAAAGACAGCATCTTGAAGAAATAAGGAGACAAAATAAATGTTACTGATGATGTCTCAGAAGTTGCACAAGCCCAGTGAGTGCCACCATGGGAAGCTTCCAGTGTATAATCCTGCATCCAGAAAACATTCCAATTAAAATTTACAATAAAGTAAGTACATTCTGCATATAAAGAACGGAAAAAATTCTTTCTGGTAGAAATAGATTATATGGAACATTAAAAAGAGGTATCAGAAAGGAGTCTGAAAACAGAAATTTGTACCTATTTCACAAAGGTGAAGAGTACTGCAAATGATAAAGTTTAAGATAAAAGTCACTTCTCATATTAATAAAAAATTTCTCTATAAAAGAGAAGAGGGACAATGTATTAGTATAAAATATTGAAAAGATTAAATTAAATAAAGACATTAATCTGTTTGTAGAGAAAAGATTTAATATTATAGAATTGGTAATTTTCTTCAAATTTTAAGTATAAAAATTGAGTCCAAAAGTCTCTAGATTATTCATCATTTCAAATTAGTTTAATTCTAAGATATAAATAAAGGTTATAATTTAAATACTTAATAACATTATGAAGACAATGAGCTTAGGTACTTGCCTGAACAGAATAATTAATGATAGAAGTTTGCACACAAGAGTGCAAGTATGTAGAGAAGAGATTCTGGGCGATCATGGTGAGAAAGTGACCATTTGAAATCTGAAGACAAGTCCAGATTTAAATGTGCAAAATAAAGTATTATGTAAGCTACCCAGTGTTTGGCATTTTGCCTAGGAAGTTCTATACACATTCAGTTTTGTGTGAGGTGCTAATAGAGGTGGATTCTAGAATGGTTGCTGTCATTGTACTCATCAATGTAAACAGGGAACTTGAATCATCACAGAGTTCTAAGAAATGTGAGTATCAATACAGATACAATGGCAGAAATAATCTAAAAATTGACTATGATTCTCAACTGTGATTCTCAGCCATTATTTTCATGGAAATGTGTCACTTTAACCAATGTTTTAAGTTAAAAAAATGTGATTTGTGACATTGTGACATAACTTTGAATAGGTACATCATGTTGTTAAAGAGTAGGTTAGCAGCCAATGACTACTGGACAGATAAGTAGCATTTAGATGGTAGGTCTTTTTGGAAAGAAGTTAGATTGGGACCTTTTTTCTCTTGTCCCTCCCTGCCTGTCCTTCGGTCAGAAGCTTCATGGTGTGATGCCCTCACCTCATGTGCAAATGCAGCACAGACTGACACCATAAGTACACTTCCTTCCTTATGAATTGTTCATCTCAAGTGTTTGTAAAAATGATGAGAAGTTAACACCCATCTTAGTTAGGGTTCCTATTCTTATTGGTGATAAAACACCATGATCATAAACAACATGGGAGGAAAGAGTTCATTTGTTTTCACTTTTCTCATCACAGTCTATTACATAAGGAAGTGAGAGTAGGAACTCAAACAGGGTAAGAACCTAGAAGCAAGACCTCATGAACAGGCAATGGAGGAGTACTGCTTACAGGCTTGCTCCCCATTCCATGCCTCGCACAGCTTTTCTTTTCTTTTCTTTTTTTTTTCTTCCAGGACTACTAGCTTAGGGGAACTAGCAGCACAAACCATAATTGAGAAAATTTACCACAGGCCTATTTTATGGAGGTGTTTTCTCAATTGAGAGTACATCTTTTCAAATGACTAGCAAAGGTCAAATTCAATTAAAACTGTCCAGCACAACACCACTATAGTTTCATTAAACTAAAGAAAAAGTACCAAGGCTATTTGATCAGAAAACATTTTATACCACCTAGGAGAGGATTCCTGTATGTTATGAGCAAGGTTCAAGATAGCAAAATCTGTTATAAAATATAGAATAATGGCTTCTTTCAAAGAAATAATTGGTCATCAATCCCTTTTCTGACCTTGGTTTGACAGGACCTTATTTTAAATGCATAAGAAACTTTACTTTTTATCATAGCCTAAAATTAGGTTGAGTCTTTTGTGTAATTAATTTGATAGTGGAGACATTTAAGTGACCAAATACTATCACATTAATGACAGTGTCTTTTATGTTCCACTGTAGTGACTTTTGGTGTAACTTTGTGAACCTGGGTTCACTAGTTCATCAGATAAGGCAGCAACAGTTAAAATTATGTAAAAACATTTTCAGTAAATCTCCTTACCCCAGATCCTTTATGGTTTTTAGATGTATGACTGCCAATTAATCTTAAATGTCAAAATGTCCTTATTTATAAAAACAAGACTGTGGATACTTTTATCATTATATTTTTCAAGAATGACTTGTGAGAGCTAAAATATATTCTATGTCTATAATGAATAAAGATGACAAACTTTGAAGAAACAAGGGTATTACAAAGGAGTAACCTAATAATGAATGTAATATTCTAATTAATGCATGTCTATATGAAGTCATTTTATATTAGAGATAATTAGTGTGCAAGTGGGAAATATCTTGCTTCTGTATTTCTCTTTGCTATATCTTCAGATTCAGAGGTAACCTCTAATTAATGGTATGTAAGATTCTTAAGGGGAAAAATTTAAAAATATAATTATCCTTCTCATGCAACTATGAACACAGCAGGATATGCCCACTGCTACACTAGTGGTGTGGTGTTAGAAGAATAACCAACTTCTTGAACATTTTTTATTTAAAGCCCACTCCATGAGATGGTATGCATACCTGACACTTAACTAGGCAAGACTAGATAGGACATTGAACCTAGGGGAAAATCCACTACTATTATTCTGATAAATGAATATAGCATTAAAATGATAATGACGTGTTTATATACCCAGACGTCACTCTATCACTAACTCTCATCTCGTCAGAGAAGCTTCTTGCAGTAGATGGAAATTAACACAGAGATCCACAAGTCGACAGCATACGAAGAGAGTGAGACTGTGGAGCACTAAGCCCAATTGGGACGTCATTATCAAATACTTCCTCTAAAGTTTCAGGAGTCCATGAGAAATAGAAGAAAGTTTGTAAAAGATTGTAAGACTTAGGGTTAATGGATGACTCAAAGGAAACATTTTTTTTTTTTCTGACACAACGGGGCTGATGCGCATATGAAGTTACAGAGAATATAACATCATGAATAAGACCTGCACAAATGCAAATCAGATGAATTCAACATGGACAAGGTCAAGTTCACACAGACTGAAACCTAGCCATAAAGTTATCTACAATTGATAGCTGCTGGAACAACAAAAATCTATCTTTAATGGAGTATCACTGGGTATACCAACCACACAGGGCAGAGTCCATCCTCATGATTAGTTGGCCAACACAAAGCACAATTCATTTATTGTTTGTTGTATATGGTTGTTGAGAGAGAGAAACAGAGAGATAGAGAGAGAGAGAGAGAGAGAGAGAGAGAGACAGAGACAGAGACAGAGACAGACAGAGAGAGAGAGAGGGAGGGAGAGACAGAGAGAGAGAGACAGACAGAGAGAGACAGACAGACAGAGAGAGAGAGAGAGAGAGAGAGAGAGAGAGAGAGAGAGAGATGGGTAGGTTATAAACATAAAATAATTCTGGCTGGTGATATAACTCAGCTGTTATAGGGTTTTCCCAGCATGCAAGAGTTCCTGAGTTCAGCTCAAAGTATTACAGTGCATAACTTTAATACCAGCACTCAAGACATGAAAGAAGAAAAAAATGTTAAAAGCTGCTTTGGCTATAGAATGAACTCCCTTCTGAAAAGTATGGAGGGAAAAAGTCAGAAAAACATTGGTCAGCATACCTCTAAACTTGAGAGTAAGTGTGCATAAGTAAGTAGAAGTTGAACTATTGATTACACTCTTTACCTTTCTTTCACACTTAACTATAAAGTTTACATGTGTTCTCTTTCATGGCATGTTTATTACATAAAGTCTATACAGTGTGGAGGAAGAGAACTTAAAGTTACTTATAAAACAAAAAAATATATATAGTTAAACGGGAACTATGTAAAGATTATAAGTCTAGGAGTACAAATCACTTAAAAATTTCATCTCCCATACACCACAGCAATTACATATCATGACAGATATTTTGAAGTTTGTAAAGAGACCATATATTTATATGTGTATGTGTATTATGAGATTGTGTGTATGTCCACAGAGACCAAAAGAAGATTAGGGATCTCCTGGAGTTGAAGTAATAGGCAGATGTGAGCCATCCAGCATTGGTCCTGGGAACCAATGGGTAAGCCCACTGAAGAACAAAAAGTGTTCTTAACCTCTGAGCTATCATTCCAGTCTCTTCTATGAAACTTTTAATATAGCTGAAACTGATTCTTTCTTATTCTTGTATCTACTGTTAGTACATTATATGTGAAGTATTTATATTTGACTGATTCTTGGGGATTTGACAAAATTTTCATAGGATATTTTAGTTATTTGTATACCTGGAAGGAAAACACAAGCAAAAGTATTGACAGAACATCTCCACCTCTAAACCCTGAATGTCAGATACATACCTAGCAGGCAGTAACATGTCCATTTCTCCTTTTCATATTCCCTAATTTTAGACTTTTTTCTTCCATATTTTTATTAGATATTTTCTTAATTTACATTTCAAATGCTATTGGGAAAGTCCCCTTCCCCTCCCCCCTCCCTGCTCCCCTGTCCACCCACTCCCACTTCTTGGCCCTGGCATTCCCCTGTATTGGGGCATATAAAGATTGCAGTACCAAGGGGCCTCTCTTCCCAATGATGACCGACTAGGCCATCTTCTGCTACATATGGAACTAGAGGCATGAGTTCTGGGGGTTCTGGTTAGTTCATATTGTTGATCCTCTTCTAGGGTTGCAGATCGCTTCAGCTCCTGGGGAAAGAGAAAATAGGATAAATTGTGTGAAAGAAAAATGCCAAAATGTTAGAACACACTTCAGAGAAAACGTTTTATATGAGTCTTTCAGAAACTGGAACCAAGAAGATATGTCACAATGAAAGCACATAATGAAATCAGTGTTCACATCAGCTTCTCTTGTGTTGTCTTTTCTTATTTGTATCGAGTAACTAAACATAGGTAACTTAGCCAGTACATGATGAGGAAGACAGCCCTGTTTTGGTTAGGGTTTTCCTGCTGTGAAGATATAACATTACCACCATGGCAACTCTTCTCTGAAGGCAGTGAAAGGAGACTATTTACCACCCTGTGTATATCCTGAGTGCATATAACCTCAAAGCCTTCCTCCACAGGGACACAGTTCTTCTAATGAGGCCATACCTCTTAATAGTGCCACTCCCTATGGGTCAAACATTAAAACACATTAATCTAGTGTGGGGGGGGTCATTCCTATTCAAATCACTAAAATTCCGTTTCTCAATTCTAGTGCTCAGCTCTGTTGTGGGCAATGGAGAATATTTTCAGGAAGTAACAAACAATAAAATGCAGATTGTGATGAATTATTAGTAACATGGAGAAACATTTGAACACTGTAACATGCACATGCTTGTATAGTACCATTACTTCTTTCTCTCAAGAGACATTTGATGATGCCTGAAGACATCAAACACTGGAGAGCAAGCCTGCAGGAACTTTGAGTTGTTACCCATTTCTTGGAAAATTGGACAGTGGAGTAGTTTGTTTGTAAGCCCAAGTGGCCAAGGCTGAGGCTGTAGCCAGCTATACTGATTAATTAATGTGAATTTAGCTCTAAGCATGTAGTAAAAGCATGTAGCTTCCATTCAGAAAACCTGAGTTCCAGACCAGCTGTTAGAAACAGTCACTTAACCTCTGAAAGATAAGAGTTTCATTTGAAGAAGCATGAAGGGCTTGGAGAAGATGAGCTCATTCCTTCTACTCATGGTTTGTATTGAAGTCTGGTAAGGCATGCTCAGAATTATCTCCAGACTCAGCATTTCCTGTTTGGGTGTGGCTGAGAGCTCAGGTGGTTGCCATACCCGGCTTTCCTGTCTAGTCCATCTTGACTTTATATCAGGATTTTGATTTGTTTGTGTCTGGCTTGCAGAGATACGAGTAAATAGTCAATCAGTGGAAAGTGTGCTTAACCCAACCCTTTCCTTTTCTTGTTTGTCCTGTTTGTAGGATGGGTCTGTCACAAAGAATGTGTACAGGTTAGGGTGCATCAGCAGTCTTGAGAAAGTATGATTTGAAAGATCTCAAGAAATAACTATTCTGTGTCTGAGAAGACTATTATTCTTCAGCCACCACAGTATTTTCAATTCATATTATTTCTCATGCTTGCTTTGTATGTGTAGGACAAATATACACACAGAGACACACAGAGACACACAGACAGTCACACACAGACACACACACTCACACACACACACACACACACACACACACACACACACAAACTAATGATGTAGATCAGTAACTAGTGGATACAGAGACACAGAAAGTGTTGCCATTAAGCAATCTGCTGGCAGAATCTCTATTCTACAGGAATTACTTCTCTTTCTACTAAGGCTTTCCATTAATTGAATAAGGCACATGCATACAATGAGTACTCAGATTCACTCACATGTTAAAATTCAGGATCTGGCAGCAAAAGCTTCAATTCCCAGGTAAGTGGGGGTTAGAATCTTGCCTGAACAACTGAGTGAAAGCCTGTCACAAAGCTAAAAGGAA
The DNA here is from genome assembly GCA_902729485.2 of Mus minutoides. Classification (NCBI taxonomy): domain Eukaryota; kingdom Metazoa; phylum Chordata; class Mammalia; order Rodentia; family Muridae; genus Mus; species Mus minutoides. The sequence goes on along the minus strand of LR751119.1, from coordinate 92,765 downwards.
ATAAAAGGGAAAAAGAAAAGAGAAGGCACACAAAGATCAGGTTTGAAGACAACCATCTCCTCAGCCCCCATTTCCATGGAAGCAACAAGCAGAAGAAGCAAGGAACAAATGCTCCCAGAAACAGCTAGAACTATGTTTGATCAGATCCTCAGGTACTGAGGTCTCCTCAAGCCGGCACCATTACCACACAGCCTTCCTCCGATTTAGTTTTTTCTCTGGGATGCTGTTCTAAGTCCTTTAGCTATCTCTGAGGTATACGTATTATAGGACAAGTAAGGACTTTTTAATGTATATTGTTGCTTCTCAAAATCTTCCCATAACTCCAGTTGATAGTGTCCTGAACATCTCTCCCTAAGAGGCCTTCAGTTCCTTTTATCTTGAGCACGCTGAAAACAGCAAGTTATTTTTCTCTTTCATCTACTGCTCTGTTTAATGATAACATCGTTCAACATATAAACCTTAGAATCATTTAATTATTCCCCCTTTTCTCTATTGAACGTCAAACTCACTAACTGAACAAAGTTTATTATGCACCTTATAGAAGTCAGGTCATTTTTTAAAATATTGTACACACAATAATGAAGAGTAGACAATACACACAATTGCCCAAATAATTTTAGCTGTGTTAAAATGCCATGAAGGGAAGAAACTGGGTGCTAGAAGACTGTAAAACTGAGGAATATCATGTAGAATGGAAGGATCAGGCCAATCTGGGAAGGTAATCCTGGAGTGGACAGGGTAATTGCAAAGGCACAAGAGTGAAATAACAGATGATAAAGATGTCTAGCCACAGGTGAGGAGAATTTATTTACACAATGACCTTTAGGTAGCTGTTATGAGGTGGATACCACATTTCTTTATTAATTAACTATGTAATATATTATATATTATATTGTTATATAGCATGGGCTAGACATGTATCTGTTTCATAAATGAATTCCTGTGCTAACTGAGAAAATGGTGGTTAGAAAGAGTTTCTAGAGCTTAAATTCACCTATGATAAGTGGGCCAAGTGAAGACTTTGCCCTCTGCAGGAGACTGTGAGAGCCACTGCCTACAGCTAAGGTTTTACTGCTCTACCATGAGTCAAAGAGGCACTAAGAAACTTCTAAAATATGTATAAATCCTGGCAAAGCACAGACAATGTTCTGATTTTGCTAGACTAGGCATTCCTTTTCAGTGTTTGGATTAGACCGTCTTGATCACTTTGGAATATATTCACACTAAATAACCCTGGAGATTGATTAAAAGATTAAGCTTTTCCTCTCTTAATTAATCTTAGCATTCACTTATTGCTTTATCTACTAAAAGTAATATGATTTGCTCAATCTACCAAAATATTTGCTCTAATCTAAAAATGAAGAGGTAATGAATTTAAAAATTTAGCTAGATTTCAAATTAACTTAATGCACTCCTCCTCCTTCACCAACCCTGTAGAAAAAAAAAAGGCAGATACTGTAGCTTAGAATATAGCATGTCATGAAGATGGAATAAAATTTGCATAGATCCCAAGCGATTTACCATACATAGAATCAGTATATTTATAAGGAGAGTCACCTTGATTTTTAAATCTATCATAGATCTACAATATTGATATTCATAGTCCATGAATTTGGACAAAGGTAAAAATTTTGAAATAGAACATGGCATTCTAGATACAAATGTTCACTTCAGTGGAGACTGGAGGAGCTCTTATTCTGTCTGTGGCTACTCCAGACCTTACAGCATCACAGACTCTGTCCCACCTCTCCTATGAGATGCTTTTGTACAGCGCCTCAGAGATGCCTAATTCACTGAATTCACTGGTCAATAGCTTTCAATAAACACTACCTCTTTTCACAGTGTTCATCATTATCTTACTTATCAGAGTGTCATTCAATATGGTTTCCAGTTGCATACACACGTGTGTGCAAGTCCGTGTATGTATATGTAAGTGCATTTGTATGCATATATGTGTGTGCATGTGTCTGAATGAGTGTCTTCTCTGTCTCTCTCTCTGTGTGTCTCTGTCTCTGTCTCTGTCTCTGTCTCTCTCTCTGTCTCTCTCTCTCTCTCTCTCTCTCTCTCTGTCTGTCTGACTCTTACCTCATATTCTTTCCTGATCCTCCTTTTCTAGACTTCTGAATTCTGGACTGGTACAGGTTGAAGTCATACTGGTCTATCTTTTTGAATAACATGCACGATCATGTTCATTAACATCACTTTAAATATCATCTGTGCACCAAACATTTTCTAAATGTCCTTGTGGTCCAGATCCTATTCAGAGCTTCAGTATCATTCAGTCGATTTTAATTTATCTTTCATTTATCTCCTCTTTCAAAGACTCAAGTTAATCTTATGATCTAATATGTTAATTACTTTTACTTCATTTTGGAAGTCCCCTGTCATAAAAGCCACTGTCCCCTTTGCATGGCTCTCCTTGTTTCACTCTTGCTGTCCTCAATACAAAGACTGTTTAGAAATGCAGGTCATTGTTCAATGCTCAAAACTCTTTTGTTTGCGCTTAGACTAAACCAGCTGTTGTTACCCCCGCTTCCTTGGTTCTATGGCATTGTCCCTGACATTTTATATATGCTAGAATTATTTGTTCCCCTAAGTAGATAATACCTCCCTAAATCTTTTGGAGCTTGGTGTGGTAGAATTTATAAAGTTTTTTACATTTTCACTTAAAAATGATATCAGTATCTTTAAAATTATTTCATTTTCTTTTTAAAAGTATAAGTACATAACTTTTCCCCTTTTCATCCTTTCCTCCCAATACTCCCATGTATTTCAGTCACCCTCTCTCATAGCTCCTTTTTCTTTAGTTGTTACAAATGTACATTCCTAACTACAGAAATATAACCTGCTCAGCCTGTATACTGTTACTTGTTATCTGTATGCATATGATCTTGGGACTAACCACCTTAGATTCATTGAACGTTTCTTTCTAAAAAAGACATAGGCACTCCCTCAATTCCCAACCGCATACTCAAGTCTTTCCTTTCTTTTAAGTGTCCATTCATGACTTCTGCTCATTTGAAGCTAACCAGAATGTTTATTACCTTTCTTCTCTAGCTATGTTGTAAGCTTACTGATGTTAAAATGTGTAGTTTCCAATTTTTTTCAGTCTACAAGAATTGCAAGGACAAAGTTGGAGCAGACACTACAGGAATGGCCGGCCAATAACCAGTCCTACTTGAGACCAGTCCCATGGTCAAGCACCATTCCCTGACACTATTAGTGATGCTCTGTTATGCTTTCAGACAGGAGTTTATCATGGCTCTACCCAGCAGCTGACTGAAGCAAATGTAGAGACCCATGGGCAAACGCTGGATAGAGCCCAGGGAGTCTTCTGGAAGAGTTATGGAAATGATAGGAATTCCACAGAATGACCAACAGAGTCAGCTAATGTGGACTCTTGGGGGCTCCCAGAGACTGAACAACCAACCCAAAAGTAAGCACAGGCTGGACCTAGCCCCCTACCCCTACACATATGTAGCAGATGTGCAGCTTGGTCTTCAGGTGGGTCCCACAACTAGAATGGGGCTGTCCCGGAATCTGTTGCCTGCTTGTAGATCCATTCCCCTAAAAGAGCTGTATTGTCTGGCCTCAGATGAGGGAGAATGTGCCTTGTTCAGTAATACCTTGATGTGCTAGGGTGGATTAGAACCCACAACTCCTTGCCTTTTCTCATGCCTCCCACACCTCCCTGCCTTCACTACATACTTTATTCCCCCACTCTACACTCTGACTTCTCCACATCCTATACCTCCTTTGCACTCCCCTGTCTCCACATGGATGTTCCCATTCCCCACCCCACCTGACTTCTAAACTCCCTGGGTCATCAATCTCTTGAGGGTTTATGTGCATCATCTCTAATGAACACAGACCCAGTAGCCCTCTTCTGTATATGTGTTGGTGGCCTCATATCAGCTGCTGTCTGCTGTCTGCTTGGAGATCCAGTGTTTGAGAGATCTTGGGGGTTCATATTAATTTAGACTGCTGGTCCTCCTAAAGGGCTGCCCTCCTCCTCAGTTTCTTTCAGTCTTTCCTTAATTCAACAACAGTGATCAGCAGTTTTTGTCCACTGATTGGGTACAACTACCTGCCTTTGACTCTTTCAACTGCTTGTTGGGTTTTCTGGAGTGTGGTCATGCTAGGGCCCTTTTTGTGAGTGCTTCATAGCTTAAGTAATAGTGTCAGGCCTTGGGGCCTCCCCTTGAGCTGGATCCCTCTTTGGACCTATCTCTGGACCTCCTTTTCCTCAGGCTCCTCTCCATTTTCATCCCTGTAATTCTTTCAGATAGGAACAATTATGGGTCAGAGTTGTGACTGTGGGATGTCATACCCCTCCCTCATTTGATGCTCTGTCTTCCTGCTGGAGGTGGACTCTATAAGTTCCCCCTCCCTACTGTTGGACATGTAATCTAAGGTCCCTTCCTTTGAGTCCTGAGATTCTTTTACCTCCCAGGTCTATGGTGCATTCTAGAGGGTCCCCCCAATCTGCTACCTCCCAAGGTTGTCTGTTTCCATTCTTTCTGCTGGACCTCAGGACTTCAGTCCTATTCCCTCACCAAATACCAGCTCAGTTTCCTCTCTTGCCTCCAACTCCCCACCTCACCACTTTCCCTCCAGGACCCCCCCCCCCGCATTGTGATTGCTTTCTTCACCCTTCCAAGTGGGATTGACACATCCTCTCTCTCTCTCTCTCTCTCTCTCTCTGCCTTTTTGGCTAATATCCAAAGTAAGCATATACCATGCATGTCCTTTTGGGTCTAAGTTATTTCACTCAGGATGATATTGTCTTGTTCTATCCATTTGCCTTTAAAACTCAGTGTGTCCTCATTCTTAATAGCTGAGTAGTACTCCATTGTGTAAATGAACCACATTTTAGGGCATCTTTTGGGTATATTCCCAAGAGTGGTCTTCAGGTAGATCGATTTCCAATTTTCTGAGGAACCTCCAGGTTGATTTCCAGAGTGGTTACCAATTTGCAGTCCAACCAGAAATGTCAGAGCATTCCTCTTTCTCGATATCCTCTCCAACATGTGGTGTTACCTGAGGATATCATTTTAGCCATTCTGATTGGTATAAGATGGAATCTCAGGGCTGTTTTGATTTGCATTTCTCTGACCACTAAGGATTTTGAACATTTCTTTTTTTCTTCCAATTTTTTTTATTAGATATTTTCTTAATTTACATTTCAAATGCTATTCCGAAAGTCTTTAGATGCTTCTCAGCCATTTGAGATCCCTCTGTTGAAAATTCTCGGCTTAGTTCTATACCACATTTTTTGATTAGGTTGTTTGAGTTTTTTGTTTGTTTGTTTTGTTTTTTGGGGGGTTGTTTTGTTTTTACAGTGATTGAATATTAATGCAGATATTTCTTTTTTTCTTTTTTTAATTAGATATTTTCTTTATTTACATTTTAATTGTTATGCCCTTTCTTTGTTTCTCCTCTGAAAATCCCTGTATCCCATCGCCCCTCCCTTTCTCACTACTTCTTGAATTCTTTATATATTTTGGATATTAGCCCTCTATTGGACATGAGATTAGTGGAGATTTTTTTTTCCTAATCTGTAGGTTGCCGATTTTTCTTATTGACTATGTCCTTTGCTTTACAGAAGCTTTCCAGTTTCATGAGATCCTATTTATCAATTCTTCACATTAGAGCATGAGTCATTGGAGTTCTGTTTAGGAAATTTCTCCCTGTGCCAATGAGTTCAAGGCTCTTTCCCACTTTTTCTTTCATTAGATTCAGAGTATCTGGTTTTATGTTGAGGTCCTAATCCACTTGGATTTGAGCTTTGCACAAAGTGACAAATATGGGTCTATTTTTCATTCTTCTACATATAGCCAGTTAGACCAGCACCATTTATTGAAGATGTTTTCTTTTTTCTATTGCATATTTTTGGCATCTTTGTCAAATATCAAGTCCCTGTAAGTGTGTGGTTTTATTTCTCAGTCTCCCATTCTATTCCATTGATCAAAGTGTCTGTCTCTGAGATTTTACTGCATGTTTTATGTTTTGTACTTTTTAAAGTGCCCATTAAGTAGACTTGGTTCAGTAAACATATCTGAGATTATTTTTAGAAGGTATTTAAAGACATTTCAGTCAGTTAACACATAGCAGCTGCATCCAAACAAATTTATTGTAAAAATTCTAAAGATTCTCCCCATCCAAGCCACCTCTTACATATCAGATGCAAAACCTAGAAGACCAAAATGTTTCCTCTAGCACAACGTTTCTAGTTCGTGGAAAATTTTCAAAGTTTACCATGCCAATGAAATTGTATCTTTGAGGCATTCCTCCTTAGTCTGGATCTATGAGGGATTCTATCTTAGTCTGGCTATTATTTCTTGGTGATTTACAGGTAGTTGTACTATTTTCCTTCTAGGAAAAAGTTGTACTTTTTTCCTTCTAATATATATATATATATATATATATATTTAATATATATAACATATTTATTTAATATATAACATATGATTGGTTCTTATATATCATTTATAAACTTTTGTTGTCACTTTAAAATTTTAATATGTTATTGGTACAGAGATAGTTAGATAAATGGAATAGAATTGAAGACCCAGAAATGAACCCACATGCCTATGGTCACTTGATCTTTGACAAAGGAACTAAAACCATCCAGTGGAAAAAAGATAGGATTTTAAACAAAAAGTACTTGTTCAACTGGCACTCAGCATGTAGAAGAATGCAAATTGATCTATTCTTATCTCCCTGTATAGAGCTCAATTCCAAATGGATCAAGGTCCTCCACATAAAATCAGATACAGTGAAACTACTAGATTAGAAACTGAGGAAGAGCCTTGAATATATGGACACAGGGGAAGAGTTCCTGAACAGAACACCAATAGCTTAAGCTCTAAGATCAAGAATTTACTAATGGGACCTCATAAAATTGCAAAGCTTCTGTAAGGCAAAGGACAATGTCCCTAGGACAAAAGAGTAGGCAACAGATCAGGAAAAGATCTTTACCAATCCTACTCTGATAGAGGGGTAATATCCAATATATCCAAAGAACTCAAGAAATTAGACCCCAGACAATCAAATAATCTATTAAGAACGGAATACAGAGCTAATCAAAGAGTTCTCAACTGAGGAACCTCAAATGGGCATGAGCACCTAAAGTAATGTTTATCATCCTTAATCTTCAAGGAAATGCAAATCAAAACAAGCCTGAGATTCTACCTCACACCAGTCAGAATGGCTAAGTTCAAAAACTCAGGTGACATCCAGAGAGTGCCCCACCAGGGTGGCCCATCACATAATCAGCCACCAAATGCAGACACTACTGCATACACCAGCAGGATATTGCTGAAAGGACCCTGATATAGCTGTCTCCTGTGAGGCTTTGACAGTCCCTGACAAATACAGAAGTGGATGCTCACAATCATCTATAGGGCAGAATACAGGGTCCCCTATGTAGGAGCTAGAGAGAGTACCCAAGAGCTGTAGGGGTCTGCAACCCTATGGATGGAACAACAATATGAACTAATCGGAACCCCCAGAGCTCATGTCTCTAGCTGCATATGTATTAGAAGATGGTCTAGTTGGACATTATTGGGAAGGAAAGGCCCTTGGTCTAAGAATGTTTATATGCCCCAGTACAGGGGAATGCCAGGGCCAATAGTGGGAGTGGGTGGGTAGGGGAGCAGGGCGGGGGGGAGGATATAGGGGACTTATGGGATAACACTTGAAATGCAAATGAAGAAATTCTCTAATAATAAATAAATAAATAAGAAAAAAAGAAATGTAAAGAGAACAGCCAAAGAAAACAAATCCCCAAAATAGAATGAAAAACAGAGCTGTGAACAGATTTTTAGAAACAAAATTTCATCTAGAAATTGAATAAGGTCAATTATTCTCTGCATTTTTTCCCAATATGTTTTACTTTAATTGTATGCAGATTTATTCTAATGTTATGATTCTAATCAACCTGTGTAGCTATAATAATAAAGGCAATGTCAACACCTCAAAAAAAAAAAACAAAAAAACAAAAAAAACCAACTCAGGTGACAGCACATGCTGGCAAGGATCTGAAGAAATAGGAACACTCCTCCACTATTGATGGGATTTCAAGCTGGTACAATCACTCTGGAAATCAGTCTAGTTGTTCCTCAGAAAATTGGACATAGTACTACCTGAGGATCCAGCTATACCACTCCTGGGCATAGACTCAGAAGCTTCTCCAACATATAACAAGGACACATGCTCCACTATAGTTATAGCAGCCTTATTTATAATAGCCAGATGCTGGAAAGAACCCAGATGTCCCTCAACAGAGGAATGGATACAGAAAAATGGATACAGTATACATGCGAATACTACTCAGCTTTGAAATTCTTAGACAAATGGATAGAACTAGAAAATATCATCTTGAGTGAGGTAACTCGATCACGAAAGAACACACATGGGATGCACTCACTGATAAGTGGATATTAGCACAAAAGCTCATAATACACAAGATACAATTCACAGACCACATGAAGCTCACGAAGAAGGAAGTGTGGGTGCTTTGGTCTTTCTTAGAAGAGCTAACAAATACTCACAGGAACAAATATGGAGACAAAGTGTAGAGCAGAGACTGAAGTAAAGGCCATCCAGAGACTGTCCCACCTGGGGATCCATCCCATATACAATCACCAAAAACAGATGCCAAGAAGTGCATGCTGTCAGAAGCCTGATATTGCTGTCTCCTGAGAGACTCTGCTAAAACTGACAAATACAGAGGTAGATGCTTGCAGCCGACTATTTAACTCATCGCGGTGTCCTCATTGAAGGAGAGATATGACTGAAGGAGCTGAAGGGGTTTGTAATTCCATAGGAAGAACAACAATACCAGCCAAACAGAGATCCCAGGGTCTAAAACACCAACCAAGGAGTACACATGGAGGGACGCATGTCTCTAGCTGCATATGTAGCAGAGGATGGGCTTGTTGGGTATCAATGGGAGAAGAGGCTCTTGGTCCTGTGAAGGTTCAGTGTCTCAGTGTATGGGAATGTGAGGGCGGGGACATGGGAATGTGTGGCTGAGTGGGAGCAAACTCAGAAGCAGGAGGAGGGTGATGGGATTGGGAGTTTCTGGAGGAGGGTGGAAATAAGGAAATAGAATAACATTTGAATAGAAAATAGATAAAATAGTCAAGACATATTTTAATATGCTATTTAAAATATCTAAGCTGAATAATTTGTTTCTTTGTTTACATAAGCTCATCAGAAAAGTATAACTTTCAGTCTTTGCAATTTTTTATGGTTTTGTTTGGATTCATTGAAACTAAGAATGTTACTGTGGACATTTTCTATGTTTTTGTTGGCCATTTGAGTGAAATTTTGCTAGAAGGGCTACTCAAAGATAGGAAAGCATATGTTCCCTTGCCAGACACTGTTAAGCAATTTTCTAAGGTTGATCATTCCGACTTACTCTCTCCAGAAGCATTTGTGAGCATTATTTATTTCACAGCTTTGCTAGCATCTGGAATTATGGTATATTACACATGGGCCATTATTGTATGCGCAGTTGTATTTCATCATGCTCTCAGTGTGTAGGGTTTTGATTATTGGTTGACATCAATTACCCTTCTAAATCCTTATCAATCCTTCTACTTTCTGAAAGTCATGTTTCAAGTGTTTTTTTCCCTTGAAATATTTCTTTGTTTTTTTTCATTACTAACTTGAGAAAGTTCTACCAACACTCTCAATATAAGTCCCCTTTCTGTGTCTGGAAATGTATTCTCTTAGTTAACAGTTTGATTTTCAGGTTCTTAGCAGAATTTATCAATAATAGAAGTTATTTATTTTATGTGGCCTAATTTGTCACTTTGTACTATTTCAGGAATCTTGAGATAGAAGAAAAGTTTAGATGAATTTCCAAGGTACCACTGTTTTATACTTCACTTAATGATCTGTAATCTATAAGGATACCACTTATTTTTGCAAATGTATAAAATAGGATTATCTGTCTTTTTCCCACAAAGTTATACAATTAAATGGCCTTTTTATTTAGGGCTAACCATCTACCTTTTCTTCATAGAAAAATTTCCCCTACAAAGGTAGTTCTGTGTCAGGAGTTTCACTTCTGTTCTAAGCAGTTTTGTCAATTCTTGCAGCAACACCATCTAGCCTTGATTAAAGTATTAGTTAATAGGTAGACAAATCCAGTTTACCCTCTAACATTTTTCTATATGATATTTAAGAAGGTTTAAATTTTATTCAATCCTTATATTTATATACTTATTTATAATTATCTCAATAATTAAAAATATTGTTACAATATTGATTTGAAATTTATTAAATTTTTGGATAGATTTTATATCTTTACTATATTGAATTTTCTCTTTCTTTCTTTCTTTCTTTCTTTCTTTCTTTCTTTCTTTCTTTCTTTCTTTCTTTCTTTCTTTCTTTCTTTCTCTCTCTCCCTCCCTCCCTCTCTCTCTCTCTCTCTCTCTCTCTCTCTCTTTCTTTCTTTCTTTCTTTCTTTCTTTCTTTCTTTCTTTTTAGACAGGGTTTCTCTGTATAGCCCTGGCTGTCTTGGAACTCACTTTGTAGACCAGGCTGTCTTTGAACTCAGAAATCTGCCTGCCTCTCCCAGCTGAGTGCTGGGATTAAAGGCATGTGCCACCATGCCCCAGCTTGTTGAATTTTCTAATCTATGAACATAGCACATACTTCTATTGAGGCTTTAGGAGAATAAGATGGATTGTGGACTTCATATATCATAAGATTCGTTCAATGAATTGAAAATGAAAAAATATCTAAAGAGCTAAAATAATTAACAAATAGTGGGAAATAGTTTAAAAATGAATTAGTACTGGTAGATGTTTCCAAGAGTTGATCAAAGGAGAAATGAAATCATGAGCCATTAGAGCACACATGGAAAGAAATGTTGTTGTGATCTGTGTAGTTATTTTTTCCCCAATTTTTAATAGATTTTTTTGATTTACATTTCAAGTGCTATCCCAAATATCCCCTATACCCTGTCCCATCCCCTGCCCTGCTCTCCTACCCACCCACTCCCACATCTTCGCCCTGGCATTCCCCTGTACTGGGGCATATAAAGTTTGTAAGACACAGTGGCCTCTCTTCCCAATGATGGCCTACTAGGCCATCGTCTTCTACGTATGCAAGCTAGAGACAAGAGCTCTGGGGGTACTGGTTAGTTCATATTGTTCTTCCACCTATAGGGTTGGAGACCCCTTCAGCTCCTTGGGTACTTTCTCTAGATACTCCATTGGGAAGCCTGTGTTCCATCTAACAGCTGACTGTGAACACCCACTTCTGTGTTTGCCAGGCACTGGCATAGCCTCACACGAGACAGCTATATCAGGGACCTTTCAGCAAAATCTTGCTGGCATATACAGTAGTGTCTGCATTTGGTGGCTGATTATGGGATGGATCCCAAGCTGCAGCAGTCACTGGTTGGTCCATCCTTTTGTCTCAGCTCCACACTTGATCTCTGTAACTCCTTCAATGTGTGCTTTGTTCCTAATTCTAAGAAGGGGTGAAGTGTCCACACTTTGGTCTTCATTCTTCTTGAGTTTCTTATGTTTTGCAAATTGTATCTTGGATAATCTAAGTTTCTGGGCTAATATCCACTTATCAGTGAGTACACGTTATGTGAGTTCTTTTGTGATTGGGTTACCTCATTCAGGATGATACCCTCCAGATCCATCTATTTGCCTAGAAATTTCATAAATTCATTGTTTTTAATAGGTGAGTAGTACTCCATTGTGTATATGTACCACATTTTCTGTATCCATTCCTCTGTTGAGGGACATCTTGGTTCTTTCCAGCTTCTGGCTATTATAAATAAGGTTGCTATGAACATAGTGGAGCATATGTCCATATTACCAGTTGGAACATCTTCTGGATATATGCCCAGGAGAGGTATTGCGGGATCCAATTTTGTGTCCAATTTTCTGAGGAACCGCCAGACTGATTTCTAGAGTGGTTGTACCAGCTTGCAATCCCACCAATAATAGAGGAGTGTTCCTCTTTCTCCACATCCACTCCAGCACCTGCTGTCACCTGAATTTTTGATCCTAGCCATTCTGACTGGTGTGAGGTGGAATCTCAGGGTTGTTTTGATTTGCATTTCCCTGATGATTAAGGATTTTGAACATTTTTTCAGGTGCTTCTCAACCATTCAGTATTCCTTAGTTGAGAATTCTTTGTTTAGCTCTGTGCCCCCTTTTTAATGGGGTTATTTGATTTTCTGGTGTCCATCTTCTTGGGTTATATATATATATATATATATATATATATATATATATATATATATATATATATATTAGATATTAGTCCTCTATCTGATTTAGGATTGGTAAAGATACTTTCCCAATCTGTTGGTGGCCTTTTTGTCTTATTGAGAATATCTTTTGCCTTACAGAAACTTTGCAACTTTATGAGGCCCCATTTGTCAATTCTTGATCTTACAGCACAAGCCATTGCTGTTCTATATTAGGTATCTTTTAAAAATAAACTTTAAACATTTCCAACTACCTTGAGAGGTGTTAACATCTTAATCTATGAAAATATCATGAAGCTTATTTTAAAACTCAAACTTAAAAGAAAAACAGAGAAACTAAATATAGAATTACATTTTTTTTATTACTCAGTGTTTTGGACTAATTAGAAGTAAAGTTTACCTTGAAATCATAAGCATCTAAATGGTAGGTTACTCTTGAAACCAAGGTTTACTCTCTCTGGTACACATAGTTATTTAAATCTGTTCTTTTCAAGTTCTCATATACCTTAATTAAAGAACTAATGAGACTTACTTGTAATTAAGAGCATAAATTTATATAAGTATTTGTTTAAAAAATCTATAGAAATGACTTTATTTTGTTGGAAATCCAATATTTTCCCCTATAATTTTGTCTATGATATTAATTTGATTTCAGCCATTGCCTTTTCTCTATATGAATTCCTGCTTTAATTATCATACATTTTAAATTATTATAACTCAAAATAATTATTTTCCCATATGGTTAAAAATGGTATTTTTAAATAATAGAATATTCATTTATCTAAAATGATGAGACATAGATTTATAGAAATATATGTTTGCCATTTTTTGAAAAAAAATATTTTGACATTGTCATAGTTAATTTTCTATTACTGGGAAGAGACATTATGACCAAAGCAACTTATAGCAGAAAGGACATATGAGGCTCTTAGTTTCAGAATGTGAGTCTATGACCATCATAGTCATAGCAGCAGGCAGATATGGCACTAAAGCAGCAGCTAAGAAACTGTTATGATCCAGAAACTATTATGTCATGATCCAGAAACTATTACAATGACACTGGGAATAGAGTGGGCTTTTTGAAACCATAAAGATTGTCCCAAGTGACACATCTTCTCTAACAAGGACATGTCTCCTAATTCATCCCAAATAGATCCACCAACTAGGGGCCAATATGCAAATATATGAGCCTTTGGGGCCATTTTCATTCAAACAGACATAGGCATAATGGTTAATATTATTACTGATTTTTAGGTATGGAACTGATTTTGAAGTTAAATATTCTAGCTATGTAGATACAAATCCTTCCTTTCAAGTATACATGTATATTTATTTATTTATTTATTTATTTATTTATTTATTTAAGTCAACAAATATTGAAACTCCTTACATACCACATACTATTGTGAGTATAGATGATAAGAAAGGGAAGAAATAGTCTTTCTTTTCTCTTGGAGTTTAAATTCTAATGGATACATATAATGCACAAGATAATTGTCTTAGTTAGGGTTTTACTGCTGTGAACAGACACCATGACCAAAGCTACTCTTATAAAAGGCAACATTTAATTAAAGCTGGCTTACAGGTTTAGAAGTTCAGTCTAGTATCAAGGTGGGAGCATGGCAGCATCCAGACAGGTATGGTGCAGGAGGTATTTAGAGTTCTACATATTCATTTAAAGGCTGAATGGAAAAGATTGTCTTCCAGGCACTTAGGATGTGGGTCTTAAAGCCCAAGCTCATGGTGACATACCTACTCTAACAAGGCCACACTTACTCCAACAAAGCCCCACCTCACAATAGTGCTACACCCTGGGCTATACCTATTCAAACCACCACAATAAGTAATTTACTAGATGCGTGAATTGTACATGTGTATACTGCACATATGTATGTGTATTCATGGATATGTACATGAATTCCTGTATATCACCATTTGTGTTATACTAAACTAAACATGAATTAATATGAAAATATGCACCATAGGTTTCACAAGAACCTCATGAGTCAATTTTGTTTATCTGTTATTTCTTTCTCTAAAAATGAGAAACAAGGATGACAACACAGATGACTTGTACAAGATAGAAGAGTAGTTTTCTTTTAGTGTGGCTAAGTGTTCATAGTGTAGCTTCGTGATGTCAGACAACATTACTTTGTTTTAAAATTTAGAGTAATTGTGGCTCTTTTGTTATCTTTAGAAGAAAACTGTTTTCTCAAACCCACTACAGTTCAGACTAAGAATACAGAAAGAAATGGTGGAACTTGAAAACATGTGCCTTTTGTAAGTCATGGTATAGAACAGTTCACATCATTTCTGCTTATACCATGTAGATAGGATTTTAGCCAAATGACCACACCCACTATACTGGAGGATGAGAAAGTAGTATCATCAGTAATTGTATGTAACACATTCAAAGATTATATAATAAAATGCATACAGGAAAAATATTGTTACAAAACATAAAAATCATTTAAAATCACTATTCTTTGAAGAAAGAATTGAAATTCATCGTGAGGATGATACAAAGTTATTTGGTAATTAAAAGAGAAAAAAATTGGTTAAGAAAATATTGGATGAACCATTCTGACTATTAGAGTTTAAATAAATTTTTAAAGATTAATTTCTGACAGGAGTAAGAAAGGTACAAAGTTGAATGTTTGATAAACAAAACATTCCGTTTAATGTCGAGACATGATTAAAGAGTAGAAGTATTAGTAGTCAGCCAAAAATTACATTAATAGAGGATATTCAATTTCAAGATGTATTCTATGCTAGTATTAATGGATGGACATTATAAATGCTGTAGGTTTGAGTGTTTATTAAGAATTGGTAGGCTAATATTCTTCAAAATATGATGCATTCTTGTCTGCTGTCTGTATGCCTGTCTGTCTGTCTGACTGTCTGTCATCTTACTTTTTGCAATCCCAAATACTCTGGAGGGTGAGGCAAGAGTATAACAAATTTAGACCCAATGTGGGTTATGTAAAAAATGAGACTTTCTTTCAGTGTAAAATGTTACAGTTATAGACCACGTACTTATCATGAAGAAAGCACAAGAGTCACATTTCAATTTGGGAATAATGGGGAAGAAAAGGAAGAGAGAGAGAGAGAGAGAGAGAGAGAGAGAGAGAGAGAGAACAAAAATTTAATGTGGACAGATTGTTATTTGTTGAAGAGATGAATTTTTCTAAGTACAGAAAGAAATTAGTATTTAAAAATTGGAATTTGAGGCCCAAAACTTTGCTTGAAATGCCCAATTTTCAAATAAAACTGACAAGATCTGAAATAAAAGGTCAGTAAGCGACATATTCAGTCTAACATCAATCAATTGGAATTAATTCTGAGTCGACCTAGATGTACTATAGGAAGTACTTCAAGGGAGCTATTGCAACCCAAGTTTTAAAATATATTTAAAGACTTCATAGAAAGTATGACACTGATTTTTAAAAAGCAGAAACTCTTAACAAAGATATAATTTGAAACAATTGTAAATTTTAGTGCCAAATCATGAAGAGTTATAATGGCAAATGATAGAAATCACAACCTGAAAGGTCTATAGAAATCATCTAATTTCAAGTGGAGAAACAA
Organism: Mus minutoides; assembly: GCA_902729485.2. Lineage (NCBI taxonomy): Eukaryota > Metazoa > Chordata > Mammalia > Rodentia > Muridae > Mus > Mus minutoides. The sequence goes on along the minus strand of LR751119.1, from coordinate 76,927 downwards.
AAGAAGCACGAAGAAACAGAAGTAGTATGGATTCAAAGTCATGCTATGAAAATATTACATACATATCAAGTATGTAGGTAATTGGACTCCAAGAAACAATGGGAACATGTATCAAATGTCTTGAATCATTATAAAGAATAGATAGATTCATGAAATTTACAAATGCCAAAGGGAGTGTGAATGACCACACCCAACACAAGAAAAGTATTTGAAAATTTCAGTACCTTTGAGGGAAGACCCAGATATACTTTGTCTTAGTCAGGGTTTGTATTCCTGCACAAACATCATGACCAAGAAGCTAGTTGGGGAGGAAAGGGTTTATTCTGCTTACACTTCCAAATTGCTGTTCATCTTCAAAGGAGGTCAGGACTGGAACTCAAGAGGCCATGGAGGGTTGTTACTCACTGGCTTGCTTACCCTGGTTTCCTCAGCGTGCTCTCTTCTAGAACCCAAGACTACCAGCCCAGGGATTATGGCACCACCCACAATGGGCCCTTCTCCCTTGATCACCAACTGAGAAAATGCACCACTGCTGGATCTCATTGAGGCACTTCCACAATTGAAGCTCCTTTCTCTGTGATTAACTCCAGTCTGTGTCAAGTTGACACACAAGAACACACTTGCTCTGAAGTACACACCATAAATTTTGTAGAAACTGTTTATAATTGCTTTAGAACAGTAATTTCCACATAAAAATATTTCTTGGCAGCTATATGATCAGTTGCCTATTCAGTGAAAGTCTTAAGAATTAGTTGAAAACAGGTGCCAGCAATGCTGTTTCCATTTTAATTTGGTTGTGCTGTTTATGACTGTCTAAGCAAACATTAGACCAAAATGATCTTCTGCTTAACCTTGCTTTTGGAAACTTATTCCATCATAATATGTTACAATCTATACCAGGAAACAGTAAGTTTCAAGAGGAATTCTTCAGTGTTAATAAAAGTAAAAGACAAGAAAAAATGTGTGAATTGAGATAAAGGAGATAATCAAGAGATACACTCATAATGCCCTGAGTTTGGGAAATGTCACATTTTTCATTTAAGAAAAAGTGGGAAGAAGTAGAAGTCAGGTTAATTATGTAAACAATCTCTTTACAATAATTGAGAAATGTCAGTACACGATGCTACAGATGAGCATTGTAAAAAAAAGGACTCCAGTATATGTGAAATTAACACAGTAAATACTATATAGCTTTATTCTTTCCAATAGTAAAACAACTAGATGAAATATTTTATCATTATAAATTATTTTTGTGTCATTGAGATTTTCCATTGTTAATCTTTCTCATTCCACAAGTTTCTGCTATTGTTTCTATTATTCATTTTCTTGTGCTTAATTCAACTTAATTTGCTATTTTATTTCAAGAGGACAATGTAAAATAATTACTTTTTGAACTGTACTATTAAGTATTCTAATAAGGGGCTGAAGAGATGGCTCCATGGTTAAGAGCACTGACTGTTCTTTCAGAGGTACTGAGTTCAATTCCCAGCAACCACATATGGCTCACAACCATCTGCAATGAGATTGGATGCTCTCTTCTGGTATGTCTAAAGACAGCTACAGTGTACTCATATACCTGAGTAAATGAATAAAATCTATCAAAATCCAAATATAAACATTTCCTACTATAAATTGAATGTTATCACTGCTATCACTACATTTAGAGTATTGTTTTACTTTTATTTTCTTGCAAATATTTTCTCTTTGATGAATGGTTAAGAAACATGTGACTAACTCTAAACTTGGGGCTTATATTCTTCTGTTATTCATTTGTAGTTCCATTTTATTATAGACTAACACAGACTCAACATGATTTCTTTTCAATTTGTTGATTTGCTCTATGGCCTAGAACAGTGGTTCTCAACTTGTGGGTCACAACCTTATTGAGAGTAGCATATCAGATATCCTGCCTATCGAATATTTACATTACAACTCAGTCATTACATTAGTAAGGAAATAATTTTGTGGTTGGCATAACCACAGCACGAGGAAGTGTATTAAGATGACTCAGCATTAAGAAACTTGAGAACCACTGGCTTAGAGTAAAATCTATTTTGGTGAACATACCATTGTGTTTTTAATAATGTCAGTTTGTTTTGATTAGAAAGTGCTAAATATTTGGAGATTTCATTAGTAAACAGTGTTCTTCATTCTTCCACACCTTCATGATTTTCTGTTCATGTTTACTGTGTGATACTGAAGGCATTGAAGTCTTCAGTTACAGTTATTCCTTTACCTGCGTCTCTTTTCATTCCCTATATTGGATTTATAGTGACACATTTAAAACTAATTTTAGTAAGTACTCTAGAATTTGCAATGTGCATATGCAATATGACAGTCAATCTTAAAATATTATTATAACATCTATGTAAATGTAACTTAAGCATTCAATGCTGAGTAGTTACAATGTTCTTTCTTAATTTTGTGCTTTGTTTTATTTTGCTTCTGCATATTTCACATACATTATTGTGTTACTATTTTTGTGTTAGACATTTGAGAGTTTCTAAAGTGACTGAAAATAATGTGTTCCATGATAACACATTTTTTAAAAAAAAAATCTGGTTCTCTCTGTCTGGAATTCAGAATCAATAAGCTTACCCTTTTAACTCTCACTATCATGTGCATGAAGGAGAGGCACCTGGGAGTGTACATGGGTGAGATGTGTATAGGAGGGGTGCTAAGAGTTATGTGCATATCTATGTAGGACATACATAGATATGAAATCTTTTTCAGTAATTTTCAATCTCAATTTTTAGGTTTTTTTTTTTAACTTTTGTGGTGCGTGTGAGTGTGCGTGTGTGTGTGTGTGTGTATGTGTGTGCGTGCGCGTGTGTGCTCGCTAGTATGTACTAGTTGCATGTGGTACATGTGAATGACAGAAGAATGTGCCAGATAACTATAGTTACAGGTGGTTGTGAGATGCTGTGTGGTTGCTGGAAAATAAAACTGGGTCCTCAGCAAGTTTCTTCAGACCCTTCTTACTGTTTTTGACACAGGGCCTTTCTCTTAATGATTGGGCCTTAGCAATTTGGTAAGATCAACTTTCCATGGGGCCAAGGGCTCATGCTCTTACCTGGGTACCAGAAATCTGGATTCATATCCTCATGCCTAGGTGACAAGTACAACTAGGATAAATATTTAACCCTTCATTGATTTGAATGAGGCATGTACAGTTTCATCTTAAAAAATTTTAATCCCTAGGTCTCTATTTGTGTTGTTGTTGTATGCTTTCTCTCTTCTTAACACACACACACACACACACACACACACACACACACACACACACACACATATATATATATGTGTGTGTGTGTGTGTGTGTGTGTGTGTGTGTGTATATGTGTGTGTGTGTGTGTGTGTGTGTGTGTGTGTGTGTGTGTGTGTTAGAGTTATCAAAAAGCCACTTTTGGATGACTAAGGGTCAGAGTCAACTCTAAGTCTGGTTCTTTAGTTGCTTTGTCTTGTGATTGCATGCCATTGTTTTTATTTACCATGACTTTCATTAAACATTGACATAACAACAGGAATGTAGGTGTGGTGTATATACTGATCAATGATATCACAGGGTTTAGAATTACCTTTGGCAAGAATCTCTGATCATGTCTGTAAGAGAGTTTATGACTTGGAAAACTTGAGTGAGAAGATGTACCTACAAATGGTTGTACCTTTCTATAAGCAGGAGTGGCAGAATGCATCAAAAGAGAAAGGGAGCCTAGAACAACTTCCCTTCCAGCCTGGAATATTGTCTCCCACATCCTGACTGTGCACAGAATGTGGCCATCTGCCCCATACAGATGTGATCATGTCTTCCCTTTTCTAAAGTACTTCCCCTTGACTTACACTCTAAATAAACTCAACTTTCTTAAGTTACTTCTCTTCAGGCATCTTCTTACTACAAAAAAAGGAAAAGTACCTAATAATCTAAGAAGTTGATGCTGGATAAGCCTTTTCTCCCTGTCAAATCACTAGCAATGAACCAATATCACTAGGAATCGAGCTGATTATCCTTTGATAATGCAAAGAAAAAGACATTTTAAAAGGAGTAAAACCAACATAGAGAAACTTCAGTGATTCATGGCGTTGGTGTTTCCTAGAGTCTGGCAAGGGTTATCCTTAGGGATTTTGTGTCTTTGTACCCAATTCATAAAAGAGAAACTTTCTGTTCTTATTTCTTCTCTAACACCAGAGTGATATGACTTCTTATGTAGCATTGACATTATAGTAATGATCCTACCCATTCAACACTTTCTCCTCTGATTCCTTCTCTGTTCCTCTTCTATGTTCCTTCTTCCTCATCAACCCCACATCCTCTTCCCCATCTATCATCAGTGCCTACCACACTGCATGCTTGCCTTTCAAAGGTGTAACTTTCCTTACACTTCTCCTTCTTTACCATGGAAGCTGAACTCTGATTTTGCTGTGTTTGCTATAGTGTTAGGACCTTCTTATTGCAGTGAAAAGTTCAGTGCCTATGTCCTGAAGCTTGGGTAAGTTCTTATCTCAACTCTTGTTGCCATAGATATTTATTTTATTCCTGTACCAAAACAAGAGATTTTGCCTTTCTCACCAGGGACAAAGGAGTTTGTTGTACATCTTTCAGTGCTGTAAAGTTTTTAATTCACAAAACAAAAGGTAGAGAACATGATGATGTCTCTTGACTTTATTCAATAGTTAAGAAAATATTGAAGGGCTATGGCTTAGCAGTGAAGATTCTCTCTGGTAGTGCTCCCCAAAATGGCCTCTGTGGAGAGCATGTGAGCCTGGCCACCTGATAAATGAAAGCTTTTAAATGAAGGCAATGTTTTCATATTTCTGGAAATTCAGTTGTGACAATAGAAATTCTCCCCATGCTTGTATTTGAAATTTTATTCAAAATTAGGTTGTTTACTTTCATGGATTTAGGTTATACACTGAATCTTATATCTCTCTCTCTCATCTCTCTCTCTCTCTTTCTCTCTTGTTCTCTCTTTACCATCTCTCTCTTTCTCCATCTCTCTCTTCTCCATCTCTTCCTCTCTCTCTCTCTCTCTTTCTCTCTCTCTCTCTCTCCACACACACACACACACACACACACACACACACACACACACACATGTATAATTATTAGAGACTAATATATCTCTATTATTATGGTCTTATCAGCCTGTAGAAATCAATTTCCTTAACTACTTAGATACTTGAGTTCTCTGATGGACTGTTGAAAACTTAGGATGTGGTTGGGTTTTTGTATTCCTCACCTCATCATTAGTGTGAAAGCAGCATTCTCTCAAAACTTTTCACATGTCATAGAAACAGGAATGGAACCAATTCTGACAGCCAGAGACATTTGTGTTTCATTTAGAAAATCCACATAGGTTATATAACTTTATAGGTGACTTGGGAGGGGATCTTTCCAAAAGGGAAATTAGAAGGCAGTATTATAGACAATGGGGAAATGAGAATAGGGTGATTAAATTGTAAGACGGTGTGAGAGTAAGGTAAAGAAAGGAACATGGGAAGATGAAGTAACCCTAAAGGTCCTTTCAACAATCATATAGAAACTTACTACTGTAGAAGCTCCTGAATATATACATAGATAAAAGTAATTTAAATGGAACCCTCATACAGTGTGCACAGCATGGGAGTACAATTACCCAGTGAGACATCATATGCTATCATGTAAAATTTTAAATTTTGGTAAAGTTTTAGGCTTTGGTTTTTGTTTATTGAGAAGGAGGAAAAACATGAAGTTGGCTGGGTAGGGAGTTAGGGAGGATCTGGTAGGACTCAGAGGAGAGAAAAGAATACCGAAATATATTTTATAATTTTTTTAAAATAATAAAAATCTAAAAAGAAATAAAAATTAAATTAAAATTGTTAATATATTTTCTGTTTGTTATTTATAAGTTCAGTAGTTGTCTATGGAAAGCTCTCCAGTGTATTCAAAGAAATTTATATTTTAATATAAAAGCTGAATAGTCATGGAAAAATTACTAGATGGAATGTTATGTCTATCATAAACTTTCAGTGCATTGAATGAAAGCACTCTCTTATAGAATTCCTTATAGAATTCAACTCCCTTAACAAAAAAGAGTGGATACTGTACTCATTTTCATCAACTGAAAAGAAAAAAAAAGATGTGAATGTATTAGGTTATAGAATATTATTGAAATAAAAAATATATTCATATATTTTTATTTAAAAATAGGAATTTTAGAACAATATAATATTTTCTTTTTTCCCAACATTTATTAGATATTTTCTTCATTTACATTTCAAGTGTTATCCAGAAAGTTCCCTATACCATCCCCACTCCCGGCCCTGCTCCCCTACCCACCCGCTCCCACATCTTGGCCCTGGCGTTCCCCTGTATTGGGGCATATAATGTCTGCATGACCAAGGGGCCTCTCTTCCCAATGATGGCCAACTAGGCCATCCTCTTCTATATATGCAGCTAGAGACATGAACTCAGGGGGTACTAGTTAGTTCATGGTTATTCTTCCACCTAGAGAGTTGAAGACCCCTTCAGCTCCTTGGGTACTTTCTCTAGCTCCTTCTTCCTTGGAAACCCTGTGTTCCATCTAATAGCTGACTGTGAGCTTCCACCTCCATGTTTGCCAGGCATTGGTATGGTCTCCCATGAGACAGCTATATCCGGGCCCTTTCAGCACTATCTTGCTGGCATATGCTATAGTGTCTATGTTTGGTGGCTGATTGTGGGATGGATCCCTGGCAGCCGCAGTCATTGGGTCCATACTTTGGATTCAGCTTCACACATGATCTCTGTAACTCTTTCAATGTGTGCTTTATTCTTAATTCTAGGAAGGGGTAACGTGTCCACATTTTGATCTTCCTTCTTCTTGAGTTTCATGTGTTTAGTTAATTGTATCTTGGGTAGTCTAGGTTTCTGGTCTAATATCCACATATCAGTGAGTACATGTTATGTGAGTTCTTTTGTGAATGGGTTACTTCACTCAGGATGATGGCCTCCAGATCCATCCATTTGCCTAGGAATTTCATATATTTATTGTTTTTAATAGCTGAGTAGTACTCCATTGTGTAAATATACCAAATTTTTTGNGATCTTCCTCAATTTCTTTCTTCAGAGACTTGAAGTTCTTGTCATACAAATCTTTCACTTCCTTCGTAAGAGTCACACCAAGATATTTTATACTATTAGTGACTATTGTGAAGGGTGATGTTTCCCTGATCTCTTTCTCAGCCAGTTTATCTTTTGTATAGAGAAAGGCCATTGATTTGTTTGAGTTGATTCTATATCCAGCTAATGCAGTAAAGCTGTTTATCAGGTTTAGGAGTTCTCTGGTGGAGTTTTTGGGGTCACTTATATATACCATCATATCATCTGCAAATAGTGATAATTTGAGTTCTTCCTTTTCAATTTGTATCCCCTTGGCCTCCTTTTGTTGTCGAATCGCTCTGGCTAGGACTTCAAGTACTATATTGAATAGATAGGGAGAAAGTGGACAGCCTTGTCTGGTCCCTGATTTTAGTGGGATTGCTTCCAGTTTCTCTCCATTTAGTTTGATGTTGGCCACTGGTTTGCTGTAGATTGCTTTTATCATGTTTAGGTAAGGGCCTTGAATTCCTGATCTTTCCAAGACCTTTATCATGAATGGGTGTTGGATTTTGTCAAATGCTTTCTCAGCATCTAAGAAGATGATCATGTGGTTTTTGTCTTTGAGTTTGTTTATAATATTTTCTTTTTCAAAGACATATTCAGTGAGTGCTGTCAAGTTAAGAACACTGACTGTTCTTCCAGAGGTCCTGAGCTCAATTCCCAGCATCCACATGGTTGCCCAAAACCATCTTTAATGGGGTCCAATGTCCTCTTCTGGTGTGTCTGACGACTGCTGGAATGTACTCATATACATAAAATAAATAAACAAATCTTCAAAAGAAAAGAAATACGCAGGGAAGTTTACTTCCCTTTCATGAGGATACTTGTTAGTTGGACTTGCCCTGTGATGAAGCTACTTACTATTGGTGTTGTCCTTAATGGTCTTTTAAAGGTAGATACATATGTTCTGTTGACTATTATATAGACTTCAAAGTATTCAATTCCCATAGCTTACCTTTAGGAAGTTTATGTTCACCACCCCTGTAAAAAATAAAGTAAACATTTTTGTCTCTTTAAATTCTTAATTGTCTTACAACAATATGTTCATATTGATACTGGTGACCTGCTGTCTCTCAAAGGTTTCCTTCAATCCACACATTTGAAGCACTCTCTAAGTCCAGATGCTCACTGAGGCTGATAGTATGGATCGTAGGCATTCATTCCAGGAACTTTTCTAATAAAATGGAGTCAGCAGGGTCTGCTGAAATAATATTTCTCTGTCTTTTGTGACCTGCTTCCTGTGAAGAAAAAAAAAAACAAAAGCCTCATTATTTTATAGTATAACAGACAAGTTTAAATCATACTGTTTGCAAGCTCGATTACTTAGAAATGTAAAAGAAATTTGTGTCTATAAATTGCATTCAATATGCAAATGTATTCAGAAAGGATTTGCGATATTTAATTTAGAACATGGATTTAAATCGATTTCCTAGAATAATTCTCTGAGTTAGGTTGAGTTTATTTCCATTCTATAGAGAAAAATCAGCAATTTGAGATTTTTAAAAATCTGTCCTCACATGTACACTAAACAATAGACATTCATTTCTTGAATGGGTCACTGTATTTCCACAAGGACCTTTATAATATCAGCTGTGTGTTAAACATTGATTATTTATCCACAATGTTACTCCTGGGTAGAAGGGGATAATAGTATTCTGATTTAAATTAAACAGTTTGTAATGATATAGTTATTGGTACAATAAGAGTATAGATAAAGTGCAATCAGAATACAGGCAAGAGAAATTTTAACTGTATTTGAGAGATTTGAAAAGATGTCACTTACATGTATCACAGAACTTTAAAATTAACTGTTGAAGAAGAAACAATTATTCATTGGTTAAAGTTCAGGTTAAGGGATTGCTTAACGCTTGGGCCAGGGACTGGTTAGAGAACAGAGCTTTCAAAGTATGTATTATAATTTATTCTACTGCTAGTATTTCTGGGATTCTGAAAAATATATATATATATATTTTTAGTTTTTTTGTTTGCTATTTGAGACAGGGTTTCTCTGTATGTCTCTGGCTGTCCTGGAACTCACTCTGTAAACCAGGCTGGCCTTGAACTCAGAAATCCACCTGCATCTGCCTCCCAAGTGCTGGGATTAAAGATGTGTGCCACCATTGCCCGGCCTTTGTTTTTTTTTTTTTTTTGTTGTTTTGTTTTTTTGTTTTTTGAATATTTGTATTAGAATTTAAAGTTTCAATTTTATAAAGATGTCATTATAAAGTTAAGGAGTGGAAGAAGAAAAAGGGGGTTCAGGATCAAGTGTGGGAGGAGATGGGGGAGATATAAAGAAGGTAGGGAGATTGAACAGTGGTGTATAGCCATGGAGGATGGGGAGCTGGGGCTAGACAACAGAAAGTCCAAGACACCAGGAAAGCAAGAGGCTTTCAGGCCCCAAGGGATGACTTTAGCTGAAATACCTAACAAAGCTGAGAGAGAATCTGTAGAGTCCGTATCCAAAGGTTAGGCATGGCCCAGTTGAGGTATAGAGGTCACTCACCCTTCTCAAAACTTGAAGCCAGAATTGTTCCTGTCTGAAAGAAATGAAGAGACAGAAAAATGGAGCAGAGACTGAAGGAAATGACATCCAGAGAATCCTCCACCTGGGGATCCATCCCATCTGCAGCCACCAAACCCAGACACTGTTGCTAATGCCAGGAAGTGCTTGCTGACAGGAGCCTGATATAGCTGTCTCCTGAGAGGCTCTGCCACAGCCTCACAAATACAGAAGCAGATGCTCACAGCCAACCATTAGACTGAGCACAGGTCTCTAGTGGAGGAGTTATGGAAATTACTGAAGGAGCTGAAGGGGTTTGCAACCCATAGGTAGACACCCACAATATCAACCAACCAGACCCCCAAGAGCTCCCAGGGACTAAACCACCAACCAAAGAGTGCACATTGAAGGACCCATGTAGCAGAGTTTGACCTTACCTGTATCAACAGGAGGGGAGGCCCTCAGTCCTGTGAAGACTTGATGCCCCAGCATAGGGAAATGCTACAGCAATGAGGTGGGAGTAGGTGGGTGGGTGGGGAGCACCCTCATAGAAGCAGGGGGAGGGCTGGGTTAGTGGGTTTTAGGAAGGGATATTGGGAAGGGGGATAACATTTGAAATGTAAATAAATAAAATAACTGGTATTTTTTTTTTATTTTTAAAGAAAATACAAAGTTAAAACAAACTAAGGAAATATACTTCAGAAGTGCAATGGAATTTAATTATCCAAAACAGAACTACAATACCTAAAAATTATCCAGTCTTTCTTTATTTCACAAACTGGTTAGAAAATAAACTATGTACTGAACACTGGGAAGTCAGCTTGCCATATGTCTGGGTCCTTAGCTCATGCCCTATAGTTGAGTAGTGAGAGAAACTACAAGCTGAAATGAGAAGACTGTAGTAGGAACGTTCAAAGTAGGATGTGTAAGCATCTTTTTTTTTTTTGGCAGGGGGAGGTGTTTTACTGGTGATCAACTATCTAATGAAAACCGTGTTGTCACATCATGTGAGATGATGTCACTGAAGAACTCTGACATAGCAGCCAAGGTGGAATTTCTTTTAAGTTTTTGACTCATGATAATCAAAGAAAGTTTTCGGACAGTTGTATAGTGAAGAGGTATGTTTGCCAGTGCTGGTGAAGGTGTGAGTTAGCAAAGATCGATACTTCTGGAAGTTATGGCCTTTGTATGGATCATTAAAGTTCAAAACTAAAAATCAGTAATTGATAATCTAAATTGATCAATTACAAAGTTATTTAAAGATTTCTCACTGTAATTAATATATTAAGTTTGCAGTTACTAAAACAAAAAGGGCATCTGTGTGACTTGGCCATGATGGTTATGAACCATGCATTGTAACATTGTACTGAAGTTGCAGCAGAACACAGTGTGGAGAAGTATACAACAAAAAGTATCCATTAGGGAGACTTGTTGGCAATTCTTTGAAATATTAATAATTTGAAACAACCACATCCTACTTTTAACATTTGATTTTTTTCCAGTGTATACTTATCTTATTTTGTTATATGTTGTAAACTTATGAACTTTTTTTTTATGATGTACCTTGTATTCAACTAACATTTGAGAGATCCAAGGCAGCTTTTACAATGTTCCCAAACAATTGTATACACAACATAAGAAACAAATTTAAATAGAGTGAGTGTGAAATGTATGTGTGATCTGCATCTGCACTGCACCTGTATAAATATTCAGTGTTGTTACTCAAGGGATATTCATGTGTTTATATATATATTTTTTTGCCTTGGGGATACACTTATTTATTACAGAGTATAGAGTATTATGAGGCTATGTAAAACTCTATTATGCTTTCAAAAATATCTTCAATCTTATACTTTGAGATATTTCAGGACCTGATTTCTTCTTTTGTACTCAAACAGATGGCTACATACAATGTTCTGATTAGGGTTTCCAGTCCTCCGAGTCCTTCCAGATCCTCTGCACTTCTTGACACACCCAAAATCCACACACTCATTTTTCTTTTCTTATTAGAATACAAAGAATACCTAAAGAAAAATATAAGGCAAAATACAAACAAACCAGAATAGGACAAAACAAAGAGAATAAAAGTCAAACAAAAAGCATAAGGAATACATATAAACCAAAAGACAAATACATCCACAACACAGTCATCCCATAAAAACATAACCCCATAAACCATAATGTATGTACAAAGGACCTATAATGGGCTTGGGTGGTGTGGTGAGCCCTGACAACTCATTATAAGACAAAAATCTTCCAAAAATATCATTGAGTTCATGTTGTGTTGACAATCTACTGCTGGGCATAGGGACTGACATCAAGAGCGGTTTGTATATCCAGTGAAGACTGCATTGGTGAAATCTAATTTTTTGTTTATGAGTGGTTATAAATTGGACCATTGTAACCCCTGTGCATGCTGCCACAGTCTCCGTGAGTTTGTTAGTGTGTGAGTCCTGATCTGTTTAAAAGGACTTAGTTCTTTGGTTTCTTCCATGCCCTCTGGCCCTTATAATCTTTCCTCCTCTTCTGCAAGATTCCCTGAGACCTAAGTAGAGGGATTTGATCCTTCTGAGACATGAGTGTTTCAAGGCTCTCATTCTTATAAATCTTTTTATTTGTTTCCACCTACTGCAGGAGGAAGCTTCCATGATGATGGTTGAGCAAGATTGGGATTTATAAGTACAAAAGAATGACATCAGGAGTAATATTATATTGCTACTTTCCTTTAAGAGAACAATAATATCCGGTTTTCCACCTGCTCCCTCGCCTAGCTAGCCTCTTGTTCTTGGCCACCTGAGCAGTTTTGGGATTGCTTACATTTCATGGAGTAGGCCTTCAATATAACCAGTTATTGGTTGTTTTCTCCTACAGGCTTTGTGCCACTATTGCAGTAGTGCATTTTGCAGGCAGGACACTATTGTCAAAGAGTTTTTAGATGTGTTGGTATTTATCTTTGTCTTTTTGTAGCATGCAGAATATATTCAAGTGCTATGAACACTAGTCAGTAGGGGTGAAGGCACAAGATAGAAGGGTGAGGACTGAAAGAATGCACAGGGAGGAGGAAAGCTGGGTCTGCCCAAAAAGGATCTGTGCAGTACCCAAGGAATGGAGGAAGAGAGGGAAGACATACTCCTCTTCTGAATACAAGAAGGCAAGTCTGCTACAAGGTGGGGGATGAGACTGGGTAGCTGAAAATGGAGGACAGGAAGGAGAACAAAGATTGCCTTCCTGATCCTAGGCTGGCTTGGCCAGCAAATCTCCAAGGAATGTGTTTCCAGGTGCTGGCAGGAGACATAAAGGGGTGGGGTGAGGAAGGAAGACTGTGTGGAAAAGACTTGTCAGAACATGTCCTTTTATAATTAATACATTCGGCATGCTTTTCCTACTCTGGAAGATGGAATTTCAGTTCTGTGGATCTAGAATTAGTTATCTGGAAACATTAGCATATAACATTTCTATGTCTCAAGCCTAACAGGGAGGACAAGTCTGTCTTTAGGCAGACTTGTCTTAAATGCTCAGTGAATTAATCCACTTTGGATTATATGTTCACAATCTTAACATGTAGTAATAATTTTATGATTAAGTTTGATATTTAGTATTATAATAAATATTCCATATAACCTCTCAAATGAAGCATAATATTGTGGCTAAGTCAAAACTGCACCCAGAGGTGAGCTATGAAGATGACTCAGTAAAGTTGCTGTGCAAGTGTACGAACTGAATTATAAACCTCTGCATCCAACTGAAAAGCCCCTCTAAGCCATTACAAATGTAACCTCAACAATGGGGAGACAGAGGTAAAGGGCCAAGTCATGTTAGTGAGCTCCAGATTTACTCAGAGATACATTCTCAAAAACATAAGGTAGAAAGGAACTAAAAAATGTTCAAAATTGACTTTTAGGTGCACCCTCAAATAGTATGTGTGTGTGTGTGTGTGTGTGTGTGTGTGTGTGTGTGAGAGAGAGAGAGAGAGAGAGAGAGAGAGAGAGAGAGAGAGAGGAGAGAGAGATTTGCATGCACAACTGGATATTTTAATTTAACTTTGTTTTAAATAAAACTAAGAAATCTGCACATTTATAAGTCAATCTCAGCATGAAAGGGACGATTCATGATCATTTACAGAAACAAAGATTTTGTTGAGAAGAGATGGCTAAATTGTGTGGAGTACATATTTAAGTGTAGTTTTCTTCTTTAACTTCTTTAACTAGTTGACACATAGCTAATTTTTACTAGAGTTATGAAATGTAATTACTAATATCTTCATTGAAGGTATTCTAGATCTTCAACCAAAATCTTTAATGTTTCTATTTCAGGGATTTTAATAACTGTCCAAAAATCAAAGCTTACCTTTATAAATTGCTATATTGATATAAAAGGATACATAATCTTCCTTTGAATTGATGTTCAGTGATATGCTTTCACTGAAAATAAGATCCTAATTCTGATAGAGGAATAATAAATCAAAACAATAAGAATAAAAATCTCCCCATGTCTACTTAATAATTTGAAAATGTTGTCAGAATGAAAATATTTATCATTATTTTCTGCTCTTATAGTTGCTTATAACATATTTGAATACTTATAAATAAAAAGAAATGTTATTGCTGTCTGTAAAATGTTTGGAATTATAGGTAAAATTATTCTACAATAACACTGATATTTAAAATTATTTGTATTTTTATGTTTTTTAGTATTTTAGACACTTTGAGTAGTGGGTATATTTTACATTTCAAAGTATTTGCAAATGATTCACTTTTAATCTTTTTAAATAAAACTTCGCTGTAAACAACAACTTGCAAATAAAAATTAATCACAAACCAAACTAGGCAGACCCAAAACCTAAACATTTCAATTCAGTTCTACACTGTTAGAAAAGTCTAAATCTAGGAAGCTTCACATTGCAGTTCTTTTGGAACATGATAGATAAAAAGTGTTTAATATACATACTTGATCAACCATAATATTCAAGGAAAATTTTATGTGTATAAAGTTTTACTTAAATTATAATGTTTTACAACTGTACTCTAATATAAATGGCTTACAATAATATGTCTATTTGTAGTTTTAAGGATAATTAAA
>LR751119.1:0-62131 GCA_902729485.2 Mus minutoides | reverse complement strand
ATTTCAAGTGTTATCCAGAAAGTTCCCTATATCCTCCCCCCTCCCGGCCCTGCTACCCTACCCACCCGCTCCCACCCCCTGGCCCCGGCGTTCCCCTGTATTGGGGCATATAAAGTCTGCATAACCAAGGGGCCTCTCTTCCCACTGATGGCCAACTAGGCCATCCTCTTCTATATATGCAGCTAGAGACACGAACCCACGGGGTACTAGTTAGTTCATGGTTATTCTTCCACCTATAGGGTTGAAGACCCCTTTAGCTCCTTGGGTACTTTCTCTAGCTACTTCTTCCTTGGGAATCCTGTGTTCCATCTAAAAGCAGACCGTGAGCTTCCACCTCCATGTTTGCCAGGGATTGGTATATTTTCCCCCGAGACCGCTATATCCGGGCCCTTTCAGCACCATCTTGCTGGCATATGATATAGTGTCTATGTTTGGTGACTGATTGTGGGATGGATCCCATGTTTTACCTTTATTGTTAGAGCTAATAGTAGAAAGACAATCTATTTAGTCTGTGTCACATTGCTTCTAAATAGATAGCATACAGACATACTAGCTATTAGGAAGATAACAAAAGAAAATGTATTTAAAGAATTGCATGGTGCAAAATAAAAACAAATGACCCAAGTCATTCTTGATAGGCATATCCTGAAATATCATGGACACAAATTTTCTATCATTGGAACTTTTTCTTACTTAAAGGTTAAAAAATTGAAATGTATACACTTTTAGAACTCAACCTTAGTTGAGTTAGTAGCTTGCAATTTTAAGAGGGGTGTAATGAGAGTGATTTTGGTTAAATATGTTTAATGAGATATGCAAATCTAAAGTTAACACCATTAAAGACTTGTGTGATATATAAAAACTCAATGCAATCATTAAAATTATTACTTCAAACTGAAAAGTAAAACTCCTTTGAGGTTTTATGTTTTCTCTCTCCATGACAATCACCCTCTTTTACTTTAAAGTTGGGAAACTCCATTGTGTTAACTAGTATCCACAACAGCCCAGCATTTGAAATGCTATCAAGTTTGTTCTAAACCTTTTTCTTCTCTCTGTTGCATGCAATTTATTTCTCTTCCCAATGCCATGTGATAGAAGAAACGAACTTTTCCATTCTAGTTTAAATGGCAGGCAATGTATTTAAACACTTATTTAAATAAAATTTGTTTTCATTAAAATAAAAAAGATAACATGACTCTGGGATTCTTTTTCTATTTTCCCTTTCTCCATTACTTGCCTCTTGCTGTTAAAGAGCAAAATTGTAGCTTAATTTTGATTATAAACACATAGGAATTGTGTTTGTCTGAATAATAATAGCCTACACAGGCTCATAATATTTTAATGCTTAGTCATCAGGGAATGACATTATTTGAAAGGATTATAAGGATAAGAAGATATGGTATTGTTGGAAAAAGTGTTTCTTCACAAAAATAGAGCTGACTGAAATATAGCACTATAGTCTCATGCATTTGCATGCCTAGTCCCAGGTTTAGTAAACTATTAAGGAAGAGTTAGGAAGTGTAGCCTTGTTGGAGGAGGTATGTCACTGTGAGAGAGCATGGGTTTCAAAAGCCCATGCCAGGCCTAGTCTTCCTCTCTTTGCCTGATGTCTGAGGTTCAGGATAAAGAGTTTTGTTACTACTGAAGCACCTTCTAAAATTGTAAGGAAACTCCTAATTAAATTTCTTTTATAAAAGTTGCCTTAGTCATGTTGCTCTTCAAAACAACCAAATAATAACTAAGATAGGAATGGATCCATTGGTTTGCAGTTCTCTCACTTGGAGCCTGCCAAGAGTTCAAGTAATGATGTGCTCTGCACAGTAATCTGTGCATACAACAGGAGACTTTCAGGCTGTTTTGAGATTCTGTATTTATTTTTGTTTAGAAATGTCTAATTCAATATGCAACCTTTAAAGAAAACAGATTTGGGTAAACATTATTTATATCTGACTAGTATTAAAACACTACCCTTTTGTGGAAAATACTAAAGAAAAATTACATTTTCAGGCTTAGACACATTAGACTAAATCTGATTATTTTGACCCCATTCAGCTCTCATAGAAGCTCAGGCCAAACAAGTGAGATGATAGACAATTATATATCTTGTCCTGAGATATTGTAAAGCTGTACATTCCATTCTGAGCAGATACAGAGATTGTTAGTGAGTGCTGTACTTCTCCTCAATCCATATGTGATTCAAAAGGATCTGTGTCCCATTATCTCTAATGGAGGTAGCACTGACCTGACCTTAGACAACATGAGTGCCCTTGGCTGATAATACAATTCAATACTTATGATCAGTTTATTGTCATCTGTGACAATTGTCAGGCTGAAGCCCACAGCATTTGTTCTGTCTCACATGTGGATTCACATATTCCAGTTGTCCTCCCAGCACTGACACAGAAAACGACACATCCAAATAATTTGAACTAAATGCAACTAGAATTCTACAGTTTTGAAATGTGTCATTTTTCTCCAGAGAAATTTCTGGGAACATTGCCCAAATCAGACTTTTATCTTCAGAAACCAACTTGAAATGTATCAAAGATAAAATTTCTTGCCACACATGCACATACACACACACACACACACACACACACACACACACACACACACACACATATTAAATACATACATACATACACACATACATACATACATACATACATACATACATACATACATACATACAGGATATTGTATAATCCCCACAGTTAGGATATGTTGACTTATTATGCAATTTTAAATGAAAGGGCTCCCAATCCTTCCATCTCTATGACCTACTTATAAATTTCCCACAACAGAGAAGAAAAAAATGATTAAATGACATATTTTATTTTTAAGAAAAGAGACATTATCATTATTCCTAATTTTTTTCAAAAGGTCCTGTTTTTCTGCAGCATAACTTGACCTAAAGCTCACGATGAGCACCAGGTTGGCCTTGAACTTGTGGCAATCCCCTTGCTTCAGTCTTCAAGCATTGGAATTATAGGCACATGCCTTCATGCCTAAATTCTATGTGAATTTAGATGACCAGAAAAAACAAATAAAAAGTTGGTTGGTAGTTTAATTTTATCACATAATGAAAACATTCTCTATGATCTGTATCTAGATCTTGTATTGGTCTCTGTCTTTATTAATCTTTGTGCCACAAGTCAATATTTGCTCAAACAGTTCACAGTAATTCTATGGTGAAAGAATCCAAGAAATTAAATGAGAATACCTGAATGAACTTAGAGAGGACAGAGATGATCTGATCAAAGTCTAAGCAAACTCTGAAAGAAATATAAAAATTCAGGAAATGAAAATTGAATTCAATAATGAGATAGAAATACTGAAGAAAACTCAGACTGAAATGAAGACTTCAAAGTGAAAATCATCATCAACAGAAGTGGACCATGTACAGGAGAGAATATTGACGCCTGAAGACAAAATAGAGGAACTGGATCATTCAATTAAATGTTATGATAAATTAAAAAAATCATGAACAGAATATACAAGACCCTTGACACAATAAAGCAACCAAAATCTAAGAATTGTTGACAAAGAAGAGGAAAGGAAGAGGTGAATGGGGAAGAAGAGGAAGGAAAAATGATGACCTTTTATTTCAAGTCAAAGGCATAGAAGATGTTTTCAATAAAATCATTTAAAAGATATTCCTAGATCTAAAGCAAGAGAAGGCCATTAAGGTACAAGAGGTACACTGATAGAACCAGAAAAGAAGCTCTTCATGCTACATTATAGGACAGACACTAGATATACAGAATGAACAAAGATGAGCAAAGCTCATAAGAACTCACAGAGATAGAACCATCATGCACAGGGCATACCACTGGTCTATATATCAAGTCTTCTGCATATATATTATGGTTTCCAGGTTAGTGTTCTTATAGGATTCCTGAGTATGTGCCAATGAGTAGGTCTCTGATCCTTGTACCTTCTTTTAGGTTCTTTCCTTTGGTTGGTTTAATGTGATTGTTTTTTCTTATCATATTTTATTTTTGTTATATTTTAAAATGAATGAATGAATGAGTGAGTGAATGAATGAGTGGATGAAGGTAAAGGTTAACAATTGAACTGTCAATTATATCTGCTAGGAGAGGAATAATCAGCTTTCTTCAATAGAGTGATACTATGTTTATAGCCTAGGACAGGTGTCATGTTTAGGAATAATTGACCAACAAATAATTGAACCCCACTATTTATTTTTGATGTTGTTGTTGTTGTTGGTGGTGGTGGTGGTAGTGTGTGTGTTTATTTGATCACAGTTTGGTAAATTTGTTGATATGATTTTATTATATTGTTTTCTTGTTTTGGGGAATTTTTATACTAGATTTTTAGTTTTATATTTGGTTTTTGTTTCCTTTTTGAGAAAGAATTTAAAATTGGGTACATAAGGAGTGGGAGAGGATCTGGAGATCAAAATATATCACATATATCAAAATATATTTTAATTAAAAGTATTAAATAATGAAAAATATAATAAATAATATGTTAAAAATGGGGGAATAATGTAACTATATTTTAATTAAAAAGAAAGGTAAATCACAATTTAAAATGAGTTAATTTATTCTATAATGATCCTGAGTTTTTATTTAGTGAAGTCTGCTTTCTTTGAATTTTGGCAGCATTGAACCCTACAAAGAATGTATGTGCATTTATCAGTTAGAATGTAAGTTCTTTATCTTCTCACAAGTGTTTCTCTCTTTACAGCAACATACTAACTTATTCTGCTGTCAAAACCAGAGGCTCAAGGTCAGGTGAGAAGGGGGCAATGTAGCTACTTGAAAACTGAAAAATAATCCTTTGCCACTTTTCTTTATTCCTTCCACAGTAATCAACCATAAACATTGCTAAGTCATAAATAACATGAAAAGGAGTCCTAAGTTGTAAGTTAAAGTCCAAGAAAGAAGATAGAAAGTTTCATAATTATATAATTCATCTTTGTGGAAATTCTCAAGAAAGTCTTGATCTGGGTAATTCTCTTCAGCCTCATGAGGCTAAACAAGATTAAGCCAGAATGTGTGTCGATTTCTAAACCCGCAGTTCATTTTCATGATTTCAATTATGTATGTTTTATTTGCCTGATGCAATTGTTGTCTAGGAGGTTTATTGCCTCCATCTGCTAACCTAGGCCTAGTCCTGGAAGCTTCTAGTCTCTGTACAATCGTATTTAAGCCTAGAACATTTTCCGCCTAAGACTTAGTGCTGAACAAACTCACCCT
This sequence comes from Mus minutoides, assembly GCA_902729485.2. Lineage (NCBI taxonomy): Eukaryota > Metazoa > Chordata > Mammalia > Rodentia > Muridae > Mus > Mus minutoides. Next base: position 56,906 of record LR751119.1, on the reverse strand, counting down.
TTCTCACTCTTTCTGAACTCTGGCTAGCTGGTAAACTCAGCTCTTCTGTCCCAAAACTCTCCTCTCACCACTGTGAATGACATACTATCTATGTGATCTGAAGTTATAGAATGCCATAAAATGTAGAACAATGAAATTAGTGTTAGTGTATGTTCTTTTGCAGACAAGGCTATTTAGAGCAGAGCAGAGTGGTGAGATTTAGAATATTTTCATTATGGGAAGGCATGCAATATGAAAATTTATTCAAGGTCCAAGACACAGAAGGGACATGTGGTCTCCTATGTTGAGCTGGACAGTCTGTTTCTGGGCAGTTACTATGAAAAGTGTGTGGAGTAAGCTGGGAGACACACACTGTTGTGGCTTGGGTGTGAACCCTGGCCTCATGTGTGTGAATACTTGGTACCCAACTGGAGTCATTGCTTGGGAAGGTTGTGAAACATTGAGAAGCTAGAGCTTCACTGGGGACAGTGGATCACTGGTGGCAAGTCTTGAGCCTTTACACCCTAGCCTTACTTCCTGTTCACTCTTGTCCACCTGACTAATGTGAGCAGCCAGACATCTCTTCCTGCTACCAAGCCTTTCTTGTCTGTCTCTGAGTTTTCTATACCATAAAAGAATGATCTCAAATTTTAACCCAGAGTAAGCTCTTCCTCCTTTAAATTGTTTCTTTCAGAACTTTTGGCCACAGAAATGGGAAAAGGAACTAAAATACATCCTTTATTTCTGATTAAAGAGATATTTTCTCTAAAGAGGTAGCAATATTACACTAGATTGCCATGTCTATATACATAAAAGAGCAACACACATTAAGTTGTTTACTGGGCCTAACAGCAATCTAAGATTTTAAGTATTTTTTCCAGGTAATACTGTTTACGTTTAATTATTGTCTCACACTAAACTTTTAAGAATTTTAAATATGAAACATATTATTTGTTCAGTTTTACCTATAGCTGAAGCGTTTAAATATCAGCTCGATGGCTTAAGATCACCCACAGTGCCCTAGGTATTCAAGACATTGTGATGTAACTAACTCAGCTATGATGTCACTTGTTATGGTTCCCAGGTTTGATTTTATTGTGTACATTTTCTCTGGTGCATTAACATCTGGATATCAAGACAGATTCTTACACATCAGGAAAGTACTTCAAAACAGAGTTTCCTTGGGCATTTAAATTTCTTTTGATGTTGGAATTAGCAGAGTTTAGTGTTTTGCACAGCTCCTTCTATTCTCTGATGTCAGAAAGGTTCACTGCATAAATCACGCTGTGCTGGTTGGCATTCCAGAAGCCTCAGCAATCATACCCTGAACTAAAGCACTGTCACACCTCTGTGAGGAGAGCTGAGAAGACTCAGGAACTTCTTGCCAAGTGGTTTCTGAGAGACTTGTCAGTAGATTCACAATGTGTAATTCCTTTGGCAATCAAGAAGCTTTGCAGTTTTTCAGAACTTGTCACCGAGAAAGCCCTGCACTTTATGTGACAACTGGCTTTTAAAGAAGAGCATGCTGTGTGTGTATATTCTCCTTGGCACTCTGTGGCCACTAATGCTCAACTCTTAATCTTTAGTGTGGGACACAAACCACAGACTACAGTGGATACTGTCCTGCACAGTTTTACAGTTTTTATGGCTGGAGTTCCCAGAACCCCTATGATATTTTTGAACTCCAGTTTCTATGGGTGGTTGATTCTGCTATTTGGAACCTTTAGTAAAGGGAGAGAATTTCACTTGCAAGCATTCTCTGGAGTTTGAAATGTATTTTGTCTACTGTTATGTTAATTCTTATTAAGACAGAACAAAACAAACAAATAAGCAAAATCTATCTGTGGGCAACTAGGGACTGTGGATAGGAGGAAAATACTGAAAACAGTCTTCCCCAGGGAAGAATTTCCCAATGGTTATCCAATACCAAGGGGTCATCCCTAAACTCATATATATACAAGTAACATTATACTGACTGAGATCATATTTATATATTTAAGAATATATATATATATATATATATATATATATATATATATATATATATATGACAACAATTAAAGTAAAAGATGACACATATTGGAGGTGGGTATGTGGGCAGGGTTGAAAGTAGGAAAGATAAAGGAAAAATGATGTAATTAATTACATTTTAATTACAAAAAGTAAAAAAATGGAAATTGATACCGTTTTACAGGGATTCTTGTTGAACTGAATGCCTGGCCCATGATGTCCTTATTACTCTCTTTTGTCTTATTGCCATCTGATGATATCACAACTCAAAGATATCAAATAGCATTTTCAGAAGTGAAAGGTCCCAAGAACACACCTGGATCTATACTAGCATTGGCTTGGCTTTACATGAAAGTGTCACCTAACTCTTTAGGAAAATAATTTGTTCCCACTAATCTAGCTAACATGGAGCAGATTCACTGACCCAGTGGATTCATCATTTGATAGAAACTGCCTTGAGTTCCTGAGAGTGCTTCATTGGTGTTGTCTCGTATCTATACCTGTTTGGTTTCAGAAGCAACTACAAAGGGACAGGTGTTTCCCTAAGTGGGTAGACTGGAATGGTTCTACAACTCTGTCCAGCATTTATCTATCTATCTATCTATCTATCTATCTATCTATCTATCTATCTATCTATCTATCTATCTATCTATCCTTTTAAATTTAATTTTATGTATTTATTATTATTATTAATTGTTTTACTTCTTCACTTTACATTCTGTTCACTGCCCCCTCTTGCTTACCCCACCCACAATTCTTCCACCCATCTTTCTCCACTTCTCCTCTGAGGGTGTTGAGGACCCCTGGTATATCAGCCCACCATGTCTGGCTAGTATTTCTAATCCATGTCATTCGATGTATTTGCTGACTCATCTCGTCTCTTCTCTTGATGGCCATGACTTCTCATGCCTCTTAGTGAAACATTGGGAGATAGGCAGGAATTGCTCAAGAAATAATTTTAAATATGCATATATATAGAAGTTGTACCCTTTCATATACTTAGTGTTTAGTTTAGAGGGATTGTGTTCAGTGAACAAAATATATATTTGTTCTTTATGAGGCCATTAAGAACTTCCTTTGGGGCAATGTAGCTCCTGTGCCTTTTGCAGAGGGGTCTGGAGACCAGTCGCCACATTTTCTACCTGGGTATGCCATTCAGTATTCACCAGCAGCATTCCAAGGACCTTCAGAACACACAGGACTCCCCACACTCTAGACTAACCAGCAAGGTCCCAGTCTTTTTATTCAGGCTAGCTACACTGTTTCCGCAGCTGGCTGTGAAAAACTCCTAAGATGTAGCAGTTGTTGCTTTCCTGGCTGTCTCCAGGAGTGAGGAATTCAAACTACTCCTGGAGTGCTGATAGGTTATGTGACTTAGAGCTGCCAAAGCTCATTCTTCAAATGAAAAGAAGGGGGTGTTCTAAAAGTTGTTGGTCTCTGTGTTGCACACTCCTGGTGTTTGAACAATGATTTTGAGATCGGAGTCCTTGATGAGGTGTCTAGAGTTGGCGAAATCTCCAAGCAGTGTCCTGATTGTGTGAGAGAGGACTTCCAGATTCAGACAACTTTGGGATCCAGTTCCCACTAGACCTGGATGTGATGATGAAAGCTGCGATGCTTAGAGTCTGTCCCCTCATAGATTACATGTTTTTTTGAAGACTGTGAGTAGGAACTAAAATCCTGAGTGTGGTGGGAACTAATGAAAGAAGACAGAGATCTAGAGTCTACACGAGGAGACTATTTTAATGGGAAAGCCAACTGCGCTTTTTGTTTCTTCATTGAAGTTTCTCAGAATTAAGCTGTAATACATATGGCATGGTATATTCAGCTTTGCTTTCCAAATAATGGTTTACCTTCTACATAATTGGAATAGATATGGATAATTATCTTTATACACTATTATATCTAATGAAGTTGTTAAATTCAGGATAGAAAAAATAAGAAAAAATGTATAATTGGAAATAAAACATTTTATAGAAAAGAGAAAGAAAGAAAGAAAGAAAGAAAGAAAGAAAGAAGGAAAGAGAAAGAAAGAACGAAAGAGAAAAAAGAGCTTCCTTATGAGTTAGCTCAAGGTCATGCTTTGTGCTTATCCCACATGGATGAAGAAATAATCTATATTGTGTATTTGCTTAGGTACTCTGCTTCACATTTATCTATTTGGTTGCACATGTTTTTATTGTAAGAAGTTGCTATACCTTATTCATTTTGTATGCTTGAGTTATCTTTTGAGCAAAACAGTACATCAGGATTATGAACTTAGAAATTTTTGATAATGGTGACAATGTTTTATTCCTCTAGATTCTGAAGATAGTCCTTTAAAAATGTTTAACCGTACCCCCTTGTTGCTTGGTTGTTTATATTATTATAAGGAATCTTCTATTCTTACTCACAATGTTTTTCTACCTTAAACTTAAATTTTTCTAGGGTGCTAGTTTTGCTTTAGCAGTTTTCATAGTGTTTGTATGATTTTTTCCATGCACTCATTTCAATTCTGTATTTATTCATTTTTAATTTCTAGAGAGTCCTTAGTATGTACCATCAAGCTAAATTGTACCCTCCCCCATTATTGTCTTCACAATCCTGACTTTAAACATTTATACTTCTTGATATTATTTATATTGAAATTTATTTATATTTTGTGTTATGTTTCCTGTTTATCATGCCTGTCTGTACCTTCCTAGCACTTCCTTCATACCTCTTGCTAGTTTCATAATATTTTTATATATGATTATATATGTAAATATATCTATATTTATATAAAACCTAGATATTTACTGACTATATTTAAAGTCTAATATCTGAGTTTATGGAATATTTTTTCTAACAACTCTTGGAATTGTATAGTATTTCTAGCCAATTTAGACTTCATCAATGTACCTTATAAAAAAGAAATGACATAATGGCCTGTCTCTTTATAATCACTACTGTTGTAGAAATTTTTAAACCCAATCCAGGGTTTCTACCCTGCCTTTGACCATTTAGTTCCCAGATAAAAGATACACACAACCTTTATATTTATAACAAGCCTTTAACAACACAAGAGCTGGAGAGATATCTACTCTCTATTCTATTAAAATCTACTTCCTATTTATAACTCCAAGTTATTAGTTAGTATGTCTTATCTGGGCTGCTCTTAACTCCAATTGGCCAACCCTCAGGACCACATTTTCATGACTCACCTAACCCATGGCAGCTTCTCCTTCCTCCTCTAACTTTTTCTATCCCCTGTGGCCCTTCTTTGACACCCAAGAATGGGAATCCTAAACCCCATCTATGTCTCTTCTGTCCCATTATTGGCTGTTGGCATCTTCATTTACCAACCAGAAGTAACTTGGGGACAGGGTCACATAGAGTCACTTGAGTCTACATACAGACTCCAGGTCTTGGGGGTCTGCACTTTGCACTAAAATAGACACAGAGCCAAACCTCAAAACACTACTTAAATTGTTTATTTCACTGCCTTATTTTAATCATAAAACATCACTTATTTCAAGTGATAACCTTGTTTACAACATTGTACACTTTGTGTCTGGGTTCACTTGCAAGTGGAGTTCATTCTTTGAAGGTTCTTTAAGCTGTGGCCTCTGAATATGAATCTTTGCTACTTTGCATTTTAATGTCTTTATCCAAACTCAGGAGTATTGATTTGTTACTGTGTAAACTTATAAGAGCATTTACTTTTCTCTTAATATTTTAAAATAACTATTAATTTCAATATTAGAAAGAAGGGTAAGCCACTGGAAGAGGGAGATATATTGAAAAGCTAGTTTAAAATCTAGGGAAGCTTGTGAGGCACCATAGAGCACACCACCATTTGGAAGGAGAATTCTCTCTCTCTCTCTCTCTCTCTCTCTCTCTCTCTCTCTCTCTCATTTTAATTTGTTTTGACAGTCATATAATGATTGTGCACATTTGCAAGGTCTCCAATATTGTTTTTTTATTGAAAAATTCATAAAATATATTCTGATCCTGTTTTGCCCTACTCCTCCCTGCTTCTCCCCACTTCTTCACCTATCCAATATTGCACCTTCTTTTTATCTAGAAAACAAACTCAAATTTAAAAAGTAGCAAACAAATCAGAATAAACAGAAGAACAACCACAGAACACAAGAAACAAACATAGATAGAGACACAGACACATGCAAACAAAACCCCATAAAAACACAAAATCCAAATGGGAAAACAATCAAAAAAGACCAGGGGATGAAAAGATGCTCCAATAATGCAATATAAGAATTTAAAAAGAAGTCTACAAAACACACACTTCCTTTTCTACATCTGAAATAAGGTGTGGGGAGTACCAAAAAATTATCAATACTTTCCATAGTATGGGAGTCAGATATGTTTATGGATTTTAATTTTGTGAAGTACTCAAATAGCCTCCGGATTCTTGTTTTGTAATTTCTTTTACTTAAAAAAAATTTACTATAGTTATTTTAATCAAATCCTCCTTGTATAAAAGACATATGTAAGTTCATTTTGTATTGGCCATTTGCTCATGGGCATGGAGTTTGCCCTTAAGTGGGTTTATATACCTAGTAACACTACACTGAAGAATACTAATATTTTCTTTGCAGCCAGCTGTTGATTAGAGATAGCTTCTGGATTAGGCATTGGGGTTCAGGTCCTCTTTCTTCTCTCAGAGCTAGACTCTGTCTGGCTTGAAATTGTGTAGGCTCTGTGTGCATTTTACCACAGTCTCTGTGAATTCATAAGCATACCAGTCATTTTGTTTCTGGAAAATACTGTTTCCTTGGTTTCATCTATCTCTGCTGATCCTTATAATCTTTAAGCCTCCTTTTATGTAGAGTTTCCTGAGCCCTGAGGGCAAAGATTTGTTGATGTCTTGTTTAGGATATAAAGACATCCCAGCTAGGACTGAGTATTCTAAGGTCTGTCAATCACTTAAAGCTGTCCACTGTGGGTCTCTGTGTTAGTTCTCATGTGCCGCAGGAGGAAGGTTCTCAGATGATGGCTAAGCAATTGTACACATGTAACGACTACATCTGTCTTAGTTTTGTTGGTCATTCAACATCTTCAGTGATTCTTGGCATATAGTAAGTGTTCATTTTAAGTTGTTATGCCAAACAGGAATCTCCTTTTGTTTTAGTAAATTTTATACTTTTACATGGCTTTGCCTTTTTTTATTGGTTATTTTATTTATTTACATTTCAAATGTTGTCCCCTTCCAGATTGCCCCTCGGCAAACTCTCATTCCATCCCTTCTCCCCTTTGCCTCTATGAGGGTGCTCCCCCACTCCCCCATTCCGGCCTTATCGCTCTAGTGTCCCCTTATGTTGTGGTATCAAGCCTTCACAAGACCAACGGCCTCCCCTTTCATTGATGCCAGATAAGGCAATCCTCTGCTACATACGTAGCTGGAGCCATGGGACTCTCCATTTTTATTCTTCAGTTGGTAGCTTAGTCCCTGAGAGCTCTGAGGTGTCCAGTTAATTGATATTGTTGTTCTTCCTATGGAGTTGCAATTCCCTTCAGCTCCTTCAATCCTTCCTCTAATTCTTCCATTGGGGTCCCTGGGTTCATTTAGATGACTGAATTTTTTAAGTATCTGCATCTGTTGTGGTCAGGTGCTGGCAGACCTGGTACAGCTATGCCAGGCTCTTGTCAGCAAGCACTTCTTGGCATCAGCCATAGTGTCAGGGTTTGGTGTGTACAGGTGAGNCTGGATCTGAGAGTTTTATAACTTCATCTGAAGGCTGCTAGCAGAATACTGACTTCCAGGCAGCTAGGATGAGTGTCTTAAAGCCTATACCCATAGTGACACACCCACTCCAACAAGGCCACACCTACTCCAACAGGACCACCCCTTCTAATAGTGTCACTCTCTGGGCCAAGCATATACAAACCATAAAATCTCTTATTACATTCCTATCACAGTTTGTCCTCCTTCTTAATCTAGCAGTTCTACACACCTACACCTCCCCTCTTCCCATATCCACTCCTCCAACATTTCCTTTGAGAAAAGAGCAGGCCTACCAGGGGGTATCAACCAAACATGGCATAACAAGTTACAATAAGCTTAGGTACATATCCTCATATCAAGACTGGATGACACCACTCAGTAGGAGGAAAAGAGTCTTAATGGCAGGATAAAAGAGTCATAGACAGCCCCCACTCCCTCTGTTAAGTATCCCTCAACAACACTGTCCTGGTTTGGATAGGAATGGACCCCGTATACTTGTGTGTTTGAATAGAGTATGTCACTTTAGGAACAGGCTTTGAGGTCTCATTGCTCAAGGTTTGTCCAGTGTGACTCACAGTAAATTCTGCTGTGTGCATATCAAGATGCAGAACTCTCAGGCCCCTTTTCAGCATCGTGCCTGCCTGCATGTGACTGTATATCTTGCTGTGAGTATAACTGACTAAACCTCAGAAAATCTAACCCAGCCCCAGTGATATGTTTACCTTTGTAAGATTTGCCATGATCATGGTGTCTCTTCACAGCAATAAAAACTCTAAGACAGACACCAAGCTACACAACCAAAATATATGTACAGAGGACCTATATCAGACCCATACAGGCTTCGATTGTCACTTCAGTCTATGTGAGCACCTATGAGCCGTGGTTAGTTGATTCTGTGGGTTGTGTTCTTGCAGTGTCCTTTAATTCCTTGACTCCTAAGATCATTCCTCCCCCTCTTCCTTAGGATTCCTAGAGCTATGACTAATGTTTGGCTATGCATCTGCTCCTATCAGTCGCTTGATGAATTGTCTCCGAAGATTATGGTAGGCTCTGGTCTACAAGAATAGCAGAATATCATTAGGAATAATTTTATTGACTTAAAGTGTGTTTTTTTGTAAGTCACATTTGGTTGTAGTCTAGGTTTCTGGGCTACCAAGCCTATAGGAACAATTTCAAATTGCAAAGTTGGGGAAGCATCTGTAGATCTTGCCATTTCCCTTTGATCATGTCAATATGATATAAGAAGAAATTCAGACCCAACTTGATGGCACTTTATGGGATAATGCTACCTAAATAAAACACATGCTTTTTACAACTTTCAATTTGTTTGCTAAGAGATGATGCCATAAATTATTAATCAGGTGTTCAAAAACTAGAAGCTGCTATTCTGAAGATCCTTAAGATTTCTGAATCTGGAAACATTGAATATAATAATCGTTAGTGTCTTTGCTACATTTGTTGAAGTTTTTTCATAGGATGGCCTATGTGGTTATGTACTCAAATCTCTTTTAAACCTATTATAAAACTATATATATGCACATACACACACATAATTTTAAAATTTTATTTTAGTAGGAGAACAAAACTAAATCAAAAAGCTATATAAGTCAGATAATTGTGAGAGAAGAATCTTGGAGGAATAGGAGTATGTTTGTGTGCATATGTGTGTGTGTGTGTGTGTGTGTGTGTGTGTGTGTGTGTGTGTATGTGTGTGTACATAAGTGTGTATGTGAGAGACAGAGATAGACAGAGAGACATAGAAAAAGGATTATGTCACCATTTAACACCAAAATTAACATTTTCCATGATTTAAATTGTTATTTCTACAAAATATGAATTAAATGTTTTTTATAACAATAGAGAAGACATGAGTTTTACGTTATCTTTCCAATAGAGTGAGCCAGGCTACCATCAAATTGTTTCAGCCTTCAGTCACTAGGTTTTAATTTTCAATAGTGAAATTTAAGAATTGAGATCTGTTTCAATGTGTGAAAATCTTGTTTGCTGTGTCTTAAGATAAAATTCAATAGATGATTGTAAAATAATTCACAGATCAACTGCTTACCAGGGTTGCCACAAAGGAAGGTTGCAGAGAGAGCTCTAAGCCTCGGAGAGTCTTCTGATTTTAGATCACAATCATTTTCCACTCCCTTTCCTTGATTTAAATTAAAGCACGAATGTACACTTAATTTTCTTATTTTATTTTGTATGTAAAAAATTCTACATTAGCAAAACTACATTTAGGTGGTTGATACATACTTCTAAATCAGATTGTGTGACTTTAATTTTTAAAGTAACAATAACACATATAATATTTTTACATATATGGTTTAAAATTGCTTTTGACTTGTAAGAGTATTATAACTTGTCTGTCATGTGTGCTTCTTGTGAGAATCTAAATTTTAAGAATTGCACAAACAAATGTGAAAATAGAAATAAACATTTAGAAATGCCAAGTAACTTTGTTGAAGTCATACTGTATTTAAAATATTTTTAAACTTTGTGAAATGAAAATATATAGTTTGCTTCCTTTTCCTTTTCCCCTCAAATCCTTTCCACATACCCCCGTGGTCTCTTTAAAATACATGACTTCTGTTTCTTTAACTCTTTTATATATATCTTTATATGCATAAATATATAAATTTATAATTATAAAATACAACCTGCTTAATGCATATGTTATTTGTGTGAATATGAGTTCAAGCTTGACCACTTGGTCAACTTGGTCAAATCTTAATTGGATAATCAATTAAGAACTAAATGTTTATTTTTTCAAATTGAGCATATTGTTTTTCCCAAATATTTGTAAGTGGGAATTCAGGTTATATCTTCCTGAGGGAATTTTTTTGTAGTGTTAAATTTGTTTCTCAAAAATTCTACAGTTAGTTCATATATATATATATATATATATATATATATATTGTGTTTTAATAGCTCATCACTGGCAACATTTCATAATTAACAGCAAGTTAATAGGCTAGCGTTTAAAAATGTAGACTTTACTAAGTGTACAGGTCAGCTTGTGGGGCAGCTGACCAAGATACATAATGTAGGAGATACAAGTGACCACCTGGAGTCTCTATACTTCATTCTGCTTACTGAATATTTATTAAGGTTGTTTATTATATGACTTTTCATTTAACATTGTGGAAGTCCTTTATTGTAAAGCTAATCCTTCTGTCTGGGGACAAGCAGCAGCCACAAGGATCACTCTGGGCCCCCCACCCTGGATAAATTCTATTTCTGCTTGAAACATAGGTTTCCTTCTGTATTTCTGATGTAATGATTTTATAATTTCTGCAGTGTCTGGTGGTCCCTTGTGCATCAGTAAATTGGGGGATGTACTTCCTTTAGAATGCTGTGAAGTGGCAGAGGAGGGGGAGGGGAGCGCAGCACACCCCAGAGCTTCTGAGGCACTGAGTTTAGGTTTGTCTCTTCTGTTAAGGAACTTTATTAATGGAGCATGTGGATTCACTACCTGCAGGACCCTGGTGGCAGAAGCCATCTTGCTGCCCATTGTGACCCTTAGCAGGGGCTAGTTAGTTCCTTTCAATGGTTTGTTAGTTTGTTGGACTATACCATGAAGTTACTGTCAAGTTCAAACAATTAAACCAAATAAAATTAAACAGTGTAACAATTTCAGTTCACAGTAAAGTTGTAAGTAAATTGTCCTGGACACACATCACCTATCTCCACTTCTGAGTTCATGGTAGACAATGTTAATTAGTGGTGGAGTGTTCCCCCAGAGTGTGACTATTGAGACATTTGAGGTTTTTTTTCAATTTTTTATTAGATATTTTCTTAATTTACATTTCAAATGCTATCCCGAAGGTTCCCTCCCCCCTCCCCCCACCCTGCTCCCTTGCCCACCCACTTCCACTTCTTGGCCCTGGAGTTCCCCTGTATTGGGACATATAAAGATTGCAATACCAAGGGGCCTCTCCTCCCAATGATGGCTGACTAGGCCATCTTCTGCTACATATGGAGCTAGAGACACAAGTTCTGGGGGTTCTGGTTAGTTCATATTGTTGTTCCTCTTCTAGGGTTGCAGACCCCTTCAGCTCCTGATGTTCTATCTCTAGCTTCTCCATTGTGGGCCCTGTGTTGAGTTTTCAGTTGAGTCAAAATACATTTATTGATGCGAAGCACAGATTGCATTTCTAACTCTGATCAGCTGTCTTGCTTAGAGGAGAGTTCTAGTAGGGGTTAATGCAGATGAATTACCTTTACTAGAAAATCAATTCTGAGAACATGCTGTATGGATATAGAGTCAGAAGTGCAGCTGTGTATGTAAAGGACACAGTGTTATTAATGACCCAAGCAGAGTGGCCTTATCAGAGCCTAATTATGCCTAAACCTCCCTTACAGATGGCTCTTAACCAATCACACTCCTAAGTGGCATAGAATGAGTGAAGTTCAGGGAGGCATGGATTCTTTCATTTATTATATAATTATGCTAAGATTTGAGGCAAGTTATTGAAGTGGAAAAAAAAAAAGAGTCTTTAGGGCAACTGTGGCTGATGATTTCCCCTAGCCACAAAATATCACTAGAAACTTATCACAAGTCACTTATTAATTGGCAGTATGTTGTGTTGATTGCATTAGTTTGCCAGCTGTCTGTGTCTGTGTTGATGTCTGGAATCCCAAAGAATGGTTTTGCTCAACTGGACTGAAACATCCAAAGTCAAAATAAACCTTTTGTTTTTAATAGATAATAGCATTGAATATTTTGTTATGCTAACAGAAGAGTAAGACACTAATTACATCTTCCTGCTTATTTTAGTCAGCACAGCATTGTACACAATAGACAATTTTGAATGGTTTTAGTTTTAGAAATGAAAGCATAAAGCTAATAGCCATCTGTGACTTTGTTGCCTTTGTAGTCCTGTCATAATGTGCTTCTTGGTGAAGCCTGTGTCACCGAGCGTGTACTGTCCAGATGCTGGTACACTCTGATTACTTAATGGTTGATGATGAAATGGAAGATTGGAAGGGATGGCATTTTCAGACTTGTCTTGCTTGTTAAACATGTCTCTCCTTAGTAGGAAGCTTTAGGACACTCCCTTGGGGAAACTACCAGGAAAGTTATATACAATCATTATATGTTATATTCAATCATTAGTTTCTGCTAGATTCACTGCATGCAGTTGACACAACTACATTCAGTTAGATTACATTTGTGGTGGGGCACTCATGATTGAATGTAGCCAGCTATGTGATAAAGCCAGAATGAACAGAAAGAAGAAGAGGGTGGTGTGTGCTGTATTGTCACCAAAAGGCTTTCTTGTCAAGTGCTGTTTAAAGGTTTTTGTTTTTGTTTTTTTCCAAAAAATTTTGTAGAAGAACCCTTTTGTAAATATTTTTAGAATTGACTATTTATCATAAAACTGGTAGAGTCAAATTGGTTGTGACATCCACTTTTATTGATTTTAACAATCAATGGAGACAAGACACATAAAAGAATTATGCAGACAACAGCCCCCATCTCAGTTTCTTCTTTCTCTGTGAAACCCCATGGCTACCATAGAAATGTTATCTTTGTAGTATTGGAACTGGTTCACAGAAAAAAATCCACTTAGTTGATCTACCTCTCCTTCCAATGAAATACTAATTATAGAGCACAAGGCCAATTTCATAAGTATGACTTTATACATTTAAAAAAAAAATTCAGTGTAATTACCAATGTACTGGAAGGGCTGAAGGGTATATTAAAGAGCTATTTATAATACAATATATTCAGTGACTGAAGAAAAGGAAATTCAGAGTCTCTCCCACCTGGGGATCCATCCCATATACAGTTACCAAATTCAGACACTATTGTGGATGCCAACAAGTGCTTGCTGACAGGAGCCTGATATTGCTGTCTCCTGAGAGACTTCGCCAGTGCTTGAAAAATACAGAAGGGGATGCTCTCAGCCAACCATTGGACTGAGCACAGTCCAATGGTGGAGCTAGAGAAAGTACCCAAGGAGCTGAAGGGGTTTGTAGACCCATAGGAGGAACAACAATATGAACCAACCAGTAATCTCAGAGCTCGTAGGAATTAAACCACCACCAACCAAAGAGTGCACATGGAAGGACCCATGGCTGCAGCTGCATATGTAGCAGAGAATGACATTGGTGGACATCAATGGGAGAAGAGGCCCTTGATCCTGTGAAGACTCGATGCCCCAGTGTAGGGGAATGCCATGGTAGTGAGGCAGTAGTGGGTGGGTGGATGAGTGTGGGGGGGGGGATAGGGAGTTTTCGGAGGGGAAATGAAGAAAGAGGATAACATTTGATATGTAAAAAAATATAATAAAAAATTTAAAATAAATACAATATATGGCTTTCTTTGAAATTATGTATAAAGCAACCTGTCTTTGCTGTTCAAGCCAAACAAACCTGTGTTTGCTGGTATTGCTTCCACTTGGAAGTTGTACTTCTTTATTATACATCAAGATAGCCAAAGTATTTTAATTTCTTGTCTTTAATTTTCCTCAGTATATCTCTATAAAAATTAGCAGCTACAGGTTTTGATACTGTTCTTGGCTCTTTACCTTGTCAGTACTTGTGTCCCAAAGATCATGATATTCTGTATGACTAAAATGGAACTTGGAAACATCTTGAAGCTCAAAGTTTCCCTTCTTATTCTTCTGGATCCTAGTTGTGCAGACTACATTAGGTTCTATTTTGGGTGGTTTGCATTTCAAAGGGCAGTTATGAGAATTATTAAAACATTGTATATAAAAGTATTTTCTAATGAGTAAATAACTATTGGAAGAAGTTCAGTTAATTCTTTAATACAATCCATGAGTTTGTACTTCTGAACTAAACTGAGAGAATTCAAAAGACATTGATTTCTAATTCTGTTTAGAGTCTGTTTGGGCAGTTGCTTTAATAGTGATGTATTGATTTAGGATAAATATCTTTTCAAATAAACTGGTTTTTATATTTACTGAAAATTTACTGATTATTCTTGAATTTTCTTTTATAAATGGACCCAGGAACAAATGCAAAACTACATGTGACTAAGTATGATATCACACCCCTTAGCACTGTGTTTGATGACAATAACTCCGTTGAGATGCTCAGTGTTGAGATGGCATTTGAGAAGAATGAATTATAGATTATTAACATGGAAAAGGGCTTGAAGTTCATGTTCCTTTGGTTGAGGAAGAGGTTGGTTCTCATTTAAGATTACAAACATGCCTAGGAATGTGTGTTTGGTTTATGCTTCAAGAAGCACACCAGTGTCTCTTGGAGAAGCCCTTCTCACTCCTCTTACCAAGGGCAACCAATTATTTCTTCATTCCCTTGCATTACTGTGATGATGTTCCCCATGGCTGACCAAAAAACTATGCTTAGCTTCCAAAAAAATGTAATGTATTTTCTCACCCACTAAACTGTGGGTATCTCAGGACTGAATGCTCTCTGCTTCTGCCTTTCTGATCTTTTTATTTTGTTCATGTTCAAAGTGCTTTATCACATGTATTTTAAGCACCATTATCTGAACTCTTCAGAGCCTATGCAATATTTTACTGTTATGGAAATGAATACTGAGTTCTTTGAAGGGCTACTAAGTTTGCTTCTTTATGTAAGGAAAGAGTTGTACATTTACCCTGTTCATGAGAAACTATCATATTTGTTTTAAAGAAATGAGCAGTTCTGTGCAAATCCTCTTATTTTTCCCCTTGGTAAATAATGAAGTTCTATTCTAAGTTTTCTTAGTTTTAAATGTGAAAGGGGGAATTAGGCTATTTGGGTGGTCCTCATTTACTAATGCTCTTTTTTTTTTTTTTTTTTTTTAGTTCAGACAAATTGTTTGATACATATAGACTACGGGGCTACTTAAAAAACTAAGCTGGGCAAAGTGAATTTATCATAATATCTGATTATTGTGGCATAAATATTAAACCTATATCATTTTCCTAGAAAAGTGATGGCCAGTTTGATTACTGTATTTTCAGAATGATGTATGTTCAGTATGTTAGCTCCATACAGCTGTTGCAACAAATCATTAGATACTTAATGATTTAAAAGAACATGCAGTTTCTCTGACTGAGTAGAAGATGAGATAGCTACCCCAGAATCACAGGACTTGTCTCTTCTAAGGTAAACAATTTGCATCTAGCTTTGTCTATTCCTGTTCTAGATTCCCTCATTCCTTGGTTTGCTGACTTGTATCACCCTGTCTGTGTGATCTCAGTTTCTCTAACCCTTCTGGTCCTCTGAAAACCTGGCACATAAGAGATAAGCCATTATACTCTCCCCAACTCTAGGTCCTCAATCACACCTTCATATCCTTTCCACATGCAGGGTAAGATATTCATCTCTTCTTGAAATCATGGTGTAGCTTTCTTTAGAAAGTTGTTTTTTTTCTTTTCTTTGGAACGTTATTTTATTTACTATATGGTAATAAAAATTGTTTATAGAAGTTTTTTCAAAGCTTCCTAATACCGTGTCTTATAAAGAATAACAAATATAAAGAGTGATTTTTTTTCTTTCTGTGAGATGGTTTAGGCACATATAATTTTATTTAAATCAACTGCAATGAGTATGATTAGAGAACGTGTATCATAACAGCTTGTTTCAAGATTTTATACCCTGGGGTGGGGCTGGGGGTGGCTCATTCCTTCTTGTGTTAAGTTTTTTGAAACAGCAGTGTGAAATAGCCCAGGCTAGCCATGAATTTGGTCTGTAGCTGTGACTAGTGTTGACCTATAATCCTGGTGTCTCCACCTCTTGAGTGCCTGAATTTCAGGTGTTTCCTGCCATGGCTGTGTTTCTGTTTTAAGCAATGACTGTTATGACGGATATGTACTTTTCAGGTGGAGAGAAAATGCTGTGATTAGTGTCCTGTTATTTATTGCTTTTTTTCTACTGTAATGAAAGCCAGAGAAGATGAGACATTCTGTTCACGTCAGTAGGATTGCTGTCATTTGATCAATTGGTAATGGAAGCACTTGCCTTGAGTTAACAAGAAAAAATATCCAGTTCCCTGAAAATATCCCAGTGACATTTTTAAATGATTCAACTGTATCTTGCAATTTGTATTTTCAGAAACCTTAGATATTCCTGTCATCATGACTCCTTGCAATACTTTTAATGACATTTGGCAGAAGATGATTAATGAGCCCCCCCCCCATCATCTAGAAGTAAAATAATCCAAATGTCTCTTTCACATGAACACTTGCAGAAAGATGCTATCGTCAGTGTTCAGTTTAGATGTGACATGACACTTGAGAGTGGTAAACTAAACGATGTCAGTGATTTGAGGTGACCAATCTGTACACTTTAGCACAGACCTATGAATAAATGCCATAAAGGGATTCAACATTTTAAAAGTTTAATATAAAATATCGTAACTGCATCAGGATATTTTACCTACAGGTGGAGAAAACAAACTCAAAACACTTGAACTACTCTTTCAAAGATTTTTGAAACATCCTAGGGTAATACTAGTTCAGCACAGATGAAACAATTCAACATCAATGTGCAGAGGGTTTGAAGTTCATTTTGTTGGAATGAGTTATGCAGAGATTGTAAGAGCATGCATCTGCTCTGGTTATACGTGATAACACCCTATTATAGAGCTTTTACTGCTATAGTCTTTTACATGCAAGAAATAATTATTAACTCTCTATATATATTTTTCTCATATATTTTTGTATATGAAGAAAGGTTTATAAAATTAGAAGCATGGAATCACCTAGATACTTCTCAGATTAGTTTCTCAATTAATCTTTCTTGTATGTAAGTGAAAGGAGATGATGCATAAGGGACATTTTCAGCATTTCTAAACAGACATAGCTATACTGATAGAATTTAGGAGCAAATATTTGTTATTGCTATTTAAATGTACATGAAAGAGAAGTAATTTTAGAATCTAGGAGAAGGGATAGATAACAATAAATTTGGAGTGAGGTAATGGTTGGGTATAAGTAAAGTGGATTATGTAAACACGTGACAATTTCAAAGAATAAAAATGTTTTGTGAAGCCTCATTTTTTTTTTAGTTTCAATTAATATGATTTTAAGTTCTAAGTTACATACTCAGAATCAGTATATACAAATTAGCATTTCTTCTTGTTACTGTGGTACTTAAAGTGTTTCTGGCCAGCTTGCACATGGTAAACAT
Organism: Mus minutoides; assembly: GCA_902729485.2. Classification (NCBI taxonomy): domain Eukaryota; kingdom Metazoa; phylum Chordata; class Mammalia; order Rodentia; family Muridae; genus Mus; species Mus minutoides. The sequence continues at coordinate 39,091 of LR751119.1, read as the reverse complement.
GGCTCTGGCAGACCTTGTGCTTCTCCACTATTCCCTCTGTCTTGCTAATAAACCATTAGATTGCTTCCCGAAAGCTGTCATTGTCTATTCCCTTTTATGGCCAACCTTTCCTCCTTACTCTGACTACCAAAGTCAAGGGATCAAAGTATTGAAGTCCACCAATCAAAAGCCTCCTTTGGCTCATCTAATTAGCATGGCCAATTAAAGTTAAATACTTCATCCTAACTCAGAGATTCCCCCTTTACCTTTACAAACAGCCATTTGCCTGTGGGCCAAGTCCATCTCCTATCTCCTCTCTATCCAGAGGCAGTCCTTTGTCCTGTGTACCCTTACCCCTCCCAGTCTCCTCTTATTCTCTCTCCTTTTTTTCTTTTCCCTTCTCCCCTTTTCTCTATTTTCTGCCTTTGTCCTTTATCCCTGCCCTTTTCCCCTCTGGGGCACATAGATCTTATTTGTGCAAAACTTGGTCTTGAGGGTCCTAAGCAGATATTTTCCTTTCTATTGGTTACAGGTGCTTGTTTATTTCCAATACAAAGCAGAATAGACAGCAAAGCTGTGCACACAGTGTGTTCTGGTTTTATCCACATGACTTCCAAAGGACACTGGCTTAGAAAATCCAAATTAAATGTGCTTGAGGTTCAAGGAAATTGTTTACCAATGTTCCGTGAAATGTCTAGATTATTTTGAAATTTGGTACACTTTCAAATGCATCACAGCATGCTTAAAAATTCTCAAATTCTCAATATATTATGTTTTAAAAATTGACTTTGAAATTTAAAGGAATAGAACATGTTTTAAATCACATGATGGGAACCTGTAGTTAGAACAGGTTATTCAAGGGTTAAAATTTTAAGTGGGTAGGAAGGTGGTGAGATCTGGGAGGAGTTGGGAGAGGGAAATTATATGATCAGAACACATTTGTAAACTACTTTAAATAAAAGTTTTAAAAGTATATAAGTCTCTGGAGATGGTTGAGTACCTCAGTTATTACTTAAAATGCTTGCTCTCAAGCATGGAAACCTGAGTTTAGGACCTCACATGAAAGGCAAGGCACAATGTTATATGTTTGTATCCAGCTCTTTGGATACAAAGACAGTGGGGCCTGCTATCCAGCCAGTCCAGTTGAATAAATGAGTTCTGGATTCAGTGCATGATACTATATCAAAACCTAAGGCTGAGTGCTATAAAAGAAAAAAATACTGACAGGTTCTTCTGGGTTTTTCACACATGCCACACACATGCACACACAACTACACAGAGGCACAAACATTACAAGAACAAGCACACACACAATAGGTATTATTTGTTGCCACTAATGTGTTGGGATTATCAATTGCTATCAGAGTTACTCAGAATGCTCTTGTTATACCTTTTAAGCCCAGGAAGACTTTTCCTTCATATCTAATTATTTTATGAAATACCTTAGTCACCAGTGGCCTTGGGTGTTACTCACCCTTCTCTCTTTCCTGACTCATCTTTATAAAGAAAAATGAGCATGTAAAGAACAACTTTCTTTCACATTTAATAGCACTGTTCTGTCCAGAAAAAAGGATAGAATGACTGAAGGTGTTTATAGCTTCCCATCATATTTTTGACTGCATTAAATAATATTAGTCGTGACAGTAATACTCTCAATGTTAAATTATGGTCAGTAAAGATAAAACAAAAGACCTGGGTATTTCAACCAAATTGGATAGAGCTTCTAATCATGTGGTAGTAATTTGTGTGTTTCTTACTTTTTTGGGGGGTAAAAATTAAATGAAAACAATCTTGTGCAGAACTTTTGGAAAAGAAAATGGAGGAATGATTTCTCATGTTCTTCATCTGTTAAGAGGAATCCTCTGACATATCTTAGCTGCAGTCTGGGAGGAAAGGAGATATCAATGGGTGATTAGTCCTGTCCATGACTTTGGGGTTTATGACTGTGAGGACATCAATGATTCTGATCCTTTTTGCGGCACCAAAAAGGAAAAATTAAATAAATTCCCATCCAAAGGTAACTGTCTGAGAGTTCCACAAGCTTATTTCTAGAAAGGATTTGACACACTAATACAGAACGAATCCATAATCATTTTGTGTTAGAGTCTCTGTTCAAATGGTTCTGATGATAGGCAAGGTAAATTGTTTCTCTGTTAGCCCACATATTAAATATTAGCTACTAGATTTTGAAGACATTAGTAAGACTTTCAGAGGAACAAATTCACATTCATACAGTTGCATGCTGAAGTTGTTATTTCCTTAAGTGGATGTCCATATGTTATGGGAAAAATCTTACCCACTCAGTTTCACAATAAATTTAAATTTTATAAAACTGACCTCTTTTAAACTATAACAAAAGATTGTTTTTTAATATTCATTTCACAACATGTTGCTTACCATTTGATAATGAATCAAGTAGAAATTAAATACTCTCAAATCCAATGAATACAAAATAGCACAATTTTCCTGATGCTGGACTTAGGGGTCAAACAGTCTTCTTCAGACTTTCAGTAGCTCTGTAGATGAAATTAACCTCTCTACTCACTTCTTTGTCTGCGAGTTGGAGGTGAAAAGAAGTCCTGTCTCAGATGATGGTTGTGAGGAATAAATGAATTAACAAGTAAAGTGCTTGGCAAATGTAAGCTTTAAAAATATTTTCTCCAAATGTTTATAATATATTTCATCCAAAAGCCTTCTTATGAAACAAACACATATATAAAACATTCATCAAAATATGCTAATTTCAATCCATTTGCAATTCTATATGCTTTTTTCTTTTAAAAATGAGAAAGTAAATGTTAGTAAAAACTTTAACGAGACAATAAATTAAGTGGTTTTCTTTTACAATTTGGAATAACATCGAAAATACTTCTTAGCAATTTAAATAGTATAAGCACCAAATATAAAAAAATCCATGTGTTAATTAGCCAGGGCTGAATAAATTCACCAAGTAGTGAGTGATCAGACTTCCACTTTTGACTGTCTTCCTGACATTTGTATTGTTGCTTGTTATATGGACTTTTATTGGAAAAAGAAAAAAAACTAACTTAAGAAATAAGAGAATGTGGGTTCTTCTTTAAGAGTGCTAGTGGCTCCTACAGAGGACCCTAGTTCCCTAGCACTCATGTAGGAATGTTCCCAAACTCTGCAGGGATGTGACACCTGTTCTGGCTTCAGCAGAACAGAATATTATGGCACTGGGACCATAATATTAACATAATTTATGCAATCTCAGTATTAATATCAGCAATGATGAGGGATGTTCTTTCCGATTTCTGAAGGCAGTGCTAATTAAGCAGAAAAGAATGTTGTGAAGACAGAGGGAAACATATTCTTTCCCTTATTGGGTTTTTCCTTTACAAATTGGTATTTGTAAAGATGTAGAAAGAAGATACTATGATGAACTAATTCATTATTTGGGAGCTACAGAGCCGAATAGGAGTAGATCCTGATGGACATAATAAACTACTAAAAATAAATGACATTTAAAGAGAATATTATTATATTTATATGTTAGAGAACTCAAATCAAACTCGGTGGCTAGAAAAATTAATTTTATGCAAGGTGAGAAAAAGATAGGATTCGTCCTGAAAAGAATGCCAGAGGAAGGGCCATGTCAATCAAAGAAAGATGAAGGTATCAGAGCACAATTCATAAGGCAGCAAGGAGTTTGAGTGTCTGGGATGGAAGGCAGCTAGAGAAACACCCTACTGTCCATACAGATTGAGACAGTGAGGCACTGCAGAGGAACCTGAGATTTGTGTTGTTGAGGAACTGGAAAGTTCACCATTTGCTTACTGACTGGGGACAAACAAAGTCACATGGTAGTGGAGAAAATAAAAAAAAAAATTAAGTTTCATTATTTATTTTTTTTCATTTTATTAGATATTTTCTTTATTTATATTTCAAATGCTATCCTGAAAGTTCCCTATACCACCCCCTGCACTGCTCCCCTACCCACCCACTCCCACTTCTTGGCCCTGGAGTTCCCCTGTACTAGGGCATATAAAGTTTGCAAGACCAAGGGGCCTCTCTTTCCAATGATGGCCAACTAGGCCATCTTCTGCAACATATGAAGCTAGAGACACGAGCTCTGGGGGTACTGGTTAGTTCATAATGTTGTTCCACCTATAGGGTTGCAGACCCCTTCAGCTTCTTGGGGACTTTCTCTAGCTCCTACATTGGGGGCCCTGTGATCCATCCTATAGATGACTGTGAACATCCACTTCTGTATTTGCCAGGCACTGGCATAGCCTCACAAGAGACTTCTATATCAGGGTCCCTTCAGCAAAATCTTGCTGGCATATGAAATAGTGTTTGGGTTTGGTGGCTGATTATGGGATGGATCCCTGGGTGGGGTAGTCTCTGGATGGTCCATCCTTTTGTCTTAGCTCCAAACGTTTTCTCTGTAACTCCTTCCATGGGTGTTTTGTTCCCCATTCTAAGGAGGGATGATGGACCCATGTGTTGGTCTTCCTTCTTCTTGATTTTCTTGTATTTTGCAAATTGTATCTTGGGTATTTGAAGTTTCTGGGTTAATATACACTTATCAGTGAGTGCATATCTAGTGACTTCTTATGTGATTGGGTTACCTGACTAAGAATGATATCCTCCAGATCCATCCATTTGCCCATAAATTTTATAACTTCATTGTTTTTAATAGCTGAGTAGTACCCCATTGTGTAAATGTACCACATTTTCTGTATCTATTCCTCTGTTGAGGGACATCTGGGTTCTTTCCAGCTTCTGGCTATTATAAATAAAGCTGCTATGAACAGAGTAGAGCTTGTAATAAGTGTCCTTATTACAAGTTGGAACATCTTCTGGGTTTATGCTCAGGAGAGGTATCGCTGGATCCTCTATTAGTAATATGTCCAATTTTCTGAGGAACCACTAGACTTCCTTCCAGAGTGGTTGTATAAGCTTGCAATCCCACCAACAATGGAGGAGTGTTCAACTTTCTCCACATCCTTGGCAGCATATTCTGTCACCTGAATTTTTGATCTTAGCCATTAGGATTGGTGTGAGGTGGAATCTCAAGGATGTTTTGATTTGCATTTCCCTGATGATTAAGGATGTTGAATATTTTTTCAAGTGCTTCTCATCCATTCAGTATTCCTCAGTTGAGAATTCTTTGTTTAGCTCTGCACCCCATTTTTAATGGGGTTATTTAAATTTCTGGAGTCCAACTTCTTGAGTTCTTTGTATATATTGGATATTAGTCCCCTATCAGATTTAGGATTGGTAAAAACCCTTTCCCAATCTGTTGGTGGCCTTTTTGTCCTATGGACAGTGTCTTTTGCCTTACAGGAGCTTTACAATTTTATGAGGTTCCATTTGTCAATACTTGATCTTACAGCACAAGCCATTGCTGTTCTTTTCAGGAATTATTCCCCTGTGCCCATATCTTTGAGGCTTTTCCCCACTTTCTTCTCTAAAATTTCAGTCTCTGGTTTTGTGTAAACGTCTTTGATCCACTTAGACTTGAGCTTTGTACAAGGAGATAAGAATGGATCAATTCGCATTTTTCTACATGATAACTGCCAGTTGTTCCAGAACTATTTTTTAAAAATGCTGTTATTTTTCTGCTGTTTTAGCTCCCTTGTCAAAGATCAAGTGACCTTAGGTGTGTGGAATCATTTCTGGGTCTTCAGTTGTATTCCATTGATCGACCTGTCTGTCACTGTACCAGTACCATGCAGTTTTTATCACAATTGCTCTGTAGTACAACTTGAGGTAAGGCATTGTGATTCCACAAGAGATTCTTTTATTATTGAGAATAGTTTTTGCGGTCCTAGGTTTTTTTATTATTACAGATGAATTTTCAAATTGCCCTTTCTAACTCAGTGAAGAATTGAGTTGGAATTTTGATGGGGATTGCATTGAATCTGTAGATTGCTTCCAGCAGGATAGCCATTTTTTTCTATATTAATCCTGCCAATCCATGAGCATGGGAGATCTTTCCATCTTCTGAGATCTTCTTCAATTTCTTTCTTCAGAGACTTGAAGTTCTTATCATACAGATCTTTCACTTCCTTAGTTAAAGTCACACCAAGTTATTTTGTATTATTTATGACTATTGTGAAGGGTGTTGTTTCCCTAATTTCTTTCTTAGCCTGTTTATCCTTTATGTAGAGAAAGGCCATTGATTTGTTTATTTTATATCCAGCTACTTCACTGAAGCCATTTAACAGGTTTAGGAGTTCTCTGGTGGAATTTTTAGGGTCACTTATATATGCTATCATATCATCTGCACATAGTGATATGTTGACTTCTTTCTTTCCAATTTGTGTCCCCTTGTCATCCATTTTTGTCGAATTGCTCTGGCTAGGACTTCAAGTACTATATTGAATAGGTAGGAAGAAAGTGGGCTTCATTGTCTAGTCCCTGATTTTAGTGGGATTGCTTCAAGTTTATCTCTTTTTTGTTTGATGTTGGCTTCTGGTTTGCTGTACATTGCTTTTATTATATTTAGGTATGGACCTTCAATTCTTGAACTTTCCAAGATTTTTATCATGAATGGGTAATAGATTTTGTAAAGTGATTTCTCAGCATCTAAGGAGATAATCATATGGTTTTTATCTTTGAGTTTATGTATATAGTGTATTACATTGGTATATATATATATATATATATATATATTAAACTATTCCTGCATCCCTGGGATGAAGCCTACTTGGTCATTATGAATGATTGTTTGGAAGTGTTCTTGGATTTGGTTTGCGAGGATTTTATTGAGTGTTTTTGCATAGATATTCATAAGGAAAATTGGTCTGAGGTTCTCTTTCTTTGTTGGATGTTTGTGTGGTTTAGGTATCAGAGTAATTTTGGCTTCATAGAATGAATTGGGTAGAGTACCTTCTGTTTTGATTTTGAGGAATAGTTTGAGGAGAGTTGAAATTAGGTCTTCTTTGAAGATCTGATAGAACTCTGCACTAAACCCATCTGGTCCTGGGCTTTTTGGGGGTGGGAGACTATTGAGTTCTGTAGACTTCTTGTATGTTCATGGGTACCTCTTACTTTAGGTTTGGGAAGTTTTCTTCTATAATTTTTTGAAGATATTTGTTGGCCCTTTTAGTTGAAAATAATTATTCTCATCTACTCCTATTATCTGTAGGTTTAGTTTTTTCATTGTGTCCTGGATTTCCTGGATATTTTGAGTTAGGGTCTTTTTGCATTTTGCATTTTTTTGATTGTTGTTTCCATGTTCTCTATGGAATCTTCTGCACCTGAGAGTCTCTCTTCCATCTCCTATATTCTGTTGCTGTTGCTCTCATCTCTTGTTCCTGATTTCTTTCCTAGGGTTTCTATCTCCAGAGTTGTCTCATTTTGGGTTTTCTTTATTGTATCTACNCTGTGATCCAACTAATAGCTAACTGTGAGCATCCACTACTGTGTTTACCAGGCACTGGCATAGCCTCCCACACGACAGCCATATCAGGTCCCCTTCAGCATTATCTTGCTGGCATATGCTATAGTGTTTATTTTGGTGGCTGCTTATGGGAGGGATCCCTGGCAGCCACCGTCACTGGTTGGTCCATCCTTTTGATTCCTGTTTAGCAGTGTTTTACTGTGATTTTTTTTTAAAGGCTTCTACCTGTTTAGCAATGTTGTCCTGTATTTCTTTAAGTGAGTTATTAATGCCCTTCTTAAAGTCCTCCACCAGCATCATGAGATATGATTTTAATTCTGAGTCTTGCTTTTAGGGTGTGTTGGGGTATCCAGGACTGGCTGAGTTGGGAGTGTAGGGTTTTGATGATGGTGAGCAGCCTTGGTTTCTGTTATTAAGATTCTTACATTTGCCTTTCACCATATGGTAATCTCTGGAGTTAGTTGTTATAATTTTATCTGGCTGGAGCTCGTTCCTCCTGTGATTCTGTTAGCCTCTTTCAGCAGTTCTGGGAGTCCAGCTCTCTCTTGAGTCTCAGTAGTTAGAGTACTTCCTAGAGGCAAGCTCTCCTCTTGCAGGGAATGTGCACAGAGGTCTGCTGTTCAGACCTGTCTCCTGGCTGAAGATGAAGGCCCGAAACAGGGCCTGTCCCAGAAGATGTGTTACCTCTGCAGTCTGCGTGCTCATCTGCACAGAATGGTCTCCAAGGGATCAGGGACACAAGATGACATTCTTACTTGCTCTGGAGGTTAGAGCCCTCCCAGGAGGCCACCTCTTGTGTAGTGGAGAAGGTGCCCGGGTGTCTGGAGCCCAAAAAAGGGTCTGTCCCAGAAGCTGTGCTTCTGCAGTCTGCTTGATCACCCTCCTCAGTCAGTGTGCTCAGCTGCACAGACTGTTCTCAGAGGGACCAGGAACACAAGATGGCTCTCTCACCTGCTCTGGCAGTCAGAGCCCTCCCAGGGGGACACCTCTCCTCTGGCAGGGAAGGTGCCTGGATGTCTGGTGCTCGAAATGGGGTCTGTCCCAGAAAATGTGTTTCTTCTGCCATCCACACTCTCACCTGTGCAGACTGGTCTCTGAGGGACCCGGGACACAAGATCAAAACTTCAGGTTCACATGAATTATTTTTGAATTATCTACAAGATATCAAAGACTGACGAAACAGTAAGTAATGGGCTGGAATATATGTGTCTGGGGCACGGGAATTCCTTGGCATTGTGTGTGTGGGTGCTTGGCAATACAAATACATAGACAATAATTAAATACATAGAAATAGTGGCATGTTTTTCATCAGAGTATATTGAGTATGGTTACTAGAGGGTCAACATAGTCTTTTTGAGACATAGAAAGGAGAAATCAGAAAAGGCAATGCTAGTGAGGTAGGAAAAACTGACACCACACATGGAGAAACAACCCAATAAGGGAAAGAATATGTTTAAATATATATCTGTAAAGGGAAGTGTAGTTTACTGTGTTAACCGTAGCCAAGACAAAGAGAAAAAAAAAGTTAAACCCTAATTATGGCATTAGTCAAGAAGACAATTTCTAATAAGTTTGAAAATGGTTCATTTTCTTAGAAATCTGCCAAGGTTAGGAGAAAGAACTTGGTGGGTACCTATTGAGAAGGACGGAAATGAGACAGTATTGACTATGACTTCAAACAGTCAGTGTATGAAATGGGGGTAGGCTTCTCTCACTAGACAGAGAAGCAAGAATCTAAGAAGTTTGTTTCAAGAAGGGTGGGGTTTAGCATATTAAAATATCAATGAGAAAGAACATGAGGAACAGGAAGATCTAAGCTGACTCAGTTCCTGAGTGGGTGGAGGGCACAGAATGGGGAAAAAGACTGACCTTCAGGCAGAGGAGGCAGTGCTTTCTCACTGTGACAGAAGAGAAAGTAGATAAATGTATGTATTGATACAAACTCTGATCTGGCAGCGGAGTATTAGGGCAATCTTGCGTTGATGCCTCATTTCCTGGTGAAGATAAGGACAGTCATCTGTTGAGGGAAGGTGGGAGTGAGTGGCTTCAGAAATGAGTCTTGGAAAGACACAGCATAAAGTACTTGTTGAACTGCACGATTCAGAAGACTTCCTGTAATGTTTTACGTGAGTTAATTCAGCAGATCCTCAGAACAACCCTCTGGCAAAATTGCCAAGTGTCCTCCCATTTTAGCAATGAGTGTGGGGTGTGGGCCTGAACTAGTCACTGAAAGGAAGGGAGAACAAATTGACACTGATTTTCCTGAGGTGACAGGCAATAAAATTACAGAGGCACAAATCTAAAGGATGTCACCTGTTCATCCTGGAATAACGGAAAAACAAGCAAACAATACAAACATCACTGAAGTGCCATGAAAGTGACTTGGACAAAAACTATTTGTACACTGTGTTGAAATCATCTTTATGCATCCATCTTCTTCAGAAGAGGGAGAGAACTTGCTATACCTAACTCCTAAGAGTCTTCCACCTAATGCATGAGGCAGACTCATAGCAAACACGTACTTAATGCTGGGTCAGGTTATACTATTGCTTTCTAGACCTACTAAGTGCTTTATTATCTTTGAGAAACATTCTAAATTCTTCTTACTCCATGCAATATGATTTTTATCTGAGTCTTTAAATGTCTTTGATGTTTGATTTTAATTACATGTATATGTTTGAATTATACTGTCTACAAATGAATGCATACATCAGCAGTAATTGAAAACCGAAGTCTAAGGGCCCTGATATAACTATCTTGAGTGAGGCTATGCCAGTGCCTGGCNTTTGTTTTATTTTATTCTGCTAAATTAATATGATAGTCTTCCTCTAATCAAGCGAGGTTAACTTAACTATCATAAAAATCATACCATCAATTTTTAGATCTGGATACTTCTATAATTTAGCAACATATTTTCTTCTCTTTCTCCTATTAGTCTATATTTGTTAAAAAAAAGACAACATTTTCACATTAGCATAACTAAGGCAGAAAGTCCTTCCAACAGGTTGACTGGAGCTCAGACAACAGGTTGTCTGGAGCAGACACTAACCCATTTCAGATTCTTCATGCTAGAAGCACCAAAAAATGGTGTGGGGATTTAGCCACATAATTTGTTACAATTTTCTATATAAGTAATAGAAGACTAGTAAATGGAAGTACAATTTGGAATTAAAAATTAGGGCAAAATTAAAAACAAAATATCAAAACTTTTCATAAAGATGATCATTCTATTGCCGAGGATGCTTACTGTGTCAACCATAGTAGCAACTTAACTTTAACCTCTGTACATCAGTTCATCCATGGCAGAGTTATAAATGTGGTTTAACTTTTCATAGCACATTAACAGTACACATATTACAAGCCAGTTTGGGAACACCTGATAGTAAAATCGCAAGCATAGAAAAAAATGTTGTCTTGGCTTGTAGGTAAATGGATGGAACTAGAAAATATCATCCTGAGTGAGTTAATGCAGATCCAAAAGGACACACATGGTATGCACTCACTGATAAGCAGATATTAGCCAAAAAGTTCAGAATCCCCATGATACAACTCACAGACCTTATGAAGCTTAACAAGAAGGAAGGCCAAAATGTAGATGCTTCAATTCCACTTAGAAGGGAGAACAAAATAATCATGGGAGGCAGAGGGAATGAAGGATCTGGGTAGGAGGGGTGAGAAGTAAGGAAAAGGTGGGGAACAGGATCAGGTATGTGAAGAAGCAGGAGAGAAGTTCAGAGGGCCAGGAGAATGAATAGAAATATGTAGAGGAGGGTATGGGAAATGGGGGAACCACTAGAAAGTCTTAGATGCCAGGGATCTGAGAAGCTCCCAGGACCCAATGGGATCACATTATCTGTTGGGTACAAGAGCAAGGAGATAGAACCTGAAGAGACCTCCTTCATTAGATAGACATGGCCCCCAGGAGAAGGTTGGGACCACCCACCTCAAAATCTTTTACCCAGAATTCTTCCTGTCTAAAGGAAATGCAGGAACAAAGAATGAAGCAGAAACTGAAGGAAAAGCCATCCAGAGACCATCCTATATTAGGATCCATCACATCTGCAGACACTAACCCTGACACTATTGCTGATGCCAAGAAATACTTGCAGAGAGGAGCTTGGTATAGATGTCCTCTGAGAGGTTCTGCCAGCACCTGAGACAGATGCAGATATTCACAGTCAACCACTGGACTGAGCCGGGGGAGCCCAGTGGAAGAGTGAGGGGAGAGGACTAAAGAAGTTGAAGGGAATTGTAACCCATAGGATGAACAACAATATCAACTAAGCAGATTCCTCAGCGCTCCCAGGGACTAAACCACCAACCAAAGAGTATACATGGATGGGTGCATGGCTCCAGCTATATATGTAGCAGGGGATTGTCTTATCTGGCATCAATGGGATGGAATGCACTTGGTCTTGTGGAGGTTTGTTATCCCAGTAAAGGGGGATGTTAGAATAATGAGGCAGGAGTGAGGGTGTGTGGGGGAACACCCTCTTAGAGGCAAAGAGAATGGGCTGAGTGTTTGTGGAAGGGAGACCAGGAAAGGGAAAACATTTGAAATGTAAATAAATAAAATAATAAAAATTGAAACAATAAATTGATTTAAAAGATTTATTATTGATTATTATTATTATTATTATTATTATTATTATTATTATTATTATTTGGATGTGTGTGTGTGTGTGTGTGTGTGTGTGTGTATGTGTGTGCGCTCGCGCATGTGCGTGGGATTACATGAATATGTGCATGTGGATGCCTACAGAGACCAGAAGAGTATGCCCATACTTCTCATGGAAGTATGGTTGAGTCACTCCACACAGGTGCTGGAAACTGAACTTGGATGCTCAGAATATAGCTGTAAGTGTTCTTAACCATTGAGACATTTCATCACAAACCCTAGATATTTTTAAAATAATAAGTTAATTTATTGATGTATAGCACTGGTAAATAAGATATTATCTCTATTTAACAGATAAACATTTTTCCAGTTAGTTTATTTATTTATTCACTTTACATCCCAATCAAAGTCCCCCTTTCCTCTCAGTCTCACCCCCACAAGACCATCCCTCATTCCCTTCTTTTCACTTTCCTCTGAGAAGGGATAGCCCCTCCCCCACTCCTGTATTAACCCACCCTGGCCCACTAAGTCACTGCAGGATTGGGCATATCCCTCTCCCACTGAGAACAGATAAGCTAATCCAATTAGGGTAGCAGGATCCACAAACAGGAAACAGAGTCAGGGATATCCTCTGTTTGAGTTGTTGGGGAACCTGCATGAAGAACAAGCTACACTTCTGTTAAACATGTTCAGGGGCCCATGTCCAGCCCACTCATGCCCCTTCATTGGTGAGTCAGTCTCTGGAAGACCCCAAGCATTCAGGTTAGTTGACTGTGTTGGTCCTCTTATGGAGTCTTTATCACCTCCAGATCTCTCAGTCCTTCCCCCAGCTCTTCCATAAGACTTCCAAATTCTAACATTTGGCTGTGGGTCTTTGCATGTGCTTCCCTCAGCTGCTTGGATGAGCCTCTCAGAATCCACTTATGCTAGACTCCTGTCTTAAGAGATAAACTTTAATTTAATTATAGCATCCAATGTTCATAACTTGCTGTTATATTATTCTATAATATAATGTAATGTAACAAAATGTAATATAATATTATAGCTGTAGGACCATTTGACCCTGTAGTTCAAAGTTCATGTTTGTCCCCTAGGAAAGTTCTAGAATGCTAGATTTTTTTCCCCCTTATCTGTACTTCTGTGTAAGAATCATCCAAATTTAATTTTTGCTTCTCATTATTATTTTTCCAGAGCATGACCTGGTCTAGGGAAAATGGCCTCTTTGAAATGTGGATTTTGGACATTGAACTAAAAGGGAATATGTGGAATAAAATGATATTCTGTGTCTCTGATTCTACCGGTGGAATCCTGTGATGAGTCAAAAACTTGACAGGAAGAAACTTTGCTTCAGGACTTACTGTGACATGTGCAAATTTATCTGTAAGGTGAATTTTAAAATTGTTTATCATCTATTCAAGTCAAGTAAGTATATCAAGATAGTCTACTATCCATAAAATAGTGCACTATAAATGAAAACAATAGACCACTGAAAAACCACTCATGTTAACTTGGCGTCAACATAATGCTAAATAAAAAGAATGCGCTTCCTTGGCATATCAAATGGCGTTTTGAATATTTTAGTTTTCACTTTAGATTTAAAAGTGGTGAATCTGAAGAGGCTAATGAATTGAACTCTTGCTTTGGCCTTGATGTTCTCGTGTAGTAAAGGAAAAATTCACTTGGGAATAACAAGCGAGCAAGCAAACAAACAAACAAACAAACAGCACATAGTTTGACTATGAGGATTAATTTTGATTTTACTTGATGTTTTAAAATCACCTGGAAGGGAATCTGGACTAAAAAAAAAAAAAAATCACGATTTAGGAGGCCTGAATGTGGGTGGTGCTTTCATACAGTAGGATGTCTTGAACTGAACAGAAAGGATGTGTCCTAGACACTAGCAGATATGCATTAATTCAGGACTCTTTTAAGATGTGTTTGTAATGTGACTAGCCACTTCACATTCCTACCTTCTCGGCTTCCCTACAATAATGGACAGTAACCTGCGATTATCAGACAAAGAAATTCTGTCCCTTTTAAGTGGCTTTTGTCAGGATCTTTTAAATCACAGCCACAGGAAATAAAATTACTAGTTATCTGAAATATTAAAATTATTCTGATTTTTTTAAAAAAATAAATGCTTGTCGAAATAAGTATATTTGAGAAAATCCCTTTTATTTTTCCTGTTATTGCTATTCTCAAATTCTATTACCTTAAAAAAAATCTCTGAAAGTGAGTGAAAATGTGCATTATCCTCAGCACACTTACCAGCCTGTCTAATTTGAATCACACTCTAAATTTCAGGATATCAAATAGAGTTATTTTATTGGTATTTCTTCCTAATGTTTTTTTTTTTTAATGGGAGAAGACTATTTCTAATTGAACCAAAGAAGGAAAAGGGAAAAGAAAAGATACATAAGTATGGCAAATACCTACGTATCATAGGTGGGAAGTATGGAAGCTTAAGTTATTAAAGTTTAAAGAGAATAAAACTTATTAAAGTTAGAAGGAGATTTTAGAGTACGAGCATAATTTCTTTAGTTGATCAGTCTTATGTTTTATCCATCTTGAGGCCTTTTAAAATAAAGTCACAAGTATGTATGCTATAGTTAGAAGATATTCTTATTTTACATAAATGTTAAAGATTAGAAATACTGAACAAACCTCAATTTTATGAGGCTGAGAATGTTGTGGCCAGATTTCTAATATAATTTCTGAGATTCCATATACCTGGTGTACAAACAGCTCTCCAAATTATTACATTACATAATCTACATATGTACTAAAAGGTTTTGTAGGTGTAATTAGTACTCCAAGTAGTAAAGTGCCCTTTCAATAAAGACATAGTGGATCTGGGGAGATGACACATTGGGTAAGATCACTTGCTCTGCATGTATGAGAACCCAAATTTGCATCTTCAGTACCCACAGAAAAGGCTTGCTATGGCTGCAAATCCATGAAACCTCAGAATTGGAGGGATAGGGACTGCAACAAGTAGATTCTAAGGGTTCACTGGATAGCCCCCAAAAAAGAGTGAGATTCATTGATTCAGCAAGAGATCCTGACTTATGGAATGTGGTAGAGATAAATATAGATGTCTTGCTCTGGCCTTTGCATGGGTACACACAGGCAAATGCACTTTCCCACTCACATGCATGCATACTTTACACACACACACACACACACACACACACACACACACACACACACACCACAGGAAGGGGGAGCAAATGTAGATGATAAATAGATCGATAGATAGAGAATAAAATTTCAAAATAATTTAGAAAGCTGAGGTGATTATGATTAGTGGGAATAATTGCATAAGTCCCTAAAAGGGAGTAAACTTCTTCCTGATAGAAATAGTATATGTGAAAGGATTTGATAGAGGAAGATTTTTCCACTGTAGGATTGAGGCAAAAGAGAGCTATGTGGAAGGGAATACTGAGAAATGAGAGTGACTAGTAGATGATAGCCATCAAGAAGCTGGGAAACTCAGCCTCATTTTTTAGAAGAAGCTAGGCTCTGCTGAGCTGAGTAAACTTCTCCAGGTTTCGCTGGTAAATAACAGATTGGCATTTTCGTTGACTGTAGGTCCCTTCCCAGAGACTCCAGGCAAGCTGATCCTGCACCTCTGCTCATAGAACAAGACATAATACTTGTTTGTCTTAAGCTGTCAAATTTGTGATAACTTGTTATACAACAGAAGAAAAGTTGCATGAATTTTAACAAAACATTGAAAATCTCCATCTTTCCTGATTGTTTTGATACTTAAAAAATATTATGCTGAGAACAGAGTGGAGGTGATTTTCTACTCAAAACATCTTTTATTTTTCAATTTTATTTTTCAATAAAATTCCACTTTGGAATGTGGTGAATGAATTATTCATAGACCTCAATATGTTTGTTAAATCTATGTTTCTAGAGACCCAGGAATCCGAATCACACTAGTCTGTTTGAATTTAATAGGGTGTCCATCACCTTGATTTTTTTCCACTGGCTTTAAAAATAGTTTTCCTGAAATAAATTGTTAGACATGAATAGGAATGAATGCAACAGACAAATCAAGATTCTGTACAAAGTCAGTGTTGTCTTCAGAAGTAAAGACAGTAGACAAGGAGGCTC
The DNA here is from genome assembly GCA_902729485.2 of Mus minutoides. Lineage (NCBI taxonomy): Eukaryota > Metazoa > Chordata > Mammalia > Rodentia > Muridae > Mus > Mus minutoides. Next base: position 23,000 of record LR751119.1, on the reverse strand, counting down.
AGGGAGTTACTTCTAACATAAGAAGCCTTTATAATTGTGCTTTGGACAGGAGTGGTAGTTAATTTGTTCTCTAGATTATAGCATAGGTATTTCAAATCAAATGAGAGTGAGTATCAATGACAGACTCCCCAAACCACTATGATGGTTAATCTACATTGTCAACTTAACTATATTTAGAACACTTAGAATCTTCATGAAGCACATATCCAGTGAGGTGATCTCTAGAGCTTCCAGGTAAATCAGAGACTGGCATTTACTTTGACTGCAGATAATCTTGTCTCACACTCAGTAAGATGTACCTCATTTCCAGAGAGGAAAAACTGAGGTAAAAGACCTACTGTCAATATGTGTGCCATCATTTCACAGGCTGGGATATAGCCTTCTGAGAAGTTTAGAGAAGATAAAACAGGCTGAGCTCCCTTTCTCTTCTTCTCTATTTATGGCCACAGTGGCACTTTCAAGAAGTTTCTCTACAACACATTCCTAACACTGTGATGTTCTATGCAAACTCTTTCTAAATCATGAACAAAAATCAGTTTTTCTTCCTCCACAGTGTTTATGATAGGGGCGCTCTTTCTAATGACAAGAAAATAACTAGTACAGCCTCTATGAAAATCTATTAATGCTTTAAAGGTAACACCAAATTATTGATCGGCTTAGTTCCATCAAAGTCTTTTCTCCTGTGTGTTTCTTTCTTTTTTTATCCTTTGTGCTTCTATGACATGATTGTGTTTCTCAGTGATATCTGATAAAGAGACAACTTTATGGAGGGAATCAAGGAACCAAATGCAAGCTTCTTCAGGTTGAAACAAAACAAAGTACAACAGAGCAACAGAACACTTTCTATCTTAAATCAGAGGGAAGTAAGTCAGTAAATAAATAAACGTCATCAGCCCATTTATTGTCTTGTTAAACTCTACATATTCTAAGTACAATAATCCTCACATGGCAGAAATGCACTGATTTGAAATTAGGATCCCTTATGATTCCAGAGTAAATGAGTTTCAAGCAGACTCAAGAAGCTGAGGATGCAGCTGTACCTGTATGAATAATATTTATGTCAGTGTAGGAGCCAAATGTTGCATAGGGAAAAGATGCATGCAATGAGCACTTGAGGAAGCCAATGACAAAGCTGTGACAACCATTCTCTGAGTCTTTAATTGCCCCTGGAGTAAGTTGGGACACAGATATAAACTGACGTGTACAAGGGAAGCTTATTAGCAACGTGTAAGAAGGGAGCAGCTGTTCAATATAAATCATTGCACAATTAGACTGAACAGCTGAAACAGTCTTATCAGTTAACTTGTTGAGAATTCTGAAAATCCCTCAAAATCTAATTGGCTGCCAAGTCCTGCATGGACATGATAGGGATGAAATGAAATAGTTTCTGTCCCTGAAACAGAGCCAGCAGTGTGTGAGCCTCCACCAGTGTTGAACAGTTTCTGGGTGTGAGGCTTGTTTGTACATATAAAATTTAAATTTTACTTCATATTCCTCCTTCAGAAAATATTCTCCCTGCCAAGGTTAATGACTCCATGATAATCAGAGGCAGCAGGAATCCAAAGGGCATGGGTGTGTCTAATGTCTCAGCAAAATAGTAGGTAGAATGCTGTGACCTTCAGGACAGAACTTAAGGCTGTGGGAAAAATGCTGAAAACATGAGTTTAAAAATATATACATTCTCAACTATGCAAAATATAAAGATGCAATATGAATTGTATATGGAACTTCAGATCTAAAGGAACTGAGGCAGCTACATTTGAAATAGCTTGCCAAAAAGATCTTAAGGAAAGAGATAAAGAGATTTAGGGAATGATCATTGCTGGGCAAGTTTCCACCGAATGAAGTTTTATTGTTTATGGTCACAAAGGTAGCAAGATTCCTGAGTTCAAAATTAGCCTGGGACCAAAGGAGTTTAAGTCCAGACTAAGGTGTAATAGTCTTATCAGTTAGCTTGTGAGAATTCTGAGAGCCCTTCAAAACCTAATTTCTTGTGAAGTCCAGCTATCTCACTGTGTTTGTGCTTGTTGTCTCTTTCTACAAATTAAGGGACAGGGATCATAGAATGCTGATTCATAGGATAATCAAAAGGGAACCTGGTGTAATGACTGAATTGATATGTAAAATAAAAGACTGGCCTTTTGATCTGCAGTAGATGAGCTATCCAGTGTTTTTAGAATAGCAAGAAAAAACTGTCATGAGAAGAACACACACACACACACACACACACACACACACACACACACAGAGAGAGAGAGAGAGAGAGAGAGAGAGAGAGAGAGAGAGAGATCTGGAAAGCTGTCTCAAGCAGAACAAAAGCCATTAGCTTGTAACTCAGGATTTGACTTTGTTTTAGTACTTTGTTTCAGAACCCCTCTCCAAGCCTATAGTGGTCCTTGGCACATCCCAGTGAAAGTTAAGGGTAGCAGAAGATGGCCTAGTCGGTCATCATTGGGAAGAGAGGCCCCTTGGTACTGCAATCTTTATATGCCCCAATACAGGGGAACGCCAGGGCCAAGAAGTGGGAGTGGATGGACAGGGGAGCAGGGAGGGGGAGGGGGGAGGGGACTTTCAGAATAGCATTTGAAATGTAAATTAAGAAAATATCTAATAAAAAATTTGGAAAAAAAGTACAGACAATTTTATGGATGACAATATTATATTTACTAACAGCAACATTTTTCTGCCCAATGTCAAATTAGAGGATTGTCAATGGTCTTCCCAGTGTCTAACTGGACAAGTAATGTCCTTCAGAAGTATATCAAATACTTTTCTTATTGCTGTGACCAAGTATCTTGCAAAAAGTCGCTTTAGTCAAGAGAAGTTTACTTTGGCTTAGGGCAGAAAGCCATGTCAACAAGAAAGTGAAATGGATGGTCATATTGGATCTTTAGTCAATGAGCAGCAAGGAATGAATGCTGGTACTTTGCTTAAATTCTCCATTTTCTCTAATTCCACATGTTGCACCTCATCTGGCTACCCAGACTCAGGCTAGATCTTCCCTGATCAGTTAAACTCAATAGTAAAAAAAACCCAGAGATATGTTTCCATGATGAATCTCAGTCTAGTCAAGTTGACAATAAAGTTTAACTACACTAAGCACCTAAGAAAACATTTTTTTTAAATGTTTGGTGACACACAGCCAATCCATAGATTATTTCATCTGTTTCAAAGGAAAAACATGTTCTGAACAACTAAAATATGATAGCCCTCAAAGTTATAAACTAAGCCCTCTAGCTTCTAAAGACGTATTAACTGATTCAATAGTTATTTTTATAATAGAAGGCTCAATCTGTATTAGGTGTGATACAAAAATAAGACTCAGTTCAGAAATAAACATTTCTGTTATCTACAGTTCATATTGCATGAAAGAATATAGACAAATGCACGCTGAAGTAGCTGACATAGCTTTGATTCCAGACACAATAAATAACAGACGGTCCAGGGGATATTAAGTATGACAGTAAGTATTCCAGCTTTTATCTTGAGCTTTGTACCTTGAGAAAGAACAACAGAGGCTTATTAATCAAAATGTACAATAACCAAATTTGCTTTAAAAGACTGTGCATAGAGATAATACTTCTATAGGTAGTGGTGAAGAGTAAGATTTAAATGCAATCTGATGATGATGGTTTACACTATAGGCATAAATAGCATAAAGGAAGATGCAGTCATACCCTGGATATATTTTGAAGGTAAGGTCAAATTTCCAGATGGATTAATATGAGAAATAAGAAGAAAAAGTCAAGAAATATGTCATGATTTTTGGTGTAAACAACTAGAAGAATGAAGTCACTATGGTCTTAGTGGAGAAGAGTACAATTACACTTTGCATAAACACTTGAAAGTTCAGTTTGAACAGCTTTACATGCATTTAGATACATGTAGGTGGAGAACCAAGTAGGCAGTTAGAAATAAAAGACTGTGATTTGGGAAAATGTCTGAACAGAGGGTATAATTTTGAGAGTTGTGAGCCAATAAATGAGATCACTAAATGAAGGAATGTGGATTTAACAAAAGACCAGTGATCCAACCTAAGTGTTTATTTTTCTTTCCAATATTTAAAAAAAATGGAAAAACTAAAAAAAAAAAAGGCATTTGAATTTTCATATACAAACTCTTGGATGTTGATAAATGAATCAAAACAAAGACAAAGCAACCCAATTGCATTATTTTTGGACGAGAATAGTCGTGACTATTTTGGTTTATTTTTCTTTTTTATATGACAAAATACCCAACAAAAGCTAACTTAAAGAAGGGATACTTTATTTGGCTCAAGTAGATCCATTATGGCAGAGAAGGCATGGGGAGAGTACTGTGAAGCAACTGTTCACGTTAAATACACAGCCAGGAAGAGGAAAGATGGAGGCTGTTGTTCTTTTCACTTACTGCTTTTTCCCGGACCTCAGGTCATGAAAAGGGCTACCCATATTCTAGCTGTGTCTTTTCTGCTCCATTAAACCTGATTGGAAACATGTTCAGAGACATAGAGAATTTTGTTCCTTAGATTTCATCAAGTTGACATCAAAATTAAACATCCCAAGTTCAATCTTGTCAACTAACACCCAAATCAATCACTTTTCAGTGATAATCCTCCACTTAGAGTTTCCAAATTCTCATGTTCAACTCAGATCGCAAAAAGGCACTTAGTTTATGTCTAAAAGCCCTCTAAATCTTACAGTTTGAACTGTTCAAAAGTGGATGTGCAGATTTTCCTCTGAGAACTCAAGAAAAACCAAAACAAATTAGTTACATATTTATCATATGTCATTGTAGAAAGTGAATATCACCATGTTATAAGGGAGGAATGAGGACATTCCAAGAAAAGAATGGGCCAAAGCAAGACCAGGACCTGTGAGAGGAAGCACTAACCCTGAAACCTCTTACCCTTATCAGGGGCCTTTGATGAAGTCTTGTCCTTAACATTTTTAATCCTTCTACTACACTTCTTTGACCATTGATGTATGTAACTTGTCTCTAGGGACAAGTTCTTTTCTCACTGAATATACCATAGTCCTGGCTTCTCCAACATACTGTAGTTACTTTGACTTCACCTTTGTAGTTTCATGCATTGACATAACAGGGTCCTCCTGAAGGAAATAGGATCTTTTCACGTACAGCCTAACCTCAGTAGCTCTCTGGAAAATCTGGTAAAGCTTCTATGACCNAACTTGTCTCTAGGGACAAGTTCTTTTCTCACTGAATATACCATAGTCCTGGCTTCTCCAACATACTGTAGTTACTTTGACTTCACCTTTGTAGTTTCATGCATTGACATAACAGGGTCCTCCTGAAGGAAATAGGATCTTTTCACGTACAGCCTAACCTCAGTAGCTCTCTGGAAAATCTGGTAAAGCTTCTATGACCTCCACATTATTGAATTTTACTTGTTAAACTAACTTTCCTGCCCTGAGAAGCTTTGCAAGTTTCATTATTATGTCACATATGTGTCAGTGGGTGGCAGAGGGGAGAGAGGTTATGTCTACACTTAGTATTTAAACCTACACACATCTCAACGATTAACAACCTAAAATTTCCTTACAAAAGCATGAGACCACCACCACCCTGGTGCCAGAGGGCCTGGACAGGGAGTTAGCCTGAGACAAATACCACCAAATAGTGCCAGGTATGCAAGCAATCTGGAGATGTGAGGAGAAAAGAACCCCACTTAGAACCACAGGCTCCAGGTGTGAGTAAGCCCAAGGGAGATGATCACTTTTTTTGGCTGACAGAGGAGAGAGCCTGAAATGATCACCATGGGGCCTAGAGAGGAAGCTAGCTTGAGATGGTTCCTCTCAGGCTTGGAGATGGGCAGACCAGATTTGAGATGACCCCTGCTTGGCACCATCATTCATGAGTAGGGCATAGCAATCCTGAGATCACTCCTTAAATGACTCCAGACACTCAGAAACACTGAGTATTGCTAAGAGGATCTAGTAAGTAGTAGAGAAATGGAAGAGAAAGAGAAACAGAAGGATGTGGTAACAGTAAAGAGAATCAGAACTGGAGATTCAAGGATAGTGAGGAACAACTTGATGTGTTGTCACCTGGGACCATGGTGACATTGCAGCAGAAGGGGTCTGTTACCATCAAAGGCCAAACAGATGTCCCTGGTTTGGGCTGCCACTTTGGACATGTTGATATCTGAAGGTCATGCAGAACTGGCCCCACCCCTCTCCTGGGCATCTTGGGAAGGCTATCCCCAGAGACATGAGAGAAGGAGAGTTGACCCTGTCTATAGGCGGCCATAGTACTCCAGAGAGCAGACCATGCTCATTAGGAGTTACAGGTTATCTGCCTGGAGGATGTGAATGTCAGAGACCTGGCCCTACCACTCATTTCCCTGTGGTGGCATGGATGAGAGATAGATACCCTCTTACCCTCTTTTCCTTCACCACCTTCGGGAGGCTGGAGACTTTGGGCCTGGTGCCTGGAGAGCAGGAGAGCTGTTCCTGACCTTAATCAGCTACAGCACTCAGAAGAGCAGACATGGCATCTCGTTTAGGGGGCACAGGAGAGCTGGCTTTAGATGGAGGTGTTGTGAGTGAACAAGCCTAGCAGGAGTGACGGTGGGAGAGCTGGTCCTGCCTCTTGTCTGGTGTGAGGCAGTGTCCCCAACTCTTGCCCCTTGCCACCTAGGGCAGGAGGGAGAGCTGGTACCGAGGTCATGAGAGGAGGAGGGCAAGTTCAGTCTCCAACCTGCTGCAGCACTTGGAAGAGCCGGCCCTGTATCTTGCCTAGGCAGCATAGCAGAGCTGGCCCTGGATATGGTGTTTGTAGGTAAGACAGCCCCGTGACAGCATGAGATCATGGGAGCTGGTGGGCTGAACATGTCTGATACCTCTCAGTCACAGATTCAGGGCTTTCAATCAGTCTACCATGTCAGTGAACTGCTGGTGTACATGAAGGAGGATGATTATACAAGTCCAGAACTAACATATCTCCATGACACAGGGCAATAACAGGATATCTGAGGAGTCCAATTGAGGCTCCAGTATTGACAGAGTCGCTGAAGTCAGAGGTCTCCTTTCAGGCCATGAATAATTGCAATGAACATTTGCAAACAAAGAGATTGGACCCACTGTGACACACTATAGCTTCCACAAGATTTTCTTTTCTCTGATGGGGGGTGGGTGTTGCAAGGATAGAGGGCAGATATAAGGAAAGCAGAGATGTGTTGAATTAGGGTGCATGGTGTAATGTTTGAAAATCTTAAAACAACAACAACAACAACAATAACAACAAAACAATACTCTGATACTACAAGATCAAGGCGTTTGCCTCATCTCTTCCCCAGAGGCTGGTGTGATATGTACCTTGGTGGCTGAACTGTGGAAAAAACTTGTTAAATTGCTTTCCAGCAGAGAACCCCTTCACTAGCTTTCTTAGTTCAGTCACCTCTTTCAAATGAATTTACATTTTTACAGGATGAAATTTATTTTTCTTCAGATTTTATGTTAACCTTTATCAAACAATTTTGGGCACGTGTGTGAGTACACACACACACACACACACACACACACACACACACATATATATATATATGTATATAAGCAAGAACCACGAACTACTTGATGTATGACTCTTACATAATGCCTTTTCTAAAATCTCAGTGTGAAGTGAGAGCTTTCTCCTTTCTAGTAAGAACCCCTTTAATGATTACAACTGCTTCCTTGACATCTATCTTGTATGCAATTTTAAATTAATTACTATTCTTTTCTTGTAAAACTGCACATATATGTACATACATATATATGTTCTTTCTCTATAGATATAAGTTGTAAACAATAATCATACCAGAGCCTTAATGCTGTATGACATTGAATTTTCCTCTACAAAATATTATCTTTGAATTCAGCTTCATTTGGGTTTTTAGAACCAAATGGGAGAAAGCAGTGGGATTTTGTTCTAGGCCTTTACCACAGAGTCTAATAAAGCTTTTGTTGTCCTGTGACACTTGATGAACAGACCTATAACTATCTTGACTTCTCTCTGCATTTTGGGCTTTCCTACATTATCGTCCTATGAACCCTTCCTACTTTTCTGTCCTGGAAGGCAGACTCTTTCACATTCTTCTTTATCAAAGCAAAGGACACAGACACAATATTATGTTTTTATGTTAATTACTTCTCTGGTTGTTGAGATGAAATACCTGACTTAACAAGGAAGGAAGGGAAGACTTGGCACACTGTTTGCAAGTGTAATCCACCATGATGGAAAAAATACAGGGTATGCTGACTGGTCACATGATGTCCACAGTCAGGAAGATAAGAGGGATGACTGCTGATGTTCCACTTTCTCTCTCTTTTTTATTCATTCTAGGACTCCAAGCCATGGAATGATGGCACCTGCATTCAGAGTACATCTCATCTTAGGAACCTGTCTGGATACATTTCCTGCATAGACATACACTTTTGCCTTTTGAATGATTTCTAGTCATGTCAAACTGATAATCAAAATCAACTATAACAGTGACTGATGAGGAGTAGTTTTGTTGGGTTCCTGTAAGTTTCATGCAGAACAAGATCTACTCTAGCTACTTAAATAAACCACTATGATCAAAAGATGCTCCAGTGACTGGCTTCCATATGGGCATAATGAAATCTCTATCTTTCATATGGTTTGGAATAGCTCACCTGGTTCTAATTCTAGTCTTGCTTACACTCTAACTGCCTCAAAACATGTCCAGATTTCTAAAAGAAGAACCTGATTTTCAATTACCACTTTATCCCAGGACATAGACCTTAAGGTGTAAGTTGTGATCTGTCACAGAATGTTTTCTCTAGGCTTAGACTTTCATGGCTGAGAATGAGGTAAGTAGATATTGCATCAACACACACACACACACACACACACACACACACACACACACGAGTTGATAAATTAGATTTACATTTCTTTCCCCCATGTGGCTATTTATAGTTAATTAAAGTGATTAGAGACCTGGGCTTACATAATTTTTTTAATGGGCATAGAAAGTATACATGGATGTGTGTGATATCTGTGAGAGGCTTAAGGACAATTTAGGACATTTAAAAATGTTCATTACTTGGTTAATATTTCATTTGCTTGTTAGGCTAAGCTGGTGGATAAAAATAACTCTTAATTCTTGCCCTGCCTCAATAATGACTCTGGAATTATAGGGTTGCTATTGATTTGCTGATGAATATCATTTGGCTCTGTCCATCTTATCCTAAATTATCTATGGTCATGTCATATATATTTTCTCAGATGTAATTCTAGCATTTCTTGAAGGTTAATAGAATCTATGGTCTAGCTACCACAACCCAGCTCATTTTAATTCAGAAGGGGTGTGATTTCCATCCTACATATACATATATACATACACATACATATATGAATATAAAATTATATATGACATATATACATAATTTTCAAATGGTTTAATTTTTGTTTGAGCTAAACCAAGTGGAAAAGATAACTGCCAGGTCAATATTTTTTAAAAACTAATCTTTTAAATTTAAGGATTATGTTAGAATAAATAAAAATCCACACATCTTTTATGAGGCACAAAATGATGACAATTCTCCATAATTGTATATTCAGACATATACAGGGACAAATGACTGGAAATAAGTGTATAGTTCAGTCAGCAACTGGAACAGACTAAAATACTTTCTATCTAATTTTAAATCATAATAAAAATTTTAATGCTCCAAGAAACTGTTTAGAAAGAGTTCTTTTATTACTTACATTTATAAATGTTAGCTTTCATTATCAATACCACTTCTCATGCCTTCGTTACTGGACTTTAACTGACTATATTATAAGTCTTCCTCTAAACTGTAACCTTTAATTATCACTGGAACATTGACTTCTTGAAGCCTGTAGGCTGTAATTGACCTTTCCATTTTAAAGAGAAAATTCTTTACCTCCTAAGTGGAAGGTGATAGAGAAGAACATTAAACCATATGAGTGAAACGTCAGATCCAAGTTCATGTTCAGCAAATACAAAACGAGTTGCTGGCATATGATACTGCATCTTTCTTGATGTACACTGTAGGCTACTGACTATTTATCTAAAGTTCAAACTAGAGAATGTTTTAAAAACAAATATTGTTTGATCTAACTTTCCTTTCCTTTTCTTTCTTTCTTCCTTCCTTTCTTTCTTTCTTTCTTTCTTTCTTTCTTTCTTTCTTTCTCTCTCTCTCTCTCTCTCTCTCTCTCTCTCTTTCTTTCTTTCTTTCTTTCTTTCTTTCTTTCTTTCTTCCTTTCTTTCTTTGCTGAAAGATTCTTTAGTTTTAAGGAGGACATCCAACCATTTTCTTCATAAACATTCAGAATGTTGGTTTTTAGAGAGCCCTTGTTCTATCATGAACAAATACTACTAGGAAACAATGGCTTGGTGAATTGGGAAAGACAGGGAGTCTGTCTGAATTGCCTAAGTTGAAAAATGAATTTGACTTCCCACTTAAAGACCGAACACAATTTTATATTTTCCAATAAGCTTCAATATGAACATCACAAACTGAATAATTATAAACAGACAAAGTTTTCCTATACAAGCATTTGGGGGATGGAAAAGATTTTGAAGTATGTCTACTTTCTCAATCTCATTGCACAGGGTAAAATACAAGATCTGGGACACTCTAGTTCGGACATTAACTGGTAAAGGAAAGCGTCAGACCTGATCAATTTCTTTTTCTTTTCAGCATAAAGTTTATTATTTGACAATGTCATAGATGTATATAATGTATTTTAATCATATTCAGTCTGATTCATTTAGTCTTCCCTTCTCAGTTCCTCTTGAAATCATTTTGTTTCTAACACATCCCTTACTACATGTTTCACACATGCACACATGCAGAAAAAAAAGCATACACAAACATATACACACACTCTCTCTCTCTTTCTCTCTCTCTCTCTCTCTCTCTCTCACACACACACACACAGAGAGAGAGAGAGAGAGAGAGAGAGAGAGAGAGAGAGAGAGAGAATTATTGTTTTATATTACCTTCATCCACACTTGGTATTTCCTTTCCTTCACACTCGCACCTAGTTTAGCAGGAACTTTGGAGAAAATGATTGCTTCAGCTGATCTTTTTTTTTTTTTTTTGATTATCTTTTTTCTATACCATGAGCTAGTTGGTTGCAGAGATTTACAGTGGATGGGTAGTTTTGACTTTATATAATAGAGAATAAGCATTTGCTTTCTTATAAATGCTTGCAGCCATAGACTAGGACAAAGGGAAACAAACATTAATGCACACAAATAAAGTATAAATTTGAAACACTTATGAGACAGTGGCTAGTGAATCCCATATCATTATCAATTTTATGAATTTATTGGTATAGACAATGCTAGATTGTGGCATTAAAAGTAGTCCTTATAGAGTAATATGATAAGATATTCATAGAAAAAATGAATCAGAAAGAGAAATAAATTTATAGAGCATTTATGAGAAGCTTTTGCAGGAGAAGAGCATCACACTGACTAATGACTTGGCAGTTAGCATTGCATTTGGCTGCGCAGGCAGTGCCTCAAGGGAAGTCACTCTCTTGGTGGGCTCAGCAAGGGGCTGGGATCTGGTTCTCAGTATTATAAGTTATTTTTATATATTGAATCCTGGGGGATCGACTGCAACTAACCAAACTTATGCTTTATTAGTACAGAGGGTTTATTCCACCCTTGATCTTAGCCAAAAGGCCAAAAAGTGATGGAGGAGGCTTTATTTCCAATGGTAAAAGTAATTATATCTACACTTCGGAGCCATACCCTGATGATTTCATGTTACCTATGAAACAGAATTAGAAATCAGAGTTTCCTACTCAGTATGATGTTACATCCAGATAAGTGGACTGGATGGTGGGATGTGTCATTTATTAAGAAGTGCTGCATGCTGACTTGCCTTGGCTTCATCTATATTTCTTTTTTCTAAAAAAGATAATTTGTGAGGATGCTTCTACTTACATTGAGTACATTGAAATGACCATTCTCTAAGTTCTTGATAATGTTATTGTTTTTTAAATGCATGACCTTATGATAAACAAGTTTAAAGCAGAAATTTCAAAGTAATACATCTTATTGGTATTCTGCAGTTTAATCTTGGATCAGGTAAACTGTACATACATTGGTTTCACCGTCAATGCCTTTACGGAACTAATATTCCTAGTCTGGGCTTTCTGATAATGCCTGACATACAAAATAGTTTTCAGAATAGCTAACCTCATTCAGATATTGGGTAATACTTTCAAATTATATGAAATGTATCTCAAATTACCCAAAGGACTGCATTACTTATTTTATTCATTCATACATTTAGTCACTTATGGTTTGAATGCTTATGACAGGCAGTTGTTCTTTACTGTCCCAACCTGAGAAATACAGATATCAAATTTATTTCTGTATTTGAAGATTCATTGTTATATGAAGTGGAAACTTAAGGGTTCTTTGGAAAGTCGGTTGGATAGTGTTTTGCAGGGGCAAACATGTGAAGGAATGTTTAGCTGAAGTGGAGATAGGTGAAAGATTAAGGTAGACTTGTGAGTAAAAAAATGTCTAGCTAAAGGAGACACAAGAGAGAGGATGTTCTGCTAAAGCAAGCACATGAAAAGACACGCGGTGGATTCTTTGCTAATGACATGCATGAATTGCTTTACTTTACATTGCATTGAGCTACACTTGTCCATGGAGAAAAATGCACCAAATAATGCACCAAATGATGGCATGCTGCAGATTCTTGCTGCTTCCGTGGACTCTAAATGGTAAATAGGACGCGATGGACGGACAGAAGGCTGGTCTTGGCTTGTTTATGGAGCTAGCGGTGCAACACATGGGTCTCGGCATCTTTGCTGATCTTTACTTCACTGAGAGAGGCACAGGAAGAACTGCTACTGGCATTCCTCCAAGTCCTTCCTGCAGACCCGAGGTTGAGGCCTGGCTGTCTTTACTAGGTAGTGCCACCGCTGCTGATCTGTGTTTGCTCTCCTGACTCTATTGAACTGGAATGCTAGTGTATCTGTGAAGGGTTTGCAAGTGGCTCTTGCTGTGGCTGCTGACCTGTGAACTGAACTGCCGATTTACAGACAACACAGACAGGAGCTATTCCAAAGGAACTTTTTAAACAGGTTCACCTTTCTTTTCCACTACCTCTGGTCAGTGGTGGGCTATAAGGGAGATTAAAGCCTTTAAAAAACATCATTAAAAGTAAGACTTGAAAAAAAATTAAAGTTACAGTTATATAGAAAAAAATGTCCCTTTGTAAATCATTGTGAATGTGCCTATGAAAGACACTACCGGGCAGTCTGCAGGTTTGTCTCTGCCTTCTTTCTCTGAGGGTTGAGTAGTTACACTTTGTGAATCCGTGAGGAAGCTTCTGTGATCTGCTGAGCCTATGTTTGCCTGCACAGTTGGTTGGTTAGGCTGGTGGTGAGGCTGAAGGAGAACTGAAACTAGCAGAGCAGTGGATCTCGGTCTGAGACCATCACAACCTTCTCAGCCAGGTCCTCAACTCTCTGACAGTTCTAGTAATGCTGAAAGGCAGCTGAGCTAACCTGATTGGTGTTCTCAAATGTCACTAGAGTAGTTAGTCATTAGCATTAGCATTGCATGTTCTTTATACAAGAAAACCCATGATTTTGATACTTATTCCCTATGTGCTTATCCAGAAAACTATGTCTATATAAAGGACTCTTCCTATGGGAAAAAATTTCCTATCTTGAACTTATTCCCAAATCCTTGAAACTCCTTCTACCAATTCTATACTTAGAGTAGTAGAAAATATCCCTTATTAGTTGTGTCTGTGGATGAACCACTCTATCCCTCTGCCGTCCACAAAGCAGGTGGCTTTATTTAATTACCCAAACCAGGTTCTATTCCCTTCCTGTTTAAAAGACTCAATAGCTTACACTGCAAGAAACTCAAAATGTTTTACAAGCTGCATCCTCATGTCAGTATAACATTGGTTTTCTGAACACTGCATGCTCTTTCCAGCCTCAGGCTTTGATGCTGTTGTTCCTGCTACCTCAATACTCTTCCAGCACCTTTCTCATTGATTCTCAATGTTTGTTTCATTTTAAAATCATTTTTTAATTTTTTTTTGAAAATTTATTTTACTACATTATTTATTATTTTACACTCCATTTTTTGTTTGTTTCTTTGTTTGGTTGGTTTTTTCAAGACAGCGTTTCTCTGTGTAGTCCTGGCTGTCCTGGAACTCACTCTCTAGACCAGGTTGGCCTCAAACTCAGAAATCTGCCTGCCTCTGCTTCCCAAGTGCTAGGATTAAAGGCATGTGCCACCACAGCCTGGCTACACTCTATTTTTTATGTCCCCTCCCCCGACTGTTCCACATCTCCCATACCTCCTCCCCAATCCCCTGTCTCCATGTGAATGTCCCCACCTCCCACCCTACCTGACCTTTATACTCTCTAGGGCCTCCAGTCTCTTGAGGATTAGGTGCATCATCTCTGAATGAACACAGACCCAGAAGTCCTCTGTTGTATGTGTGCTGGGGGCCTCATGTCAGCTGGTGCGTGCTACCTGTTTGAAGGCCCAGTGTTTGAGAGATATCAGGAGTCCAGATTAATTGAGATTGCTGGTCTTCTTACAGGATCACTCTTCTCAGCTTCTTTCAGCTACTTCTGTCCATTGGTTGGGTGGAAATATCTGCAGTTAACTGTTTCAGCTGCTTGTTGGATCTTCTGTAGTGTAGTCATGCTAGGTCCCTTTTAAAAACATTAAAAATTAAAAAAAAGATCATTTATTTTTAATGTTAATATAATATCATTTTCCCATTCCCTTTCTTCCCCCAATCCCTCTCTTACACCCTCATTGCTCCCTTTGAAATTCATGTCCTCTTTTTTTTATTAATTTATAATGCCAGTTCTTATATACCTTTCCTTAATTCTGTCTAAAATAAAATGATAAACTTTTCCATTCCACATACTTAAAGGGNATCATTTATTTTTAATGTTAATATAATATCATTTTCCCATTCCCTTTCTTCCCCCAATCCCTCTCTTACACCCTCATTGCTCCCTTTGAAATTCATGTCCTCTTTTTTTTATTAATTTATAATGCCAGTTCTTATATACCTTTCCTTAATTCTGTCTAAAATAAAATGATAAACTTTTCCATTCCACATACTTAAAGGGAAAATGAACAAATTAAACAGGCTAAGAAGACTTCTTCTTCTTCTGTTCCTTCTTCTTCTTCTGTTCCTTCCTTCTTCTTCTTCTGTTCCTTCTTCTTCTTCTTCTTCTTCTTCTTCTTCTTCTTCTTCTTCTTCTTCTTCTTCTTCTTCTTCTTCTCTTCTTCTTCTTCTTCTTCTTCTTCTTCTTCTTCTTCTTCTTCTCTTCTTCTTCTTCTTCTTCTTCTTCTTCTTCTTCTTCTTCTTCTTCTTCTTCTTCTTCTTCTTCTTCTTCTCCTTCTCCTCCTCCTCCTCCTCCTCCTCCTTCTCCTCCTCCTCTTCTTCTTCTTCTTCTTCTTCTTCTTCTTCTTCTTCTTCTTCTTCTTCTTCTTCTTCTTCTTCTTCTTCTTCTCTTCTTCTTCTCCTTCTTCTTCTGTTTAAACATGGAATGAACTCATAGAATTGGACCAGATGTCATTAGAGGGCAAGGGGACTTTTTGTATAAACACCTGCATTTCTTGGTGGAGGTTGGGTACTCAACTTAATATAGAGTCCTATTATACTTAGTGGTTATATTTGAAAGGGATTGCACAAGCCTTTGAGAAAGGTAATTCTGAGCCACAAAACTGTCATGGAGCTGGATGTCAAATGAGAGAAATTATTTACACAGTAAGGTAATAAATTGAGAGAAAGAAAAAGGAAATAATGGGAACTCAGAGCCAGGAAGAATCCTATGTGAAGTTAGGTCAGCTGACAGAATCATGGTGCTATTGATCACCATTGTGTTCTATTACAGCAACCTAGTTATTTCCTTCACAGCATTTAGATAAGACATTTCTAGGTTATTGCATTTATTTATTTTTTTCTTTCAGCCCAATGCACCAGAATATAAAACAAACAAACAACAAGCAAACAAGCAAACAAACAAACAAACAAAAACAAAATGATAGGAGGAGGCACTTTGCCTGATTCTTTTTTATTTCTCTGTTTCCAGGACAATGTCTAGAACACAATATGCACTCAAAAAACATTAAGGAGGTAAAGACACAAAGGTTCATCATTACAGGATATGTATAAAACTACTAGGAACATATTGATGTTGCTAAAACCTGAGATGGTGATTGTAATTATTTTTTTTACCAATTTAAGTGCCAGTAGACTCACATGGTACTAAAACATCCAAACACTTATTTAGTGACTGGTAATTGGGAGTTGACTTAAATAAAAAGCAAGGAACAAAATTTAAATTATATTCAGATGTAAAAACAAGCCAACTTTGTATTTAATTAGTTCATGTTGTTCCTTCATGTGCTACTCTATATTCTTCTGTGGGAGCTTTGTTTCTCAAAAATACTTTGTACTTATTTTTTGTTTGTTTGTTTCGTGATTAACATTTACCTATTGCAAGAATCATAGAATATTAGCATAATCAAAAACAGCCAAGAAAGTTTTACTCTATAGAGACAGTGTCAGAAGTAAGACCTCTGAAATAATTGGCACATTCTAGATTCATGAGATCCCCAAGGCATTGGTGTGACTTTCATAATTAAACCAACTTAATTACAACATCCAAGTTGTAACATATTCACTTTATGCAAATACACCAGTCAAGAGCAAAATGCGACAGTACTGGAAAATCATGTTTTTCATGAAAAAACAAGGGTGACTCATTAGGCATGCATCCCACAAAATCTGTTTTGTATTCAGAGAGCCAAGAAAATATAGATCAGATCCCTTTTCTCAAATTTTTACTTTATTAGAAACACTGGTTCTGGGTGACTGGCTCTTGAAAACTGAGCTAATCAATCAGAAAATGATGACACCTGTTCTTTAAGGTTAATTGTACTCTCAATTGCCTTTAAAAGATTATGATTTTATGGTAATGAGTAATGTTAATTCAAAGATTCAGGTCATGTACATTGAAGTTTTTCACAAGAAACAGAATGCCGGGAAAGACTAAGATGTTCTCTTAAACTAAATGACTCAAGCATCCTACATTGCTTTCTCAAACAAATAGTGTGTTTGTTTGAGGAGCTGAGCACAACCTTTAAGATCTCAAGAATTCTAAGTTTTAAAGTAACTGGCAGGCACTTATGTAGTTGTTAAAGAATACAAAAAAAGGAATACAAATGGAAATGCATGAGACTTTTGGGTGGATTAAAAATCTTCATGTTTATGATCTGTAGAGATTTGTTTTCTGCAAACATCTGAAGATTTACCAGTTCCCTGGTTACTCTGTGTATTTCATCTTTATGCATAATATCTATCATGTACCCCACCATCACTTTTAATTTTGGGATTATATCTGCACATGTAATTTCGCTTATGTTCTTAACAGAGTTAAAAACTCACTGTCAGCAAGTTATCAAATATTAAGGCTCGGAAGTACAGTTATTAGTTCTATGGGGCATACTTAAGACCATGTAGAAGGAGTCTGAGCTGAATGGAAACAAACACTATATATAAATCAAAATAGCAACCAGGATAGGAAAAGTATGGTGGAGTTGGTTCCAGGAAGCTGGGTGTAGATGAAAGGCCTAGAGATCTACTTGTTGGTACTATTTTATCCATGTGTATTTCCATCTATA
The DNA here is from genome assembly GCA_902729485.2 of Mus minutoides. Classification (NCBI taxonomy): domain Eukaryota; kingdom Metazoa; phylum Chordata; class Mammalia; order Rodentia; family Muridae; genus Mus; species Mus minutoides. The sequence goes on along the minus strand of LR751119.1, from coordinate 5,320 downwards.
ATTCTTGAAGATCTCATTAAATCTTTTGTTCCCCATCTGTGTGTGTGTGTGTGTGTGTGTGTGTGTGTGTGTGTGCTCGTGTGCTCACGTGCACGCACACATGAGAGAGAGAGAGAGAGAGAGAGAGAGAGAGAGGAAGAAAAAGGAGGAGGAGGAAGAGGAGGAGGAGACAGATGAAGTCAAAAGTTGATGGTATTTTCCTCTGACAATGTACATTTTGGTTTTGAGATAGGGTCTGGATTTGTGCAAAAAAGTAGAACTCACTGATTGGTTTTACTGCCTGGCTCATAAGCCCCTGAGATACTTAATTTTTACTTTTTCCACGTCAGAATTACAGGCGTGGACACCTCACACCACATACTTTAATATGAATACTGGATATTTATCTCAGATATTTATGTAGCAAGCCCATTACGGACACATTGATTTTTCCAAGCTCCTAGTCTAATCTGTTGTACCATGTAGTTTATTCTACCCTTTCGTAAGCTCTGGTGAGCCATACTACCAGCCCCTAGATTATTATCAGATCTGTGGATGAAACATACACACACACACACACACACACACGCACACACACACACACACACACACACGCACACACACACACACACATTGCTCAATTTCAACCTGCCTAATTCACAGCAATTGAACAATTGCTGGTCCCTTTTAAGCCTTCCTTGGCTAGTGTGCCCTTCTCAATACTCTTAGCTCAGCACCTATCAACCTGTCCTCAGCTTCAGTTGCTCAATTATCTTTAGTCCCAGCTCAACACCCTAACCTCTCTCCTGTAAAAGCAGCCTATGGTCACTCTGCCAGAGATCTCAAGTGGCTGTTCACCTTTTGTTCCTCTGAAGCATTGTGAAAACTCTTTTCCTCTGTGTCTCCTCATTCCCTCTGCAGGGATCCGGAAGTCTTGCCTCCTTTCCAACCAGCAATTGGCCCCTGGCATCTTTATTGATAGATAAAGAACCAACTGGGGAACAGGACCTTAGCATCGGAGCCACCCCTTCCACTCTGTTTCAGAAGCAACTATGCAACTATTCACTGGACATCTATCCTCGAGATCTTATACACGTGTTAAATTACTGTGATGAATCTTTTGTCATCAACTTGTTCCACCAGCCACAACCTGTGTACAGCATTTCCTCCCAATATTATGACACATCCTTCTGTATTTTCACTCCAAACAGTTAAGTTTGAGGGGTTTTGTTTGTTTGTTTGTTTGTTTTGTTTTTATCATCTGTCAGTGCCAACATTCCAGACTAAAGTACATTCTGCAAAATGAATTATTGATGTTGATTTTGGATCATCTTTTCAAAACCCTTCATATTCATCTATCTTTATCTATCCAATATCTCTTAGGACTTCTTAATTTTTCTCCTAAGTCCACCTTTTACAGAAATCCATCTCCTACACAGAAATATTCTTAAATTTCCAACTGAGAAATGCTGCTTTCTTTTATAAGGTGTCAGTCTTCTTTTACTGCACTTAGAGAAAAACTCTACATTACAGGACTTTCTACTTCTTCAGCTCATGTGTACTCTCCTCCTGACTGTGTGCACTCACTGGTCTTTGGTTGTAGAAATAATTGTCTTAATATAATTGAGGGCTCTTGTACAATTCTTTCCTTTACTGAAGTAGCTGGTACTTGTCACACAACACACACACACACACACACACACACACACAATTTCACAGATATTGCACAATTTAATCTTTCTGTCTCTCCACAGCTTTTCCTAGTATTCCTCCTAGAAAGACTTGCTTTTATACAGTCTTACTCAAAAAAAAAGTTCCTAGTAAATAAATCTCATTAGTTTATTACACTTTGAAAACTGCATCTTTATTTATTCTTTCCTGCCTCAGAAAGAATATTCTTTCAAATACTTTTAGGTCTAGTAACTGTGGATACATTTCTCTTTTTCTTCAACTTGAAAAATCAGGCATAAAATTCAATCTCTTTCTTTAACATTTATCTGTCCCATTTCTTCTGCTAATACAGCAGATATAAACATTTGCAGTTGGTGGCATGAATTGTGTGGAATGTCCATCACCAGTCCAGTTGCCTGGGCATTTCTTCCAAACAGTGTGTGTGCACCAGAGAGAGAATTCTCAAAGGTTATACAGATCAGCATTCTTGGTTAAGCTTTAGAATTTTGTTCACTGTTAGGTGAAGAACCTGAGTTAGTTCTGTTAGTTATCACAGGATATAGTCACAATTCTGCTTCTTTCTATTTCTCATTTCCATCAAGTATAACTTAGAAAGCCTTCAGTGCCAGGCTGAAGGGAGAATTTGAAGAGAAGCAAATAAAATGTGTAATCTTTTCTTAAAGTTGCCAAAGTGAAATATTTAATGGCTGAAAACTCTGGAAAAATCAGGACGGTTCTAGAAACTTGGGACTTCAGCCAATAACAGACTCAACAGAACCTTTTGGAACAGGGGTTCTCAACCTTCCTAATGCTGTCACTCTTCAATATAGTTCCTAAGGTTGTGATGACACCAACCATAAGATTACTTTGTTCCTACTCCATAACTGAATTTTTGCTACTGTTATGAATCATAATGTAAATATCTTATCTAGTTTGATATGTGACCCCCTGTGAGAGGGTCACTCAGACCCCAAAGGGGTTGAGATCAATAGATAGAAAACTGTTATTTTAGACAAAAGTGAGAATGTAATTACAATTCACCAGCCTTCCAGAAATAACTTAAAAAAAAAATAGAAAACAAAGGCATTCTTTTTAGGAATGAGTATCCCAGGTCTCGTACTCTCTGCACACTGTTCAGTTGTGGGTCTCTGTACTAATTACCATCTTCTACAAGAAAAAGTGTCTTTGATAAGGGCTAAGCAATGGATATGAGGATATCATAATATGTCATTAGCTGTCTTAGGGGAATCTCTTTAGAAGATGAGGTGAAATACGAGTCAGAGATGTGGATGACTCTGAGGAAAAAGCCTTTCATAGACATAAACAAGGCTGATGCACATGTGAGCTCAAAGAAACGGTGACAGCATGTACAAGACCTATATAGTGTCAAGTCAGATGAATCCCAACACGGAGAAGGGCAAGTGAGCACAAAGTCCCGCTACTAACAAAAAGCTCTTTGGAACCAATCACTGCTGGGAGAGGAAATCAGTTCCTCCAATGGAGTGACACTGTAGCATCGAACAAACTCCAGAGGAGGCCTCATGCTCGGGACATGTTGGCCAGTACAAAACAGGTTCCACGTTTCTTTCCCATGTTATTTTTTTATTTGTTTTGTTTGAGTTTTAGTTCATTATCAGAAAAAGGAAGAACATGAATTTGGGTGAATAGAGGGGAACTGGACAGAATTGGAGTAGGGAAGAAAATATAATCAAAATATACTATATGAAAAAATTGAAAGTAAAATAAAATAATTAAAAAGGCTAGCAAATAGTTTTTTTTTTTTTAATTTCAAGAACTGGATAATGTGACATTTGCTTAGTAGTTGTTACCTCTTATAAACTCAAGGATGCAAAAAAATTACATAGTATTTATTTTAATTACTTGCTTAAAAATTTCCAAATCCCCATTAAAACAAAAAGAAATCAACTGTAGCCACATTGTCACTACTCGTCTTGCATTGTGTCAACCCTGCAGTATCTTCCAAGGAACGATGCTACTGAGCGATCCTACCACCGGCCAGCCTGGCTCATTCTGACTCAATATACTTCTCTGTCTGAGGACTCTAGTCTTGAGCTGCTGTGTGGTCTCTCATCACAACTCTTCCTCTGACCTTCCCTTCTAGGACAGTTCTCCTTTCTTTAGTGGTCTGATGTGGTTTAGAAATGCCCAAAGCCATCAACTGTAGGTTTGCATTTCTATTATCAGAGTCAAATCTCATAAAATAAATAGTAGCCTGAAGTAAGAAATGGAGAGTGCCCAGAGAGATGATACATCTTATCACTTCTATAAGATGAGAATAGGTACAGCTCAAGGGACTATAATTTCCCTATTCTTGAAATTATGGTAAGGTGAATGGTATTTTTTTCTGATGCTCATATACATTTTCTCCTTTCAATGTGCTAACATGAGACCAAGGGCACATCACTAAACTGAACAGAGTAAGATATTTTACCTGAAAACATTCACATTCCAAGAAGGAAATACATAGGAACAGGCGGTGATGATATGATAGAATAGGAATACTGTATGAGGAAAAGAAAGTGCAGATTCAAAGGGGCAAAAGATGGCATCATTTACTGCTTATTGAATGCTTCTACCATTGTCTCTTAAACCTGACATAACTCCACTCTTTCCCCACTATACTAACTTCAAGGGGTCTTTGATATTTTTGATTTTCCTTTTGGGAAGAATTTAGAGCCTTGGTGGGTAGAGTTTCTGTAGAATTATAAGTTGATAGACCTAGAGAGACTTGAAATGCATTATTGTTAGTGAGGTTTTCAATAGAAGGGTGCTACAGTCAACCTATGAGGAGACACAGAGGCACACTAATTATACTTGCTGTATGCTATTCATAACTTTTAAAAGAGAAGTCCTATTTCCTGTTGTCTCTATTGTTTTTGCAATGCTGTAGATTGACCCTTGGACTTTGGAAATACTAAACACGTTTTTTACCATTGGGCCATAATATCAGTATTTTCTTGCCTTGTTGTCCTTTATTTGGTCCTTTAGTAAAGATTTTTCTCTACACACTGATGATCTCAGGTGGTTATGTGCAATGACCTTAGTAGAAAATATGAGAAAAAAAATCTACCTATGCTAGGATGAATTAAATTGTCAAAATAATCTTATGGAAGATTGGAGACCAGATTAGGAAGAAGTGGTGAAATTAGTAACAGCCTATGGGATACAAGGCTGGATATGTTGTCAGAGTAAGTCCAATATTTCAGAGTAGTAGGAGGATGATATGAACTTCAAGCCCATGTTCTATTCCTAATCTTTAAGAGAGAATCTAATATTTGATACATATTCACATTGAAAGAATGGCCATCACTCTAAAACTTTGCTTCTCCTTACCATGAAAATCATGAATATACCTTTAATTTCAATACTAAGTCTTGTACTGTCCATTTTTAAGGGCTGTGCATCTTTATCATTTTTACAATATATAGTGACATATTTAATTCTTACTTCAGTATTTAATTATGTATTTTTAAAAGCTAATAAGTTTGCTCTCTGTTTTTTAATTCTCCTTTGCCACAATCACTCCATAGAACAAAATTATGGTGATGATTTTTCCTACCTATATGTTTATAGGCAGATGGGTCAGTATCCAATTGGGTAAGATAGTATGGTGTTATTTTCTGAAATAAGTATTTATTACGGTTTTTAT
>LR751120.1:187873-216584 GCA_902729485.2 Mus minutoides | reverse complement strand
ACAAACAAACAAACAAAAAAACCATGTACAATTGTGATAACTACCTTTTAAGTTAAGCATTTAAATTATCTTCTAAAATTTTCAAACAAAAACAGTCACAGGAAAAAGAAATGCTTAGCTATGTTGAGTATTAAACCTTCAAGTCAGTAATTTTTCTTTAGATACATTTATTCTCCAATGACAAGTTTAAATTTAACTTAACTTGAAAATGTTAGTGGCTGTTTCTGCAGATATCAATTTAGTTGTCCATATTAATTAACACACAAGTTTTTAATTAGACATAGTGAGTTGTTTAACTAAATTAATCAGAGCATGTTGGGAAAGGGCAGATATATAATTAGAAGACAAAACTGGATTCCTTTAAGCTCAACTGTCAGCTCAGATTTAACTGTGAAGGGAACCCAAAGGAGGAGGAATTTGTACCCAGTTGATGTAAGTATCAGAAGTTGTGACATTTTGTTGTAGTCTTTCCATCCAGGAATTGACTGAGCTCTGTTGAGTTCTCAAGCAGGTTTCTAAACTCACTGAGCATGGCTTCTACCTTCAAAAGCCTAAATGATGTATATAAGGCTTAAAGATGTAGTGCTACTCATTTACAGAGTTGAGTGGTCTCAGACTCCTTCATAAGAAATGGAAGTGACAGAGCCTGCTTGAGATTTTGAGTTGTAGTACTTTAAAACTAGTGGACATATGCTGGAATGAATTGTAAGATGCATCTTAAAGTCTAAATAACTTTTTAATAAACCTAATTGATCGGTTCAGTCTATCATTGTATAAAGGAGCTGATTTGATATATTAATAGCCTAGTGATTTGAAATAAGTGTTTTCAAGACCTCTCTGAAACAAATGCAATTCTGTGTGATTTCATCTTTCTAGCTTAGATCTTCCATAAATAATAATAACAAAATTATAACATTCTAGATGTAAGCTCTTTGCCTCTACATGGTTTTACTTCTCAAATAATCATTGTCCTTTTATTATATTTTCAAATTTTATTATATTTCAATTTTTGCAATAAATAGTTAAGTACTGATCATTGTTATTAACAATACAGACTGCCTAATACAGTCTATTAAACCATAACAAGAAAATAAAAGTATAGGAATAACCCCGTAATTATGTACAGAGTATTTCCTCAATATTTGTGTATTTGTACCTATCGCTATGGATTTATTGTTTTATATAGACCCAAGTCAGAAAACAATGAACAACTCAAAGAGCCTAAGTTGTTTTATTTTCTCCCCATCCAGTAGAACCTTTTAGCCTAAGAAAATGAAAAATTAAAGATCATCTTTGTTCACAGCTTTAAGAAATTGATTTTCTTTTTCTGAGGCTGAGAAACTGAAGACAAGCTTGTGGCAGGTATGGAGGGTATTATGTAATCTTCAGCTTTTATTCTAAGCAGCCAGTAGCAGGTGTGTAGCAAGTTTAGGATTCAGAGTTGTAGACAGTGCTTCCGATAGCACCTTAGACAATGTTTGTATACTGGCTGATGGATAGTTGGGACACTGTATCTTCCCTTTGCTCTCTCCTCATAGTTACAGTGATGGATTGGGATCTACTTGGCAAAGCAAAAGCTTTCCAAGACCTGGTTGCATTTTGTTTTTATTGTCAGAGTATGAATGCCTTTATAAAACAAAAAGAAAAATCCCTCCCAGCCATTTATCATCCTGCAGGTTGAATTGCACAGTTCTTTTCCAATTTCTCTCTGTGGTCTGATTTTGACAATACATGAAGGTAGAGCATATTTCTCCCAAATGTTATTAATATATTTATCTAGAGCACATTCCCTGAGAATAGCAGCAGTTTAAATACATGAACTGCACTTATACACAAAAAGCAAATAGAAAGATTGGGAGGCTATTTCAGACTATATATATATATATATATATATATATATATATATATATATATATATATAATGTAAATATATAATGATGTAAACAAATATGTGCCTTCTTTTCCCCAACATCTGTGTTCCTCAATTGTGTTGGAACTTTTAATCCTAATTTAGAAATGGATTATAAACTTAGGACAAAAAATGTTATTGGAAAACTGAATTGTTCTCATCTTTTCTTCTTCCTTTACCTCTGTCTGCTTCTTTCCTTCCTTCATTCATTCACTCACTCACTCACTCACTCACTCACTCACTCACTCACTCACTCACTCATTCATTCATTTATTCATATGCTTATTCTATAGCCAAGCAAAAAGCATTATTCTATTACTAAAATACCAGCAGGAGTAAAACTCAGTATAAACAAATAGGTTTATGGTAAAAAATGGAATTTTATTTCATTCCCTTAATTCTTTTTATAGCATGTAACAGTATGAATCCCTTGTATTTTTTTTTTTTTTCAATGAAAGGCTTAGTCAGGTCAGAGAATTTCAGATTCAGGAGATCTGCATTTCTATGGCACTTCTGTAACTTACCAAACACCAGGACTGGTTCTCCTGTGGAATACTTGTATCTACTTAGCAAGTGGTTACAAGTAAAATCAGGTACCACTAATGCCTCTTCCAGCTCTCCAGCTTGTGCTTGTCTGCTCCGCTGTAGGCACTCAGTTAATATTGAACAACAGTGTGCTGTGACCTCAGACTTGGAAGTTTCTCTGGTTCATATGGGAACTGAGACCTGCCAAGGAGTAGCCTTTCACAGCCTGTTTTCCACTAGTCTTCCATTTAACTTTTGCGGAACATGAAGCCCAGTGGTTCAAGACATGACTCAGAATAATTCCTTCAGTATTGAGGCTTATACCTTTTTCACTGATGCATGAGAGATGTGTTTTCTTTTGGATCACAGAACAAACAAAATAAAATTGCAGGAAGGCATTTCTCTCATTGTAAAAACTGAATTCACATCAGTTCTATAGGTACAAGTGTTAAATAAGTCACACAATTGGAGTGGATGGTGACTCTACATATCATCTTCAGTTGTATATAAAATGTGCCTGCTGGGTAGCAGGTATGAGTAAAAGATCTTGAGGCAACCACAAGATTTACATAGAAGAAAGCATAATCTCTTGAGAGACAGGCAGGAGAAGATTCAGCAACCCTACTTCACCTCTAAAACAGTAGGGACAAGACAGCAGAAGGCTTGTGCCACTCACTAAGACTGTGGAAAAATGAATAATGATCTTCTTGATAAATAGAACAGGGTAGATTTCCATGGGAAGGAATACACAAAGGTGAAGAAACTGCGTAAGGGTGCAATATCACATACATGTAGCTGGAGATCCCTATCTTAATAAACCAAATCTCAAAGAAATAAGGTAAGTTTTCTCTCATTTCTGGTTTCTTGAATTTATATAGATACATAAAACTCTCTCTGTGTGTGTGTGTGTGTGTGTGTGTGTGTGTGTGTGTGTGTGTGTGTCTTAGTTGGGGTTTCTATTGTGATGAAATATGGTCAAAGTCAACTTAGGAAAGTGTGGTGATTTGAGTCAAAATAGTCATTACAGTCTCATATGTTTGAGTGGTTTGCCTCCCAGTTGGTGGAACTGTTTGGGAAGGATTAGGAGTGTTACTTGTTTGGGAGAAGTATGTTACTTGTGGCTGGCTAACTTTTCAAGGCTGACTTATTTATTTGCCAGTCCCAGTGTGCTATCTGCTTCCTATTTGAGGTTTGAAGTGTGAGTTCCCAGTCATTTCTGGTGCTATACCTTCACTCTGCCATAATAATAATAATAATAATAATAATAATAATAATAATAATAATCTAAACTCAGGAAAAGTAAGGCCTATTACATGTTTTCTTTCATAAATTGCCTTGTTCCCAATGTTTTGCCACAGCAGTAAAAATGTAATACAGGGGCAAAGAGTTTATTTTAGTATACACTTCCATATCATAGTCTATTGTTGAAGGAAGGGGCTTTTGGAAGCAGGAACTCAAGCCAAGGTCATCAATGACTGCTTCATATTTGTTTGCTTTCTATGGCTTGCTCAGCCTTCTTTCTTATAGTACCCAGGACCACAGGTCTAGGATTATCAAGGCCTATAGAAAGGGCTATCCCATTTCAATAATCAATCAGGAAAAGCCCTACCCCAAGGCTTGTCCACAGGTTAATCTGGTCAGTATTTGGCATTTTCTCAATTGAGTTTCCCTCCTCTGAAATTGCCATAGCCTATGCCAACTTGACTTAAAAGTTAAATATAAATGAGAGTCAACAGTTATTTATTGGGCATCTGTTTGGTAATTTGAAGAAAATGTTTTGAATATGAAAGGACTCATGAGGAGCAGTTATCAGCCTGATGAGAGATGACTATTGAGAAATTGGCCTTTAAGCTAAGGTATCACCACTGATAACTATGAGAACTCCTGGCAGGCAGACACTGGATTTAATTAAGGTCTGCATTCGTCAATGAAATATAGCAATATGAGAATGTATTTTTCATTACTAAGACATATTTATCTAAACAACCAGCATATTCCTCTTGGTCTGAAAAGGAAAAGATTGTCTCTGCATATATTATGTCCTCTGTGTATACCAAGTTTGATGCAGGCATTGCATACTGGATAGTAAAGAAGCTGAGGAAAATGACACAAGGAACAGTGGCAGTCCCCTAAACCCACACTACAGTGGATATTCCTTTTATCCACACTGTAGAGAAGACTGCACAGAGCAATTTTTAGTCATTACTTAAATTAACATTCTCTTCTAGTATATAAAGTGACACCTAGGAGTTAGTAGCCTAAGGAAAACAGAAAGACTTCTGAAAATTAATGTCGTCTTTGTCTAGTATAAAGGTAACTCGAAAGCAAAGGTCTTGCATAAGCATCAGCATTTTTAAGGAGGAGGAAAACATTAAGCAGTAGACAAAGCAAAGGGGCATCTCTTCTTTATTTTTCTCTTTGAGCGTGTTCCCCAGACCAATTTCAGAGATGGGGGTGGGGGGGATACAAGTGTGTTTTCCTCCCCCAGATAAGATTTTAAACTGGCAATATATAGAAACATTAAAAACAAGAGGGAAATTTTATTGAGGTTCAAAACAGGTTAGAAGCCTTATGGTCTTTTACAAACTGATTTTTAATTAATATCGACTATATGCATTTAAATCAGTGATGTTTGTTACAAGATCTGGGTCCTATCTTTACCTTCATAGAAACTCAGTTGAGAAGAAATACACAATTGGATAGTTTCAAATATAGATCCAGAGTAGTTGATAGTGATGCGCCAACAACATATGATGTTGAGTTTTAAAAGCTATAAATCTTCAAAACCCATGCCATTTTGCAAAGATTCTTCAATGTTCTATCAGTTTCTGTCTCAATCAGACATTTCAAAACAGTACTGAGATGTGATCTTGTTTTTCTTTCTCTGCTTTGTTTCTGGTTCTGCTTTTCAAGACCTTTATTATCACAGATTTCTGCTGAAGAAGGCAGCAGAAGTGTAGGAGCATGCTGGTACTAGTGCAGATGCATACCCTGTAGGAAAATGATGCTGCATCACATTTCTCCATTTGAAGGAAGGTATGTGACTTGTCCCTCCAAGTTCTCCAGCCTCAGAGTTAAGAAACCAGTGTGCAATTCTTTCTCTTTCCCATGAAGCTTAGTCTTTCTGATTCATTGTTCTTCCTAGCTAGATTTTGTATGATTACAATAAGACGAGCTGTACTATTACTGGAATACATTTTTAATGTAGCATTATGATAAAAGAAAAAGACTGTCACAGTATTTCTCAAGGACACTAACAGTGTTCTCTAGGGATTATAAGCAAGAGGTGATTGACAGTAAACACTAACTAAACAACTGAGTTATAGAAATCCAATTTTAGATCTCTGGCTTATCAAGTAGCAGAGGGATGAGAAAATTTCCCATTCTAGAAATTATCTCTGCTTAGGCGGCTGACATCTTTGTTTATCTCATAGGCTTCAAAGTTCAAACCATGCCTCCTCAAGGGATCAGCCAAGCCTGAGAAGATGGTTTAACTTTGCTTTTGAATGAGAAATAGTTACACTTTGCTACATGTCAACCTACATATGCTTCTTTGGCACATTTATGTCACTATCTCGAGTTTCACATGCTGATGGTTTAAGAAATCACCTGTGCCTTCACATGAGGTGAGGCAAGACCTATGTGGGTTTCCTAGAGTTCTAGCATCTTTGATTGAGACTCTTCATACTCACACACTCATATAGAAAATTCTCCAACATCATATATTTTAGAAGCAAAGGGCAATGGGGAATAGAAGGTGGAAGGCATGAAGTAACCGAGGTTGTAAATAAATTAAAAATACAACTAAAACGTGAGTTGTTATTCTGATTTATCTAGTATGGTCCTGGTCTCAACTTTTGCAAAACACTCAGTAAAAACTTTTCATCAGCCATGAGAAGGGGAAGAAGAAAAAATGGCTACTTACCAAGTGTGAAGCGCATTTTTCATGGTGCTGAATTTTCTCCTGGAATGAATTTTTATGACCATATTATGAAATGCTAAAAATAGTTTTAGTGGAGTGCCAAAACTATCTTAAATATATTTTACAGGCAAATGTGTTCCTGGGGTGAGTTTTGTAAAGGTAACGATATTAATTTTATGCAATCCATATGTATGTGTGTTTAAAAACATTTGAAGAGTCTCTTATTTTCAGCACAACAAGCATGTAATCAAAGGGAGAACAGAATGATTTGAAGAGTTTTTGGAGAAATTACGCATGCTGTCTGTCAAAAGCACTGCATAATTCATCTCATTCTAATACATCAATGCAGTTAGTGCCTTACATTCTAAGCATCAGGGAAGACAGATCAGTCTGGGATAATTCCAAAGTTTCTTTCTCAGAGAGTAATACCCATTTCATTTTTGATGAGACTTTTCAATCAAAGTGTGAAAAAGGTCTCTGTTCCCTATTGAGACATATGTGGTTCTAAATCCAGCAATTTTATGAAAATTTAGAAACAATGAAATAGTTCTTTTTATTTAAACATTATGATCTTTACTGAGTAATAATTGAAGAAATAATAAAAAAGTTATGATCTGTGTGTTCTGAATTAAAGGCAGTAGCCTCAGATTGCAGACACATTCCTATAATAAGATTTAACTAAACTTCAACAACAAACTGCATCCCCTTCAAACAAACCATATTAGTATATCTAGGTAGGTTTTTTTTTCTCCCAAGACAGGATTTCTCTGTGTAGCACTGGCTGTCCTGGTACTCACTTTGTAGACCAGGCTGGCCTCGAACTCAGAAATCTTCCTGCCTCTGCCTCCCAAGTGCTGGGATTAAAGGCATATGCCACCACTGCCTAGCTTTTTAGGTAGTTTTGACTAATTTCAATTTATCATTGGAAAAACTCTTAGATTTTTTTAAGTTTTTGTCTGTTCATTTCAAGATGAGAAATAAAACTGAAAATTTATGGCTGGAAAAAATATCTATGGTTGGAAAAATCATAACTAATACTTGTAGAAAGAATTAAAGCAAAGTTCATTTTGGACCTTTCTAAATTTATAATGCAAAGAAAGTGTAATGTATTGGTCTGATGCTGCTTATATCCTAAGGGTAAAATTGGTTCCTCAAGGTGTGGTTGCCCCTGAGGAACAGTTGCTCACATACTCAAGTGATGTCATGTGAACCTTCTTCCCAATCGAACTGGTCAATAAAAGGTTAGAACCTACAATTGAGCAGTGGAGGGAGTAAGATGGGGCAGGAGGTTCGAAAGGAGTTTGCAGGTAGAGAAGGAGATGAGGATGGGCAGAGAGGAGGAAGTCATCATGGACCAGAACCTCATGGCCAGGAGAAGCAGCAAGTAACAAGGGACTTTATAGTTGGGGGTAAGTTAGAATATCTGCTCACTCTAGGCATTTGGCTTATAAATAAAATATTTGGATTGTATGTTTTTGTACAGGCTTATTAGAGTACTAATTCCAACAACAGAAAAGAGAGAAGGAGACTCGGAGAGAAGGGAGCTAGCAAGGGAAGGGGAAGGGTGGCCCAAGGGTGAAGAACGCGTACTCCACGTGGAAGCTCCTTGTGAAAAGAAAAACTTAATATTCCTATAGTTTACACATTTATATCACTTAACAGATCATTTGTACTACTTTTCTACAATTGTGCTGCAATTTGGTTTAATATAAACAAAAAGTCTAATTGGTATGCATTTCTTTGCATCTGCATATATATGTGTGGTCATGTGTGCATGTGTGTATGCAGGAGGTGCACATGTATGTGGATGCATGAGCATATGGAGGTCAGAGAACAACCTCAGCTGTTGCTCCAGGAGACACTCGTCTTGATTATTTGAGCCAGGATATCTCCCTGGCTGGGCCAGTGAGCCCTGGGGTCCTCCTTGGATCAGCATCCCTGGACCTGGGGTTAGGAACATATCATTAAATATATCTTTATATGAGTTCTGAGGGATGGAAGTCAGTTCCTCACAATTGAAAGCTGAGCACACTGCCATCTCTGAGCTTTCTCTCCAGCCTGAGATTCTTTGAGTCAGCTATCTTCTAAAGCATGGTTACAGGAGAGACCTTATCACACCACGCTCTATTTGGTTTTATTCTTCACCAGGAACTGGGGTAGTTTATGAAACCTTCTTCAGAGACAGCGACCTAGAGTAACCAAAGCCTAAAGCCTGTAACTGAGCTCTAGGAAAGAAGTTATTAATGATTATGAAATAAAGAATGAATAACTAGATAAGATGCTATCAGGTAATATTTAAAAATATATTCTGTGGCTCTGAGGAGATGTGCGGGTAGCAATAGGTCTTATTATCCTCAAATAAGTGACAACGGGGAGGTTCTTTGAAGGTGAGATATTTTAGTACAGAAAGTAATGAGTTAATTTCTTATTTCTGGACATATTAAAGAGAAGAGAAGAGCTTTCTGAAGAGTTAGTTATGTATTGGTTGTAGGCTCTTCTCTAAGATCTATGACTTTACTAGCCTTGGGTAATTAGTTAAAATTCTTGTAGCAGACATAATTTTTCTCTTGTTGAATGGATCTTAAGTTCAATTTGAGAGCTCGTGGTCACTGTCATGGAGTGTTTGGCATTATTGCACTGTTAGGGTTATCACTTAGTGCTGTTTATTGTTGTGGTTCATAGCTGAGTAACATTGTTGCTTCCTTTCCTTCTTAGGAAACCTGCTTGGCACAGTGTTTACATAGTAGCAAATGGTCTGCACTGAAAACATGCATACAAGTAACATCATGCAGACGGAGCAGGTTGTATTTATGCATCTAGGGATATATACATAGGCATGTAACCACAATTCTTGAAAAATGAGGCCAAGAAATAGAAACCAATTAGAGAAATATGGTTGGATAGGGGTTATGGTGAAAGGAAAGGGGGAATGGTGTAATTATATTCATCTCAAAAAAGTTTTTTTTGAAAAACCCACAACTAGTTGGTTGTGTGGGCCACAGAGCTGTACAGATTCTCATTGTGACACAGCATATGTGTCTTTAGAGTAGTTGCTTCTATCGACTTACTCTTTCCTGAGACAATTGAATCAGTAAAATATGTTAACACTGAAATATTCTGAATCGTTTCCTCAGCCGTGCTAAACACTTGAGCCTTGTGTGAAGTTGACACATCCCCGGAGCATAAGAACACGGGCATTTTGCCCTTTACAAAAAAAGCACTAAAAGAAATCTAAAAATATCTTTGCACCTCTGCTTGTGCTCAGCTTTGCTTTGAGAGGAGAGTTAACATTAAGCAAAATACCACTAGGAAGAACAGAAATATTGCTGTGACTAAGAATAAACGGTGTTTGAAGTCCAGGACGAGTCTGGCTCACACTCTTAGGTATTATTTGGCTTCTGCCATATCAGACTTACTTGTTGTACACCTGGTGCTCAGTAGGTCACACCAGCTTTGACGGGTTCTCTCCTCTGTGTGGGCAGTGAGTCCTCAGCAGTCTTTGGGGCCCCTTCATAGGACGCATTGATGCAAGGATTCAGCTTTTTGAAGATTAGGTATTTAGTTCTGGCTTATGGCGGTTGCTTTCTCATTTCTGTTTCTGTTGCTATCAAAGGCATCATTATCAGTAAGCTGGACACGAAGCAAGCCAGTGTCCTTCTGCTGCAGAAACTATGAACAGAGACTATATCTAATTCTAACTTGGGTGCTTAGAAAATCACTTGATTCTTGATGCCCACTTTAAACCATTAATCAGAGCTCCTGTGGATGGAATTTGAGATGTTAGTATTACGTTCGCCGGGCTCACATCACTTGTCCTAGATTGTTGAATGTTCCATACGGAAAGCTAAATTTTTATTTATATAACAAGAAAACTTGCTTGATTGATCATGACATTAATAAGAAGGAAAATTAAATCAGATCAATATAAGACTGTTAAATATAAACAAAGGTAAGAAACAAGGAAAATGACCATCCAGCTTTTTTATTTTTCCTAGGACAGTTACAATTAGGAAAGAATCTCAGAGGTGATCTGCTGGCTTTGAACTTTATGCAGGAAAGCAAAAATGTTCTCATGCTAGAGAGTAACACAACTAAGATCTGTAAGGTGTTCAATGAGAAGAAATGAACTGACCAGTTTCTGATATAACCAACAGCATCTTTAAAGTGTTCTGAGTTCTTTCTTCTTTGACACAAATCAACCTGTTCAGCACTTGGGAGGCAGAGGCAGTCGGATTTCTGAGTTCGAGGCCAGCCTGGTCTACAGAGTGAGTTCCAGGACAGCCAGAGCTATACAGAGAAACCCTGTCTTGAAAAACAAAAACAAAAACAAAAACAAAAAAACCAAAAAAAAAAAAAGAGAGAGAGAAGATGCTTCACATTGCGGTGTAATTTCATCTGAAATGCTCAAAATATATTCCAAGTTGCTCAGTCATTCATCCATTTGTGTTGGGAAGGGATCTTGAAGTAGGTAAAAACTTCTCGAGAGTCACTGAAGCTATTTCTTATCTTGTTCCCCAAAGTTTTGTAGAGTGGTTAGAAAATAACAAAACAAGGTCTTCAGGCTAATTCAAAACAGTGATTTTTTAGGGAAGACAGATATACTTTTAATATTGACATCCCCTAATTGGCATATTTTATATCTATTTGCATGCTAATATTGAATTACTTAATTATCAGTTTATATTGTCAATAGAGAGGAGTTCAGACTGGAAATGAAAATGCTAAATGTGTTTTTTTATGATGCTTAAAAGAGCTCATTATTTTATAGCATGTATTCTTTCCTATCAGCGTTGTGGAACATCTTTTGTATTTTGTACATTTTCTTCATTTCTTTTCCTCAAATATTCCTGCAAATGTAAAGAGTTATTTTCTTTCTTAGTCTGCATCTGTGTGTAACTCCTGTCCTCCCCTAGGCCAAATAATGGACCTTCCTGCTAGACAGGGGTAATGAGGGCTAGGGATTTTGTGGTTGGAAGCAGGCTCCCTGTGGAATTTCTTTGAACTACAGAAACCCCATGACTTGCTGTGTCTTTCTTGTTTTTTTTTTTTTTTGTTTTTTTTTTTAACCAGTTTAGCACAAACCTTGCCTTTCAGTGCAGCTACACGTTCAAAGCAAAACATAAAATTGTATTAGTTTAAAAGACTCATTAATTTTCTTTGTACTCACAATCACCCACATTAACAAATGCAGTGTGCTGATTCTGTATTCAAACTTATTTCATTTTGGTTCCTATTAACTTCAAAGGAAAACCTGAGAGAAGAGTGTAAGTGAATTAAATTCTTGTGTTGAAAAATTAATACTTTACTGACAACTGACCCACTTTTTAGTTTCTTCTGTTTTAAGAAATTTTAAAGTTTTTCTATTTGTAAGACAGATCTATAGTTAATCTTGTTCCAAAGCATTTCACCTTTAAAGATTAAGCTGTCTACCCTATCCATCAATATTGGTGTCTGCATTCCTACGGTAGAGTGATTTTAATATCCCTTTAAAATCTTACCATTCTGCAACAGTTTCTGTTCTATGACCATTAAGCTTCTGTTGTTTCTACTGTGACAAATGCTAAACCAACAACAACAACAAAAAAGAGCACAGTTCCTGAGTGAATCAGTGACCCTTCCATTTGATACTCAAAACATTTTCAATGTTAAGATTCGATGGCAGGTTTTATACAATAGCCTCAGCTACACAAAGTAACTTCAAGTTTTTAGGATACCCTGCTTTCTTCTGAGTACAGAGTAAATATTTTCCCCATTCAAATTTCAGAGGAGCTCATTATCTTGTTTTTTCTATTTTTTCTTGTTAGGAATCAATCAATCAATCAATCCTAGGACTCATGCATGTAAGGGTAGCTTTCTACCCCCACCTTGAGCTTTGGCCACAATCCTGTTTGTCTTTTTTACTTTCCTTGTTTAATTTGCAAGTGGACTTCTATGTTTGAAACAAAACAAACAAAACACATGTAAACAAACATTCAAATTTTATTGTTTCCTATATTGTTATGTCTCATGATGCCCCAAGAAAATTTGTATACCAACAGTGTATGTATAAAAACATTTCAGTTAAAAACTGACACTTCTCTCCTAAGGCTAAGTCTCTGGGAGATTATCTTTGGTGTGTCTGTGTGCAGTGTATGATGTAAAGATCTTTAGCGTCTTCAGTGTCTTTCTATCTTAATACAACAAGTGAAGCAGACCTGTACTGTGTGGTCAGCTAAGATAACTGAGAGAGTTCTCTGAGCAGGACCAGTCGTCTGCATCAGTAATATGGTGTATATGTACCAGGCAATCAGTCAAATCTTGTGGCATTTTCGTATTATAAACTCACTTGGAGTTGTACTATATCTGTTGATTAGTTATTGCACATATAGACATGCTCTGTGAAGTTAGAAAGAGATGATGGAGTTATAGTCCATGAAGAACTTTATAGCCAAGGTAGAACACCTAAAGATGATACATGAGCGGGAACAGCATCAGCTCCACAGAGCCTAGGCATGTAGACTGTACCAACCTGGAAGGTTAGTCTGTATTGTTGGAAATCCAGTATTTAGATAAAAATGATTGCCTTCTGTTGAAATGGCATACTTGGGTCTTTCAATAGCAGCTAATTCTCTGAAGCGTCATGTAAAATCTCTCAAAGTTGAAATTTTAGCTTATTATTATTAATTATTAATTATTATTATTACATATATATATATATATATATATATATATATATATATATATATATATATAGTCATTACTACTATGACTATTATTATTTAATTTGGGAAGAATAATGGACAGAGTTTGGATTGGAGCATTTAAGTTGTGTCTTTAGAATCCAATAACTGCTCATCAGAGAGGATGCTCACATACATAAAGTAGTATGCATAATGGCTGGCACCATAAGATAATTCTTTTTTCCTTCATTTTTTATTAGATATTTCTTTATTTACATTTCAAATGCTATCCCCAATGTACCCTATGCCCTCCCCCCGGCCTACTCCCCTACCTACCCACTCCCACTTCATGGCCCTGGCGTTCCCTTGTACTAGGGCATATAAAGTTTGCAAGACCAAGGGGCCTCTCTTCCCAATGACGGCCTACTAGGCCATCTTCTGCTACATATGCAGCTAGAGACATGAGCTCTGGGGGTACTGGTTAGTTCATATTGTTGTTCCACCTATAGGGTTGCAGACCCCTTCAGCTCCTTGAGTACTTACTCTAGCTCCTCCATTGGGGGCCCTGTGTTCCATACTATAGATGACTGTGAGCATCTACTTTTGTATTTGCCAGGCACTGGCAAAGGCTCACTTGAGAAAGCTATATCAGGGTCCTTTCAGCAAAATCTTGCTGGCATATGCAATAGTGTCTGGGTTTGGTGGCTGGTTCTGGGATGGATCCCCGAGTGGGCTAGTCTCTGGTTGGTTTATCCTTTTGTCTTAGCTCCAAACTTTGTCTCTGTAACTCCTTCCATGGGTATTTTGTTCCCTATTCAAAGGAGGAATGAAGTATCCACTCACTGGTCTTCATTCTTCTTGATTTTCTTGTGTTTTGCAAATTGTATCTTGGGTATTCTAAGTTTCTGGTCTAATATCCACTTATCAGTGAGTCCATATCAAGTGACTTCTTTTGTGATTGAGTTACCTCACTAATGATGATATCCTCCAGATACAGCCATTTGCCCAAGAATTTCATAAATTCATTGTTTTTAATAGCTGAGTAATACTTCATTGTGTAAATGTACTACATTTTCTATATCCATTCCTCTGTTGAGGGACATCTGGGTTCTTTCCAGCTCTGGCTATTATAAATAAGGTTGCTTTGAACATAGTGGAGCATGTGTCCTTATTACCAGTTGGGACATCTTCTGGGTATATGCCCAGGAGAGGTATTGCTGGATCTTCTGGTAGTAGTATGTTCAATTTTCTGAGGAACCGCCAGACTGATTTCCAGAGTGGTTGTACCAGCTTGCAATCTCACCAGCAATGGAGGAGTGTTCCTCTTTCTCCACATCCTCGCCAGCATCTGCTGTCACCTGAATTTTTGATCTTAGCCGTTCTGACTGGAGTGATGTGGAATCTCAAGTCTAAGTGGATCAAAGCACTCCACATAAAACCAGAGACACTGAAATTTATTGGGGATAAAGGGGGGAAAGGCCTCGAAGATATGGGGACTGGGGAAAAATTCCTAAACAGAACAGCAATGGCTTGTGCTCTAAGATCAAGAATTGAGAAATGGGACCTCATGTAATTGCAAAGCTTCTGTAAGGCAATAAGATAAAAAGGACACCAACAGATTGGGAAAGGATTTTTACTAATCCTAAATCTGATAGGGGACTCATATCCAATCTATACAAAGAGCTCAAGAAGCTGGATTCCAAAAATTCAAATAACCCCATTAAAAAATTGGGTACAGAGCTAAACAAAGAATTCTCAACTGAGGAATACCAAAGGGCTGAGAAGCACCTGAAAAAAATGTTCAACATCCTTACTCATCAGGGAAATGCAAATAAAATCAACCTTAAGATAATTCTTTTATTTCCTCTGAATTAAACATGCATCATAGAAGTAATGTACATAGGATGTAGGATACATACTAGTGTCTATCATCTAGCATGGTCTATGGTCTAAATCTTACAGTTGGATGATACAAGCCACACACTCCTTTTTATTCTCTTACTCTTGCTTTCATTGTGCACAGGTATGAAGACATCACAGCCACATAGAATGTCAGCTGGCATCCTACACTGTGGTCCATGTAAGTTCTCACCACCAGCTGTTAACATTCTCACCATCTCTCTGCAGCAATGCTAAAGAGTTGATAGCTTGGTATTCATTTCTGCTTGACTATATGTAAGACTTGATTTGGGAACTTTAAATATGTTGTTCTGTGGGGGCAGCTACATAGTAAGAGCTCTTTCTGAAAGGGATTGACTTTAATAATACAAACTCTAGCCAGGCTCAGGTTTTCATTTTCTTGCTTATAGGCAGTCCATGGCTTTTTAACTTTTATATTTCTTCCTCAATGCTCCAGTAAGTTGCACAACACTTTATGACCTTGAAGCCTCAGGAAGAATGTCTGGGGTATTACTTAACCAGGTTTCCAGCTGCATGTTAAAGGAATTGATGTGTTTTGGGTGATATGAATTCAGGAGCAGTTAAGTAGTTACCATTGTTGTGTTCTCAATTTTCATCAGACCATTTAATATTCTTATTTGCCTCTTAGTAACACTTGTCTGCTCCTTGCAGTTGAGAGCAGCTGGATTTCCTGTGGGAACAAAATACCCTTAACAGGGAAGTAGTAATTCTGTCAGTTGGTAGAACTACTAAGACCACCACTGTAGCCTCTTAGAATTTCTCAAATAATTTGAAATATTTTTCCAACGCATTAGAAAATATGTTATTTTCATCTCTGTTGAAGTAAAACATGATTTTTCTCAGAAAACCACAAAATCTCATGATTTTGATCATTTTTGCTTCTTTTATTCTCAATTTTCTGACTTATCATTTTAATAATTCATATGAGAGTGAGACCAAGATTTAGTCTCAACACTAACTCAATTCTAGGGGACTCATCTTTTCTAGGACCCTTAGAGAAGGGAAAGCTTTTATGTCGTCCTACTAGAACTTACATAAATGTGTCATGGACTCAATGATGAGGGTCAGTAGAGAGTAGATGCCCTAAACTCTCTAACAAGAAAAATCTAAAGCTTTCTTGTTATCAGTTCTTCTGTGAAAGGGGAAGATGAGTGTCTCTTCTCTTTCTCGGCCCAAAGAAGCAATGACTGTGTACATGGGAACACTCACAGTGTATGCCAGGGGGCAGCTGTTTCTCATTTCAGGAACAGATGCTTGACCGCTTTCCCCTTTTCTTTCACCAGACATACTTGCAGTTACATGGGGGGTGGGTTGTTATAGATCTAGAGTATAGATCGGTGCAAACCAAAGATGATTATTCCCTAAATTCAGGCATGAGTCTGAGAGAAGGGATTTCTGGGAAATAATGATGACAATTAAGAGTTGACATATGCTTAAATGTGTTATGGAGGATGAGTTAATATAGATAGTGTGGGATGCCTCAAGTTCTGCACTTTAGGAGATGGGTGGCTGAGTAAGATAATCCTGAAAATGGAGGGGATGGGTGTGCAAGGGAACAAATGAGTGAGTTTACAATGGGTTGAATTGCATTTTCTGAGGAATGCTGCCCAGGTAGACAGAGTAAGGAATCATCATAACTTGGAGATTTAAACCTTTAAAAAGTAGCCTAATTGAACCTGGTGTATGGAGTTTCTAGAAGAGAATATGAAAGGGAAGCCAAGCTCACTTCCTAAGAACCTAGAGAACACTGACAATGAAGTAGAGAATAGGGGCCTATGTGGACATTAAGCAGATCCACTGAAACAGAAAAATCAGGATTGCAGAATTGGCATTCTTGTCCCTGACAAGTTCTAAAGATTTATTTTTAAATTATGTGTATGCGAGTTTTTCTCTATATATGTGCATATGCCTCATGTGTACATGCTGGTTACCTCGAGACACACTAGTTGCTTTGGAGTTGAAGTTAATGGGAGCTTGTAGGGCAACCAATGTGGGTACTGGCAGCTGAGCTTGGGTCCTCTGAAAGAGTAGCAAATGCTTTGAACTCCTAAGCACCACGTACTTCACACATGAACTAGTAGTTAAAAAAAATTAAAATTAACAAGTCAAGAGTACTTTACCCAACAAACTGATCAATGAATAAATGAATGGCTCTAATTACATATTTATATAAGATACATTTTAGAAGATACATAGTGGTAGAATTATAATTTTCTTTACTTGAAGAAAGTATTTTTCATTTTTTATTGGTTATTTTATTTATTTACATTTCAATGTATCCCCCTGCCCAGTTTCCCCTCCACAAACCCTCTATCCCTTCTACCCCCATCTGCCTCTATAAGGATGCTCTCCCACATGCCACCCAGTCCTGCCTCAGTGCTCAGTGCCCTAGCATTTTCCTACCCTCGGTCATTGAGCCTCCATAGGACCAAGGGGCTACCCTCCAGTGATGCCTGCTAAGGCAATCCTCTGCTACATATCCAGCTGGAGCCACGAGTCCCTCCATGTGTATGTACTCTTTGTTTGGTGGTTTAGTCCCTGGGAGCTTTGGGGTGGTCTGCTTGGTTGATATTGTTGTTCTTCCTATGGGATTGAAAACCCCTTCAGCTCCTTCAGTCCTTGTGAGAGATAATATTCATATGCATTTTATGTTAAGATGTAAGGAATGTGCATGTGTTGTAGAAATAGAAGAGAAGAAAAATGGCAAAGCAAAGAATTATGAAATTACAGAGAGGGAAGTTATCACAGAGAGAGAGCCAGTCTCTGAGAATACCACCCTGGGGAATGCACAGAGTGAAGTCACTGACTCTGAGGGATAAAGAGCCTTGAGAGGGAGCTTTCACTGAGAGAAGACAGAAACCTGTGCTGGCAAAATGGGAAAAAAAAAACTGAGGAGATCGGGGCCCCATATTTTTCTTAATTTATTTCATAATTATAAAGTTTTCTGATTGGCAAACATGTAGGGATTAGCAGGCAGTTGGGCAGATGTTAACAGAAATGGGAGAGACTATAGCAAGGAGTGAAAGGAAAGGGGCTCCTTAGTTCTCTCTCTTAGAAACATACTTAAGGGAGGTCTGATAAGGACTAAAAATTGAAAGGACAGGAGCCCTTTGTTGATGGCCACTGTAGCAAGAAATTGTGACTTACAACATTCAGATATGGGCCCATAAAGGCCAGTAGCCTAGGTCACCCATGTTGACAGACCTCAAACTTCTCACACAAAAGATGGTTCTAAGAATTTGGTGATTTCCTGATAGGCTAAAAGCTCTTTGATCCCGGGGTATAATTTAAAAAGTACACAAATAAAGCCCTTCCGTAAGGGAGGAAATGAGAAATTCGTTTCTATCAACAAATGGGTAACTTCCCTCCAATGTATCCATTAACTAATTAGACAATTTCCATGCAAAGACCTTATCTCAGTACCCTTTCTCTCTTGGAACTGATAAAAACTGTCTTTGTTCTGTTTGCATCCAACTTCCAACTTCAGCAATTCACTGTCTACCTTTTTTTTTTTTTTTTTTCTTTTTTCTGGGTACTCAGCCACATCTTTTGAGCTCACTCATCTGTGGCTAGATTTAATGAGACCTACATCATACTGTGAAATGGGTTGTGGAAGTTATTGTACAGATTATTAAATCATTCTCTCAAGTCTTTTTAATCTTTGAAAATGTTTAATTTCCCAAATCCCAAGCTGTCTACTACAATGAAAACACTGCGGAAGCAGCACTCGCTCTCCCGCTCTCCCACCTTCGCCTAAAGTGAACGACACCTTGAAGCATCCCATATTTACAGGCGCTGTGAAAATGAAAAAGAAAAAGCAGCGATGCCTCAGATTGCAAGGGTCTCACTATTTTTCTGCAGTTCCAACTGAAATTTGGGGGGAAAGGAACCAAACCAAGACAACAGGTTTCTTAAAGTAAAATATGCTTATGGGGTGAGAAGGAAAACTGGTCCAGAGCCCACAGTTTTATTGTTGGAAAATGCATTTGGAAGGAATACATTTTAGCTTTGCGAAACTTACAAATGTATGTGTGACGTGACTGACAGATTGTGAGCGGTTGCTAAGACATGTCGGGAGCTTATTCAGGGCAGCAGAAGCCATAGTGATTGCACAAACATTGGTTTGCTTTTCAATGTTGTCTCGGTATGTTTTCAGGCTACTCAGTTTGCTCTTGACTTCACAATTAATTTTGTCCCCCTTTTCTGACTTGAAAGATGGACTTTATAGTCACCCTAGGTCTAGAAAAAGAGCATTATGCTTGAAATAGGATTTCCTGAAATAAAATAAGTCCCCATGTGAGTTTGAGTAGTCTATCCAGTGTATTTTCCTTGAAGGAAAAGATGAGAGGGGGGGCTCCCGACACAACGCTTTGTATTCTCAGAAGGGGTAAAAAATGCCTCTCTATATGCAGTGTCTAAAATATGGAAATGATGTATGTCCAATCCAGTTGGGCCATTTTGCAGTTCACTGGCAATTTCCTATTTCACTTATATGTGATTTTTGAAAACACTGGCAAAAGTGTTTTCAAAATGCTCCAGCCTTCCTTCATAAGTAATGAAGGATGAACCATCTCTACCTGCAAAACTCAGAAAAATGTAAATATTTGATGACATTACATTTGCTTTTGAAATGAAGGCTGGTTTTGAGATACTCATTATATTCTTTTATCACTTTTACTTAGAGAATATTGAAATTACCACTGAAATAATCAATGTGGGTTACCAAAAGTTAGGGGGATGTGTTATATCAATGTGAAGCCAAGAGGCAATTAAGGTTTAGGACTGTGTATATAATTTAATAACTTTTCTTTGCTTTTAAGAAAATTGGTCACTACCACGGCAATTTTGACGACTTCAGGAAGTAAATTAAAAGTAGTTTTATTACAGTGCCTTTTCCTGCCACTGCTGGAACCCTGCTGCTGGACACGATGGGAGTGTGAAGATGATGGCAGTAAGTCATGCTTTCCCCGGTTTGCCATAACATGTGACCCCAACTAAATAATTTACAAGGATGGATAACTCTTCCTTGTTTCTATGCAAAAATACTTATAGCCTGAGTCTTTTCTCATGGTTCCTAATTAAAAATTTTCTGGTTCCTTTTAGGATCATTGGAATTGTTATTCCTCATATTATATATGAAGGGATCCTATAATTTCATTGAGCTTCAAATTAAGATCCCTGGGAAGGATAGGAGCCAAGTCCGTTTTCTCTGTTTCTTTCTTCCTTGCCATTTTCCCTGAACTTATTTAGGAAAGAGAATTTATTAAGAAGTATTTATAGGAATAATCTATTATTTGATTTCTTTTAAATTGAAGGTCACTTACTGGACATCATGGGGTGCATCTATATTTTACATACAACTCCTCTGATAGGATGTTGGCTGAGGCTCCCTTGGAACAGGTGTTATATCTGACTTGGTTGCCTGCAACTTCCATACCCAGCCCACTTCCAATATAGGTTTTATTGTATTATTATTATTATTATTTATCTTGCATAGAGGTCTCAACCCTATGCAGCTATCTTCTTTGGCAGAGTCTTTTAGAACACACATTTAGGCCAGATAACTATCTTGACTCAAGCCAAAATGATGATATCCTGTGATGAATGGGCGGAGTGTGGTGGCCTGGAGTGGCAATACTTCTTTCTACCATCTCAAGCCAAGCACCAGTCTAAACACCCTGTCTCTGAATGTTAGAAAGCATCCTACCCTACTCATCAGTACTGCGGTATAATGTACTCACACAGTGTACTGAAAATTCTCAAAGTACTTTTTGAGGTTTCTGTATTTGCCAACTGTTTTTCATCAAGGTAGGGAGGAAAAAAAAAAGCCACATAGCTCTAACATTGTATTCAACCAAAGGAAAGCACAAGCACACAATTTTAGGCTTGGAAAACCTCTTTAACACATATATTCTGAGTTAGGAGGGATACATGTGATGAAAATAGTTTTATAATCTCCTAGCTTGACCAACATAGGTGGTCCAACATCTCATTATAGGGCAGTGGTTGTTCTGATGACCAAATGTGGCTTGCTGGATTAGTTTTGAGTGGCTTTTGTTTTATAGATGATTGTTTTCATTTTTGATTGGTTAAGAAAAAATGAAAAGAAAACACATGAAAATGACATGAGGATCAACTATCCCTGTCTATAAAGTTTTTTAGAATGCAACTGTGCCTGTTCCTTGTACATCTCTATGCCTGCTTTTCTCAGGCACAAGGGAGATAAATGAGTGAAGCCGTAGGAGTTGCAATTCCTAAATATTTACTATGTGATTATTTTACAAACTACTTGGTATTCTTTGCTGCAGAATGTGATATACTTGGAATCTGCTCTATTGTTCTTGGCTATTGTCATCTCGGTTAAGATTTAAGTGGCAGAGTTTCACTGTTAACACTGTGTTGCCACGTAGAAAAATTATCAAGATGTTATTACTTTCTTAATTTTATGATTCTTGATTGAGTCCAAGAATGATATTTTGGCTTACTAACTTACCATTATACATTTCAACAGAGAAATGTAAAGACACTGGCATGATACTTTCTCACCTATGTGGTACTGTTGTTACCAGGGTTTCCTCCATGAGACCAACAATGCCCATATGTCTGTCAAGAGTGCAGAGATGAGCCACTCTAGAGATAGCTTTAGGGAAAAGCTTTTGCTTTATTGCACATGAACAATTAGTTATACAGAACAAGCTTATCAACTCTGGCTGGTTAGAAAATCTCCTTGAATTGGAAGCAAGTGCTCAGACTACCAGGATCTCTATGCAGAGGAAGCATATAAAAGGAGACATGAAGAATGCAGGCTTGTCAGCACGCCAGCTACTGGCTGCTCCAGAGTTCTGTATTCTGAATTGGAATACTCAGGAATAAGGTGTGCCATGCTTATTTAGAACTGCAGTGTGCCAGGCAGACTAGCCACTAGGTCATACATATGTTTTCTCCTACAGTGTCATGTGTTCCCTCACTGAGACTGTTAAAGGCTAGACATTGGTATTATATATCTACACGTACATTCATGACATTTGATTGTCACGCTGCTTGACAGTTTTCAGTGAGAACGTAGGACACCATATGTTTCAGAATGTTGGTGGATTTTGGACAGTACTACTCTATGTCTGTATGGTTGTTTGCATTGATTTTGGTTACTTTTTGAAGATTACAAATGAATAAAAAGATTAACTGTAGTATTTCAGTGCTTCAAATACCAGATAAAAAGTATTAATTTGGGGAATCATAGTTAAGACATGAATGCCAATCCTCAGTAGATTTGTCTCCATGGAATCCCACAGAAGAAACTACATGATGACTTCCAGAATTGCAAGTTTGGTATAACTAGCTTTTCACTAGCATATAAGCTCTTTTATGATTCAGGTTAATGAAATATAAATTTTCAGCAGACCCTGCTGGGCTTCCAGATAGGTTCAGAGCTTAGCCTTCATTTTGCATTCTTCATGCATTTCCTCAGATTGTTTCCTTGGGCCTGAAGCACATTAGCCACCCTTGGTTTTGCTTGTTAAGATCCTACCTGGCCTTTGTGATTTGGCTCCAGCATTACTTCAGCTGAGACATTAATTATGCTTTCTCTTCTGCTCATAGTGCCTTATTATTGGCTTCATTGTATGAAAGTCACACTTTAATTTGGCATATAGTTTTTTGTGCTTGCATCTCTCTATCTGACTTTTGAGGGCAGGGATGATATCTTTAGTGTTTTGTATTCACTGCAACAGTTGTGTTTAGTAGACTTCACAAAAGTTATCTACTGAAAAGGCAGAATTCTAAACTTTCTAAGCTTATTAAATTTAAAATAAAACCAAGCCTAAGTAAGCTAGATTCGTGACCATGCATGAATCTGTTCACAAGGTTGTAATATTTGCATTAATTTATTTCAATAAAATAAATATTTGTAAGGCACAGATAGTCTTCAAATTATATATATCATGTATAATGAGAGCTATAGAAACCCAGGGTGATGCTCAGTCATTACTTAATTGAATTTGGTAATTTTGAATGATATGCTTAAGGTACAGTAGTGAACACTGAAGGGTTTTTTTTAGGGAAAAGTATATTGCCAGGCTTTTTATAAGGTGAGCTGAATCAGAGTAAAAAATGGTACACATCTCAATCTGTTGTATAAACTAAGTTCTTGAATGAGATGAAATGATGTTTTGGTGTGGCTACCACTTTTAGTGAATTCACTTATCTGTAAGGTTGACACTTTTAGCTTTTCTAGAGTGCGCTAAGACTTGTGAAGTTTCCTTTCTAGTTTCTAATTTTATCATGATTGTTTCAGGGCTATAGACACATACAAAAGGAGTTCATTGGCTGTGTGGGTTTCAGGTGAATTCCATTTACTATATTCTTGCCTTTTTTACTTGATTTTATTGGGAATCATTATTTTAAAAGTAGTTCTATTAAAATAGTGTCATGTTGTCACACAAAGATACAGATTCTTAAAAAATTCAGGGCATTTTTGTAAGTGAACCTTCCAGTATTTTTAGAGAAGACTATTTTTTGACTAGTCTAATGCTAGCTGAATAAGAAAATGACAACATAAGTGGGAAATATTAGCACTGTACATGTTCAAAATGTTTGTACTAAAGATTTGTTTCTATATATGAATATAAAATGACCCACATTGATATCTTGCTTTCATCTTGCAAATTGAACAGAAAATAAAAGAAAGAATTAAGGAAGGAAGGAAAGAAAGGAAATAAAGAAAGAAAGGAAGGAAAAAAGAAAGAGTAGAAAATATCATTGACTTCTTCCATTTGCTTCATGGTGGATATTGGTGTTATGCAGACTTACTCATATCCTGTCCCCAAAATAGCTGGACGAGTAATACAAAGCTTCCCAAGAGGGCAATATTCATTGGTTTAGAATTATTACATTGACCACTGTTCTCTAGACCTAATATTTTTCCTTCTGATCATCATGCTCATGGTTAATCCTTGAGAATATGTGAAACTTCAAATTTTATTGAAATTTTCTTTCATTTTCAAACAAAAACCACCCTGTTTATAGTATATGGGCCAATGAATTACCAAGCTGCAGCACAGCATATTGTATGATTTTGTGTGTGTGTGTGTGTGTGTGTGTGTGTGTGTGTGTGTGTGTGTATGTGCACGCATGCATGTGTGTGTGTGTGTGTGTGTTTGAGTTTAAGTGTGTTTGTATATGCATGTGTCTACTTCAGTAATCATGCTACTATTTCTGTAAGGTCCAGAAAGGAAATGTACACTCCTCTAAGCTTCTAGTCATGTTCTCTTGATTTGGTTTAGAACCAAAGTGTTACCCAGGGGAAAAGCTAGAAAACATGAAGGGCCAACCTTATGATCTTCCCATCAACCTAAAGCCAAATCAAAATTGGGAATGAAATTTGACCAAAGGTTCAAGGAAATTAGCTATCTACATTATTAAAAAAAGGTGAAAGTACTTTCTAGCTGGAACTTTATGTTGGGAGTGATTCTGATGCTAAGGTCCTGTTCCCTAATTGTATTGATCAATAAAGATTCAGGGGGCTAAGTGCTAGGTGGAAGGAAAGAGGCTGGACAGCCGGGTTCCCAGAAGAGGCTAAGGGATGCAGGAGGAATAGAAGGATTTTTGCCATGATTCAGAAAGAGAAAAGGTGACCAGCCATGTTAGCTCTCTGGCAGAGCATCTGTAGGCTGCTTCCCCAGGTGGAGTATTAGAAAAGCAATGAAGTGGAGGGCAGTTTTGGGTTGTTGAACAAGCGTAAGGTAACCTAGCAATTAAAGTTGAGGGCAGATTTAGGGTTCTGAGGTAAGAGTAGTGGAAAGGACACATGAGCCACAGGAGATTAGGAGCACTAGAGTGTGTGTGTGTGTGTGTGTGTGTGTGTGTGTGTGTGTGTGTTTCATCAGACAATCTGAGGGAATCTGGGAGGGACTGGTAGTGTGGTCCACTCAGAGTTTAAAGCAAGTAGTAAGAATTACACCCTACAGCTTTATACTTCCAGAAGTATGTAACTCTTTTGATCAAAACCCCAACTTGAACCTGCAGAGTTAACTTGAAATGCTTAGATTTTTTTTTTTTTTTTTTTTGCTTCCTGCCATCTCTCTATGCACCAACACTTGTTTTGAGCTCCTGAAATAAAGAAAGAGGAAAAGACAGGGTGCTGCATACTGACTTTTATGAATTCACATTCAGAAACTGTAGATTTACACAGCAGTAGGACAGAGAACAGCCATGTCTCATGTATGATTTCCTTGGTGAGATTAAAGAAACCAGTAGAATTTGTCTAGATAATACTGTGGATTATTTTACATATTATTTAGGGTGACTATTCTAATGTTTTAATTAGTGTACATCAATTGTACAAAAATAACAGTTTTCACTGTAACATTTTCTCACATTAATCCAGTGTACCTTGAGCATTTCCAACTCGTTATTCCTTTCACTTGCCCTCTCCCCCAGCAAATAGTTCCAGAGGCCCTTTGGTTATACAGACTCTATATGCCCCAGAACAGGGGAATGCCAGGGCCATTACGCGGGAGGGGGGGGGTGGGGGAGCAGGGCGGGGACGCGGGAGGGTAAGGGAAAATTTCTGGATAACATGTGAAATGTAAAGGAAGAAAATATCTAATAAAGAGAGAAAAAAAAAACAAAAACAAACAAAAAAAAAACAAAACAAAAAAAAAAACGGATTCTGTAAATAAGAGAAAACATGATTCTTGCCTTTCTAAGTTTGTCTTTTGTTTTTTAGTGTGATGATCTCTAGCTGCATAGACTTTACCTGAAAAAAAAAAAAAAATGGTGTCATTCCTCCTAATCCCTGAATAATACTCCACTGTGTATGGGCACATTTCTTTTTTTATCTATACTAGGGGGCTAGAGTGAGCCATAATTTGCCTGTTGTGAAGAGTGGGTTTCTTAATGTATAGTAAACATGAGTGAGCAGGTATCTCTCTAGTATATTGAGTTGAATTTATTTGGGAATATACCCATGAGTCATGCTCTTTTCTGAGACACCTCCATGCTAATTTCCACAGTGACTAGACTAATTGACTTTCTCACAAAGGAACTACATTCTTGCCAGTTCTTATTAGTGTTTCTTCTTCTTTAAATACATTCTGCTTTGTCCTTTAATCTTTCTCTATTCTCGAGATTGCACACGGGGAACTCCTGATTTCAGGAAAGCTGATTATTGTAGATCTAGAAAGCTAAATTCTCACATTTTGGTATTTTAGTAATAGTAGTAGTAGTAGTAGTAGTAGTTTGTTTGTTTGCTTACTTTGACATCATGGTCCAGGATAATAAAGAAAGATCCTGAAAACAGCAGAATGTCCCATGCCTTCATAAGGGATGATTCAGGATAGGAGAATAGGTTAAAATGAAAAAGAATATAAGATACAAAGGAAACTGTCTTAGTCAGGGTTTCTATTCCTGTACAAACATCATGACCAAGAAGCAAGTTGAGGAGGAAAGGGTGCTGTTCATCACTGAAGGAAGTCAGGACTGGAACTCAAGCAGGTCAGGAAGCAGGAGCTGATGCAGAGGCCATGGAGGGGATGTTCTTTACTGGCTTGCTTCCCCTGGCTTGCTCAGCCTGCTCTCTAATAGAAACCCAAGACTGCCAGCCCAGAGATGGTCCCACCCACAAGGGGCCCTTGATCACTAATTGAGAAAATGCCTCACAGCTAGATCTCATGGAGGCATTTACCCAACTGAAGTTCCTTTCTCTGTCATAACTCAGCTGTATTAAGTTGACACAAAAACTAGCCAGTACAGAAACGTTTTCGGTTTGCTAAAAGAAATAAAGTGATATTATGAGGTGACCATGGAGCATTCTTCCCTGTGGCAGGGAATGCCAGAAAGCCATCAGAGAATCTATTCTGGGAGAGGAAGAAGAAAGGATGAGAAACTTGAACAAGCTAGTCTTACTTGGAATACTTTGAGTTCAGCCATTATTAGCAAGGTAATATTTCACACTTTAAAAAGGAGTAGGGCTCCCAGTAAGACAGCAATTTTAGCTTTTAAAAAATGTAAAAAGCTAATTCTCTTGCCTCTTTCTTGTACTTCACTTGCTTTTAAGATTTAAGTGTCAGAGTCAAGTTAAAGATAGATTATAAGAATGTCCTTTATGTTTTCTCACACTTCTTTTGAGTGACATTTTGCTTTGAACTCTCCTTTCCTGTCACATTGACCTCAACATGCAGCTGGCATGCCAACATCACCACCATGTCATGCCACCAAGATCTTTCTCATGTGTTTTTCTTTCTTGGCAATGACATTTGTTTACATTTTCATGACATGATGGAGCTGTGAGGCAGTCTCACAAACTACCAAGGGTCAAAGGTTGTTTCTATGCATTGATAGTCATGAGATATAATATAATTTTGCCTCTAATAAGCTCTCTTTGGGATCTAACTATGTTTTGTTTAAAGCAAGGTCACCAGTGTCGAACAATGTGGCTATGAATCTCATTATATAGCCTAGAATGGCTTCAAACTTGTAATCTTCCTGCTGTAGCTCCAGAGTCCTTGGATTAGAGTTTTGTCCAACCATACCAGACAACTAATTATATATATATATATATATATATATATATATATATATATATATATATATAATTTATTTATTTTTATGTCTATGAATACACCACTGCTCTCTTCAGACATACCAAAAGAGGGCATCAGATCCCATTACAGATGGCTGTGAGTCACTATAAGGTTGATGGGAATTGAACTCAGTACCTCTGGAAGAGCAGTCTGTGTTTTTAACCACTGAGCCATCTCTCCAGCCCCTGATGGTTATTAATTTGAGCAGAAGAAAGCTGTATAAAATTGATGGCTGAAGGAATGGTGGTACATGCTCTTAATCTACCACTCAGGAAGCAGATGTAGGTGGATCTCTGTAGATTTGAGAACAACCCTGTCTATATGGCAATTTCCATACTAGCCAGGGCTACATAGTAAGACCCTGACTCATAAAATAAATACTACCTCCAAGTTTATGGAATGTCAGTGCTGAATGTAATTCAGAAGAAATGCTGTTCACTCTTGATCTTCATATTGCACATTTGGATTGTAATCTGTGGTGCATACTCCAAATCAAATAAGCTGTTTCTTGCTATGGAATGAGTTGTTAGCAAAAGAAAATCCTTCAATATTTGCATTTTTATTTAAAATCTTTTCATATTAATTTTGCAATTTGTGGAAAAATAGTCTCAACTACATAAAAAGTAAGACATCGGTTTAATGGCACCTAGTTAAAAGACAGCCAAACAAAACAGGTTTCATTAGAAATAGGTGAGAATGACTCTTGCAGCACTTTTATTATAGGTGCACACATGATCGACCATATTCTATTCATTCTCTACCCTGTGTATCCTTCTAATGTATGAAACTGCTTTAAAAACATTTGAGACTTTTATAGATTTCAACACTGTTTGTTTTTTTTATCATATCCACCCTTGCATTTTCTTCTTTCACCAACTATCTCTCAGATTCATGACCTCTCCTCATAATTATTATTGCATATATCATAGGTTTAGAAGGTGCCACTTACAGTTTGTGACATATCAGGAACTGTGAAGAAAACTCATTCTCCTTCCTTAGTTGCCACTGGCTGCTACACATAGTTCTTCATTCAGGGTAGGGTCTTATGGAATTTCCCCAAGTCGCATTCCCATTTCAACTGTTATAGTCATTATTCAGACCTTGTTCAGGAAAAATATTGTTGAAATTTCATGGGTTAAGTATCCTTGACATATCTAGAAGATACTATCTCACAAGCAGTGTACTGTTCCTTTGA
>LR751120.1:96036-187773 GCA_902729485.2 Mus minutoides | reverse complement strand
TCTTTAGGTTTATTTGTTCTTTTAGCTTCAGGGACACCTAAAATAGCTTAATACATGTTTTTATTTCAGTATAAGTTAAAATGCCTTTCAATAATTGGTTATTGAATATTGAATATGTCTGATATATATCAAGGAAGATCACATGGATGGCAATCTCAAATTCTTCATGGATGATCATATGTCATTAGTGCCAACCTCAGTTGTATTTCCAGGGCCATAAGCTTGGTCTCAGGTGACATTCATAAAATCAAGGCATGCTTTTGTCAAGCAGCCATTGAAACCAGAAGAAAATAGAATGGAACTGTTAGTGGGTGGAAATAGAACTAGATATTATTATAATCTTCCAGGACTTCTTGATCAACCTATATGTTTACTAAATGTAATAATTCTGAGAGGTTACACCAACTTTGCCTCTAATTCATCACTGCATATTCATTTGCGGCCTTACTGCTATCTTTGATCTTGACACTAAGGTATTCTAGCCACTGATCAATAAGCAGAATTTGATCTATACCCACAGATTTTATAACTCCCTCTAGTTTAACTATTGTCATGCATTATTCCCACCAAGTTTCATAGTAGAGTGTTAACAATCTCAGAGGTCAAAAAAAAGAGAAATATACACTTGAGGGAAAAGAAAGTTTTAGGCAGATCTCAAGAGCTCTGAATGGTAGTTCTTTAATTGAATAGGAATGATTTTGCTGGAGAAGATTATATTCAAATGTATGCTTTCTACTTTTAGTATTTTAGGTCTAATATAATTTGGACATACCTCAACAAACACCAAACTCTGCTCTTATATTTCCAAAACTAGAAACAGGTATGGCTCATGTAGAGTTTTCTGTTCTTGTGAATATTTCATTCCTAGTTTTTTTTCAGTGTAAAACACAGAGCTATGTATAATGGTTTCCTGTAACAACAACAACAACAACAACAAAAAGACTTTTTAAAATTGTTTTTAATGTAATTTTATTTTTAATTTATTTTTACACTCCATATTTCATTCCCTGCCTCCTTCCACCCTCCATCTACTCCACATCCTACACCTCCTCCCCACCCCACCCCACCCACCCCACCCCATCTCCACGTGGATACCCCCCCACCTCACCTGACTTCTTAATTCCCTGGGCCTCCAGTCTCTTGAGGGTTAGGTGCATCTTCTCTGAATGAACACAGACCCGGAAATCCTGTATTGTATCTGTGTTGGGGGCCTTATAGGAGCTGGTATTTGCTGTCTGTTTGGTGTTACAGTGTTTGACAGATCTTGGGGGTCTAGATTAATTAATTGAGACTACAGAATTGGCCTTCTCCTCAGCTTCTTTCAGCCTTCCCTAATTCACAAAAGTAGTCAGCTGTTTCTGTCCATTGGTTGGGTGCAAATATCTGCATCTGACTGTCAGCTGATTGTTGGGTCTTTCAGAGGCCAGTCATAATAGATCCCTTTTTGGGAGCTCTCCATAGCTTCAGTAATAGTGTTAGACCTTGGGACATCCCCTTGAGCTGGATCCCATTTTGGGCCTGTCACTGGACCTTCTTTTCCTCAGGTTCCTCTCCATTTCCATCCTTAGAGTTCTTTCAGACAGGAACAATTATGGGTCAGAGATGTGACTGTGGGATGGCACCTCTATCCCCCACTTGATGTACTGTCTTCAAGCTGCAGGTGGGCTCTGTATGTTCCCTCTCCCTACTGTTGGGCATTTCATCTCTCACCTCACAGGTCTCAAGAATTTTGGGGGTATGAGTGCTTCTCTATAATTTTTTATAAGATTCTGGGTACTGAAAATTGAAATCTGTAAGAAAGCACCACCTCAGATCCTTTTGATGCTAAACACTAAATGATATCACTCTCACTTCAGTGCAGGGGAATATTATGTTGGTAATGGTATTGACTCTAGATGCTTAGTCCCTAGGATAGTTTAGATTTTGTGCAAAATGACTCATGCTTCCACTCTCTATATTCTAAGGCATATGCCTTAACATTATTAGCTACAACATGTGTCTCTGAATAACTGCTTGTATTACATTCCCAGTAATTACCAGTCAATCCACTGGGAAAGAACATGCATGAAATTTCAACAATTGAAAACTGAATAGAGTTTACTAAAGTTTTGAACCACATACTTAGAATATGTTCTTAGTGATCAATAATGACACACCTTTTCTCACTCTCATTTCTGTCAATGCTAAGATTAATAAATGTTGGGGAGCCATCACTTAGTAGTTATGATAATATGGTTTTATTAGTTGCACAATTTTGTAGTACATGTTGTCATTTGTTACTCTGAATTCTAAAGTATGAACACATTGAGCCTTCTTGACAAGCTTCAAATTTTCTCATCACTCATTATCTACCTATGGTTACACAGCATGTGTGAGAGTCAAGGCTTAAAAACAGCAATGTAATATTAGAATCAATGTTCTACCTGCCTCTTGCCTTGACCTCTGAGCCTCTGAAGCCAGTCTGTTCCTTAGATTCCTCAAATCTAAAATAAATATTAAAAATATAATAACACATAATAGTAACATAATAATATATTAAGAACTAGTGACAATTATGATAATAACAATTACGAATATTAATATATGTCAGATATGAGGCTAAGTGTCTTACTTAAGGGATGGTAATGTATCTTTAAAGGATAGAAGTGTATCTTAAATGATGGAAAATATGGAATTAAACATTGCAGAAGTAAAATATGTTGCCAAGAAGCATGAGAGGTCTTGAGAAAATATGCTGGGGGAATTCAGATAATCTTTAATTCTGAGAAAGTTTCTTTGTGGAAGTGACATTTAAACCTGTTTTTTTGAAAAGTGAACTGGGATTAGCAGATGGAAAAACACAAGGGACAAGAAGTATTATATAAACTACTGCAGGCTTAATTCAGGCTGGGAGACCCAGGGCCTCCCAGAACAAGTTAATGACTCAGGGTTGATCCGCAGAGCAACTAGAGACATTTAAAGGATTTAGACAGGAGGGTGAAATGGTCACACTTAAACTTTAAGATTCCTCTGAGTAGTGTGTAGAGAACAGAACTAGACAAGATTTTGTGCATAGATATTAATTCAGAGGCTCTTTGCTAGCTCCAGGAGACAGTGATGTCTGAATGAAGGAGAGGGCCAGGGAAAGGAGATTCTGATTAAAACACTCGAGACCATGTAGGACTAGCTGGTAGAATGGTAAGTAAATCATTCCCGTGTCTCTTTCATTTCCTTCTCCAGTTTATTCTCCCTTCCTTCCTTTTCTTGCTTCCTTAGGTCCTTCCCCCCTGCTTTCTCTCCAATGTCCCCCTTGTCACTACATCAAGACTTTAACTTAGCTACTAGCCATCAGATACATTTATAAATTAGTCACATATACAACTGTCTAACCTCACTGCTCTAATGCCCATCCTGTGCTATCTTTATAAAATCAACTTTAAACCTCCACACAGTGTCACTGCCCTTCATGCTTCATATCATTAATATTTTTGCTATTCTAAGAGCTTCTGGAAATATCTTAAGCATGTCATCTTAATACTAAAAGTTTTGAATGTATATACAGGTTGTTTCCCAGCACTTTAAAATATGGCTTTTTCAAAAAAGCAAAAAATAAAAAAAAAAAATAAAAAATAAAACCCCATAAAGAAGACCAGCATAGTTTAGAGAATTGTTTCAAAATTTATAATTTATTTTTTGTAGGGTTGATAGAATCACAGCAGATTTAAATTACTTAGCTGTAGTATCAGAAGCTGAGAACAACGAAGCTGTGTCTTAAATGTTCTTAATAAATGTCTTTCAGTCCAGAATACAGAATATTATGCATGCTTAAATTGGTAACTAAGAGCAAATGCCAATGAAAGTTTTTAGATGCACACTGTGTCCCCAGATTTCCCACACGTTCACTTACTTAGTAAACTATTGGAAAATAATCAAATAACCTGTGTGCATGGATCTCATAGACAGACACTGGACTGCCAACCAGAAAGCATGAAAGGGGAGAACCTAGGCCCTCTGCACATATGTAACAGTTGTACAGCTAGTTCTACCTGTGGGACTTCTAAAGCATAGACACTGACTCTATTTATGCTACCTGCCTTTGTATCCTCTAACTGGGCCTTGTCTAGCCTTGGTGGAAAAAGTTGCACCTACTCTTGTCTTCCTTGATATGCTGGGACTGATTGATATGTAAGGGAGGCCTCCTCTTTCCTGGGGAGAAGGAAGAGGGGAGATGGGGAGGGGAGAGGAGGGTTGAGGTAGGGACTGGGAAGAGGGGAAGGAGTGATAGTTGTGATTGGGTTGTAAAGTAAATAAATGACCAAAGTCAATAGAGAGAAAGAGGAACAGGGAGAGGGAGAGGGAGAGGGAGAGGGAGAGGGAGAAACACTGAGATGCTACAGAGGGTGCAAACTTCAAAATACAAGCAGCAGTATCTTCAGAGTGAGGTGCAGAAAGATGAAAGGAAGGCAGAATGGCAGCTGTGTATGAGGTTTTCAAATGTCCAAACACAATAGGTTATGAGGCTCTTGTAGAAAGTTCCTTATGGAAGTGAAACCTAGAAACTATGTAATTGGATATTTTGAAGGGAGAATACCATGTTATGGAACACAGTAGAAGCTAAATTTATTGGAATTATCTAGAATAATTGCATATGCATGTCTCAGCTATAAGCAGCATGTGGACAGACATAAAAATATATATGCCACATACTCACATAAACAATATGATGATGATAAAAGAATGTTGGAATGCTTGAGACATAGAAAAATTAAGAATGTGGTTTTTAGAGGGCTGTGAAAGACAGAAATCCTCTTCTTTTCTGAGTAGCAGTCGATGAATAAAGCCTCAGAATAAAAAAGAACTAAGCAACAGTATCCTGATTAAGTATATGTTTCCTAAGCACAGATATCAGAGGAGTATAATATATTAAATCTAAGTAATTATATATCCTATATGAGTTTCTTAACCATTGGAGTTTATTTCAAAGTGAAATTGGGTGACTTATTTTGTTTTTAGCTATTACATATATACAAAGTAAAATAATAATAATAGTAATTTACAAGGAGTATTCTCAAATTACATGTAGTATGTTTCCTGTTTTGCTGTTTTGTTTAGGGTGGGGTGGGATTCCTAGAAAGTAGAATGGAACATAAAGGAAGCTTTGTAGTCCTCAGGGCAATGATGAGGTGATTTATCCTAAAAATAAAACAGACAAACAGACAAACCAAATACAAACACACAAACCACAACCACCACCTACTACAATAACAAAAAACAACAAGCAAAACAACAACAACAACAACAAAACCAAAAAGCAGAGCTCCAGGGTAGTGCACATAGGGAGGCACATAGGGGGTGGAGGGGCAAGGGGTGTTGTTCATCCTTCCAGGTACCGGACTGTTAGGTTGCATAATGGCAATCTGGTCTTCAGTGGTATTAATGACAGGACGGGTGCTTATCTATTGGAATCAATCATGGAGGGTGAGCCTGCACGACCTGCAGGTAAGAGAAGTTGGAGGAAGAAAGATAATGAATGACAGCTACTTTTGCCCTTTGTTTCTGTTGGTTTGTTTGTTTGTTAGTTGTTTTTTTTCATTCCTATCATAGCTTTCCTCTCTCCTCTACTCCTATCTACTTCTCCCTTTCTCTTCAGAAAACGGGAGGCCTCGCATAGGTATCTATTTACTATGGCATATCTAGATGCAGTAAGACTAGGTGTATCTTCTCTTTTGGGGGTCAGGCAAGGCAGCCTGGTAGGGGGAAAGAGTATCTAAAGCAGGAAGCAAACTCAGAGACTAGCTTGACGCTCCTGCTCCTGTTGTCTCTAGCTGCATATGTAGCAGAAGATGGCCTAGTCGGCCATCATTGGGAAGAGAGGCCCCATGGTCTTACAAACTTTATATGCCCAGTACAGGGGAACGCCAGGGCCAAGATGTGGAAGTGGGCAGGTAGGGGAGCAGGGCGGGGGCGGGGGGAAGGGTATAGGGAACTTTCAGGA
The DNA here is from genome assembly GCA_902729485.2 of Mus minutoides. NCBI lineage: Eukaryota > Metazoa > Chordata > Mammalia > Rodentia > Muridae > Mus > Mus minutoides. The sequence goes on along the minus strand of LR751120.1, from coordinate 181,799 downwards.
TACCATTTGAAATGTAAATAAAGAAAATATCTAATAAAAATATATTTTTTTAAAAAAAGAGTCTCAAATGGAGATCAAGCTGCACAACTGTAGGTTTTCTTGTCAGTCTTTGACCAAATCTGGCTCCTGCAATCCTTCCTCTTCCTCCTCAGGATACCCCAAACTCTGCCTGTTTGGCTGTGGGTCTCTGCATCTCTTTCCATCAGTTGCTGGGTGATACCTCTGATGACGATTATGCTAGGGTCTTGTCCCTACACATCTTGTAGGCAGAACAATATGCAGTTTGAAGATTTGGCTGGGTTGGTGTTCCCAACCTCTCCATTGTAAATCTTGCCTGGTTATAGGAGATGGTTGGTTTAGGCTCCATATTCTCCGCCCCGCCCCGTCCCCGTTGCTATGAGCCTTAGCTAGGATTACCCTCATAGATTCCTCATAGTTTCCATTGCTCTAGGTTTCTTTTGCTTTTGTTTTTAACGAGATAGATCTCATTCTTATTACCAAGATAATAATAGTCATGGAAAGGTTTAAAAGCAAATTAAAGTTCTGCTATTTAGCTATCATGTTCAGTTGAAGTCAATCCGTAATTGAGCATCCAAGTAGACAAGTCAGGAGCCATTTACCTACTACGTGAATACTTCCCTTGACTGTGCAGTTCTGGCCCCCTGGGTAAGTGTAGTCATTTCCATCTGTCTTCAGAGCCCATGCAGGCAGAAAGACCCAACGCTGGACTCTAGCTCACTGGTGGTAATGGATTCTTGTTGTTTCGTTCTTTCCTTCCCCTAGTAAAACACATAATAATTCCTGTCGCCGGTGTTCCCTGGAGGAATATTGTGAGCATCAGTGATGTATCTGTGAAGTATATTGAGCTTTGTGGAGAGAAAAGCTGTTTTATAAATTATGAAGTATTAGAGCGTTGACAGGCTGCGAGGTGCTTGCTAGAAATACTGTGTTTGCCTAACCAGAAGAAAAAGGCAGGCACTAGGCAAAACGTGGATTTATCTTAAAGCATCTTTTCTTTTTCCTTTTTGTAGTTTTAATTTTTTAAATTGTTTATTTTTTTACATTCCAGTTGTTATCCTCCCCAATCCTGATACCCCCTCCCACAGTTCCTCATCCCATTCCTTCTCCCTCTTGACTCCTAGAGGGTGCTGCCCCTTCCCTGGGGCCTCAAGGATTAAAGAGCTCTTTTCTTTATTTTGATCCTTTCTTTTCTACTTTGTTCTCTTCTTGCTTTCTTGCTATCCCACAGTCTCTATTAAACCATGAAAAAAAATTAAACAAATCAATATATCTCAATTTTAAAATCATGACAAAAATAGCTTATCTTTGCAAAACATTAAAGAAAAATTTATGTCAAAATTTCATAAATATTGGGAACCCCTGTGGTTGAATTACAGAAAGGCTGGAAGAAGCTGAGGAGGATGCTGACCCCATAGGAAGACCAGCAGTCCAACTAACCTGGAACCCCAAGATCTCAGACACTGAGCCACCAATCAGGCAGCCAGCAGCGTATGGGAGCTAGTCTGAGCCCCTAAGGAGTAGGGAGGCCTGGCCAGGGGCAGGGAATCTTCTTGGAGACAAGGGGTGGGGTGGGGTGGGGTGGGGTGGGGTGGGGGGAATATGATGAGGAAATGTAGGAGGGGACTGGGAGGGAGGCAATGGTTAGACTGTGAAAGAATAAAGAAAAAAGAAAAAGAAACTATTTACTAATTTAAATTTTTTTGAGAGTTTCATATGAGTACTTGAGTGACATTCTTTTTCGTCTCATTCTCCATGTTTTCCCTTCAAGTCCTCCTTTGTCATTCCTCATTCTCAATTTTATAAAGTCTTATTATTTTGTTATTATTGCTACACACATATATTATATTTTATATGTATACATATGATATATTATGTATTATGTATATTATATATTTAATTATAAAATTAAAGCAGTCAGTTGAGTGCAATTAGTGTCTGTTAAATATATTGTGCTTTGGACTAACCACTTGCCTGAGATTGGATAAGCTAGCAGGATATTTGTCTCAAGGGTGAGCCCCCTGATAGATTATCTTGTCAGCAATTTTAAATCATGAAATTTAGTACAGTGAAGGATCTCTACAAAAACTGTGATAACTTTTTATTCACTAAAAAAAAAAATGTTTAAATGTCTACGTGTAAGGCTATCTGATACCATTTCCATACCATGTTGTAACCCATATGGCAGTTGACACAATCTTGCCAGAAAAGTACACGTTTCAAAAGCAAGTAAATTACAAAAATGGGGTGGGAGGAGCAAGACAGTTGTCATTTTATACAGATATCATAAACAATTATGGAAAAATCTTAAGAAAGTGACAAATGTATTTTAAGAACTAAAAGTGAGATTAATAAGATTTCATGAGTATCACTAAACAGAAAGTTGCTTCTATATTAAACAACAAAGACACATAATTTGACATTGTAAGTAGCTTACACTGACATTTAAATATCAAATATCATTAATTTGTCAAAAAATAAGCTAGCTCTGCTTATCAAAATTCTTCAAGTCTTAACTGATAGAACTTAAATAAATTGAAAGTTTTACCAGGCTCATAGATTTGAAAAGTTGAACACTATTTTTAAAAATAGACAATTAATAAGGATGTTATAAAATGTATATTGTATGAGAATGAAAAATTCCATAACAATTTTGGAAAAGAAAACTTGATGAAAACTGTTGGCTTCAGATATGTATGGTTATTACAAAGCTACAGCCATTAAAGCAGTTTAGTATTTACATAAAATCAATTTTCAGATGACTGGAATGAACTAGAGTATAGAAAATGTGAATTCATGTATGATTTTCCATAAAGAAAATACATCAAAGAAATTCAAAATAAGAAAGATAGGCTCTGCTAGGAATGACATGAGAAGAGTCAGATATTTGTGTGTATAAAGTTTCTACAAATTTTGATTCTTACCTGACATTTTATATTTGGGATAATTTGAAATCGAGCATAGACATATACAGAAAGAGAGGAATTCAAAAGCTTCCAAAAAAGACAGGGCATCAAGAGAAGCCATCTCACATTCAAATACTCTTGGCCCAGAATTGTTCCTGCCTGAAATAAATGCAGGGTCAAAAACGAAGAAGAGACTGAGGGAAAGGTGGTACAATAACAAACCCAAATTGGTATCCAGCTCAAGGGGAGGCCCCAAGGCCTGACATTATTACTGATGCTATGGTGTGCTTAGAGACAGGAGCCTAGGATGACTGCCCTCTGAAAGGCCCAACAAGCATCTGAAAGAGTCAGATGTAGATATTTACACCAATCAATGGACAGATGCTGCTGAACACTGTGCTTGAATTAAGGAAAGGCTGGAAGAAGCTGAGGGGGAAGGAGACCCTATAGGAAGACCAGAAGTCTCAACTAACCTGGACCCCCCAAGATCTCTCAGATATTGAGTCACCAACCAGATAGTATACACCAGCTAATTGGAGGCCTCGAACCCATATACAGCAAAGGACTGCCAGCTTTTGATTCAGTGAGAGATAGAATCTAAGCCCAGAGGACTGAAAGAAAATGGCTGAGCTAGAAAGATGGATACACAGGAACATTCTTTCTTTCAAGTGGAAGCTGGCCACCAATCACACACTGCTGGAATCTCCTGGATAAAAGGCCAGCAAATACTGCCAAGAACCCAGAATGGGCTTTCAGAGAATTAACCCTGATCTTCCTCACAATAGGGAAGGGATGCTACCAGACTCCTTTTGTAAAGTCATTGTTATAATAATAATGACACAAACATTAAAATAAGATTAACATAAGTGTCTTAAAGAGGACTGCTATTATTGTGAAGAGAGATCATGACCAAGGCAGCTCTTACAAAGGAAAACATTTAATTGGTGATGGCTTCCAGTTTGAGAGATTCAGTCCATTATAATTATGATGGGAAGCATGTCAGCATCCAGGCAGACATGGTGTTGGAGAAGGAGCTCAGAGTTCTCCAGTTTGTTCTGCAGGCAGCAGAGGGGGACTATATGTTTTTTGTTTTTGTTTTTGTGTTTTGACAAAGTCCAACATATTTTTTAATAAAAAATATAAGAAACAAGAAGTAAAAGGAATGTAGATCAGTATAGTAGCTATGTGTAGATAACTCTACATCCAACATGATACTTAGAGAAAATCTCAAAAGATTTTCTCTAAAATCAGGAATGAAGCAAAGGTACTCTACAGGTGATATATTTTTTTTTGTACCTTGAATAATTGTACATTTCTGTGTCAATCACTACCTATTTCAAATAGAAACTTCTCTGATAAGGACTGAAGGATGTATCGATCTATGGGTATAATAATGAAGCCATTAGTAGTTGATTTAATACTGTGACTATTTAAACAAAATAGTAATGGTAGGTTCTCCCCTAGGGCCTATTACTTGTAACTTATCTAGGCATTGACTCCAACAATGTTATCAGGTATAGTTTCATCCGGTGGAACTCAAGTTAAATCCAATCAGAAAATCGTTGGTTCTTCCTAAAATGTTTGTGGCATTATTGTATCTTTGGATTCAGCTTACCAGACTGGTCATTTTTGTAACTTACACCAAAGTTGGGTAAGATTGATTGATACTTTTCTCATTTGATAACATACCTAGGACCTTTAGCACTATGAAAGCTAACAAGAAGAGTCAAATCTTTCAGGAGAGAACCAAATTGATTTTTGTATATTGTATGATTCAGGTATGTGGTGTCTTTAGTAGTGGGTACTTCCCAACAACTTCTGGAGGTATCTAGGAGCAATGACAAAAGCCTGTAGTGTGTGAGGAGCAATGACAAAAACCTGTAGTGTGTGAGGAGCAATGACAAAAGCCTGTAGTTAGTGTGTGAGGAGCAATGACAAAAGCCTTTCGTTAGTGTGTGAGGAGAAATGACAAAAGCCTGTAGTGTGTGAGGTTTTATAGGACCTATCTGGCTAATAAATCAAAAAGAATTTACTGACTGGGATCATTAATTGGTGATCTGTATTATCTAATAGGGGAATTGTTGCCCTAAGGTAGAGTAACTTTTAGTGTGTGTATATGCGTGTTTGCTCATGCTTATTTTATTATATTGTTCTATGTATAAAGAAAGTGTAGGAAGATTTCTCATGCTTGAATTCTGAAACAGACTTGAGTATAGTCAATCCTATGAACCTTGTTTTAAAATCAGGGCAAGGTTGATACTATTATCTATTTGGCTTAAATGCATTAGTGATTGACGTTAAGTTACCAATAATACATTGGTGTGACATTAAAAGAAGAAATAAAACACTCCCCTTAGAGTGATTTTTTTTTCAAAGAGCAAATCAGATTTGAATGTTCCACTTCCTTCTCTCTGTCTTCTCCATTTTTCCTTTGTCTCTTCTGTGTATCTAAATCTGGGCCTGCCTGAAAGCTGTCCTGTGTTTGCCTGGATGTCTTTCTTGTGTAACTGTGTGTGACTGTGTTCTGTCTATGTGTATCTATCTTTCTTTCTGTGACTGTGTCTATAATAAGGGGCTTCACCCTGTGTTGGTGGGACAGTACAGAAAGCATCATATGGAGAAGGAATGGGATACTTTACAGAAATCTTCAGTGTAGTTTTACAAGGAAGAAGTCACTGGCTCCAATTGACCCCAACTGACCCAGGAACAGTACAGTAAACATCATTGTTTATCAACCAATATTTATAAGTGGATATTTAGTTTTAGAAGGTTACTTTTAACCTTGTTATTTGCTGCTTTCAGCAAAAGATGTAGTGTTTTGGGTCAGGGGCATGGATGACTACATTATTTAAGATTACAGCAATGTATGATCTTAGGTTCTAAAAGTTAACTACATGGAAAATCTAAGGAAATTAAGGTTGAGTCTTACATTTTTCGTTTAAGGGCACATTAAACAAATAGGCTGAGTACACAGTAGGATATCAGTCTTAGATCTTAAGTAACCACAGCACATAATTTTACCTTGGGCTATGATATCCAACAAAAGCCCCAATCTCTTAGGACATATAATATTTTCATAATATTGTATCACCACAACTGCACTCTTGGCTGAAAATAAGAATCTTATTGTATAGCTATTTACTTTTATCCAGTTAGTTATCTTTGTTCTTTTCCCTGTTATGTTTTGCCACACTCTGACAGAAGCAGAGAGAAAGTTTATTTGGCTTAATTGCAAAGAAATCAAAGGTAGAAACTAGAATCAAGTGATTGTATCACATCCATGGATTGCTTTCTCCATTTTTATAAGTTCACTAACAACTGACTCTGATTAGAGAATGGTCTAAACCATGAGCAGATAATTAAGGTGGATCATTCTGTATCAATTAAGACAATCAAAGCAATGCTCCACAGATATCCTGCAGGTCAACCTACTGTTGATAATCTTCCACGGAGAGTCCTTTCCCAAGTGATTTTAGAGTGTGCCAAATTGACAATTAAAACTAACCATGACATTAGTTAATTTGAAATTTAAACCAAATTTATGTTAGAATATCTACTATGATTTTTCTAATATACTATTTAAATTTATTACTATATAATTGAAATAAAAATGATCATGAATTGTTAATATATTTTTATTCAATATAAATTTAGTGTGTTAAATTAATTTTATGTAATCTTTTCTAGTATTTTCTTTTAAAAGGAAATAAATGTTTCTTCAAACTTTAGCAGCATGACTTTGCTATACTTTTCTGGTTGTCAGAAGTTGTTGCTTATATCTTTTCATGCCTGAGTAGATTTAGAGTTGCATTGTTCTTCAACTGAAATACCTGAGGCTCTGTGTGAGGAAATAATGTCTATTGTCTTGAAGTAGCCATTATCCTGCACACAAAATCACTGAGCAAACAAAGGGAATATTTTCTAGTGTCCCTTCATAAATAGAAGATCTTAGGAAAGGTTAATAATATTCAACTGTGTAATGCGAAAATTTTAATCGATTGTTTTACTATTAGCCTAAAACAACAAAAAAATGTATCATAATTTTACCAGTATAGTTTAGGTCAGTGACTGACAGAAAAATGATTGCATTTGAATCATATCACATAATTTATAAACTTATGATGGTGTTTGAATTCTTCTTTTTCTGATTTTTAGTATTGAGGTATCCATCCAAGAGTTATTGATCATTGTAAGAAATGCAGAAAAAGAAATATCATATAAAAGACCAAGATAAAATAATAAAATACAATTAATTATCTGAAAAATGAGCTAATATTATTCCTATAGCAAGGATAAATATCTTTAATCATTTCTAATATTTATGCATCATCAGAAAATATCTGCCCTACTTTATGTGTTTTTAAACATTAAGGAACATATTTTGTTTAGGAAGATTTTTTTTTTTTAATTTGTATTGAGGTCCTTAAACCACACAGACTTGAGCTTTATGTTACGTGATAAATATGGATCTATTTTCATTCTCCTTCATACAGACCAAGAATATTTATTGAAGATACTTTCTCTTTTCCACTGTATGTGTTTGGCTTCTTTGTCAAAGATCAAGTGTCCATAGGTGTGAAGCTTTATTTCTGGGTCTTTGATTCTATTCCATTGATCAACCTGTCTGTCTCTGTACCAATACCATGTGGTCTTCATCAATATTGCTTTGTAGTACAGTTTCAGGTCAGGGGTGTTAATTCCCCTATAAGTTCTTTTGTTGTTGAGAATTGTTTTGGCTATCCTGGATTTTTTGTTTTTCCATATGAAGTAGAGAATTGCTCTTTCCAAGTCTGTGAAGAATTGTGTTTGAATTTTGATGGAGATTGCATTGAATCTGTAGATTGCTTTTGGTAAGGTGGCTATTTTCACTATGTTAATCCTACCAATCCATGAGCATGGGAGCACTTTTCATCTTCTGAAGTCTTTGATTTCTTTCTTCGGGGATTTGAAGTTCTTGTGATACAGATCCTTCAATTGCTTTGTAAGAGATACACCAAGATATTTTATACTCTTTGTGGCTATTTTGAAGGGTTGTGTTTCTCCCACTTCTTTCTCAGTCTGTTTCCAGTCTCAACTAACCCTGTTCTCAGGGAACTCCCAGAGATTGAGCCATCAACCAGGTAGCATATGTAAAATAAATATTATATTTATTTATATTCCAAATGTTGCCTACTTCCCTGTTTCCCCTCTGAGAGTTCTTCACTCCATCACCCTCTCTTTTGCCTCTGAGAAAGGCTCTCACCCCTCACGCTCCCCCACCAGACCAGGCATACCACTTCCCTAGAGCATCAAGTCTCTATAGGATTAGNCAAACAAATCAATGGCCTTTCTCTACACAAAGGATAAGAGGGCTGAGAAAGAAATTAGGGAAACAATACCCTTCACAATAGTCACAAATACTATAAAATACCTTGGTGTGACTCTAACTAAGGAAGTGAAAGATCTGTATGACAAGAACTTCAAGTCTCTGAAGAAAGAAATTGAAGAAGATCTCAGAAGATGGAAAGATCTCCCATGACCATGAATTGGCAGGATTAATATAGTCAAAATGGCTATCCTACCAAAAGCAATCTACAGAATCAACGCAATCCCCATCAAAGTTCTAACTCAATTGTTCACTGAGATAGAAAGGGCAGTTTGCAAATTCATCTGGAATAATAAAAAACCTAGGATAGCAAAAAACTATTCTCAACAATAAAAGAACCTCTGGGGGAATCGCCATGCCTGAGATTAAGCTGTACTACAGAGCAATTGTGATAAAAACTGCATGGTACTGGTACAGCAAGAGACAGATAGATCAATGGAATAGAATGGAAGACCCAGAAATGAACCCACACACCTATGGTCACTTGATCTTTGACAAGGGAGCTAAAACTATCCAGTGGAGAAAGGACAGCATTTTCAACAAATGGTGCTGACACAACTGGCGGTTATCATGTAGAAGAATGGGAATTGACCCATTTTTATCCCCTTGTACAAAGCTTAATTCTAAGTGGATCAAAGAATTCCACATAAAACCAGAGACACTGAAATTTATAGAGGAGAAAGTGGGGAAAACCCTTGAAGGTGTGGGCACAGGGAAAAGATTCCTAAACAGAACAGTAATGGCCTGTGGGGTCAGATCAGGAATTGACAAATGGGACCTTATGAAACTGCAACGCTTCTGTAAAGCAAAATACACAGTCAGCAAGACAAAAAGGCCACTGACATATTGGGAAAGGATTTTTTTTTCCTGGTTACTCTGGATAGATCTTTAATTTTAGGACTTCCCATGACATTCATTCATTTTTTTTTTCTTTCCAGAAACTGGAAAGAACCCAGATGTCCCTCAACAGAGGAATGGATACAAAAAATTTGGTATATTTACACAATGGAGTACTACTCAGCTATTAAAAACAATAAATATATGAAATTCCTAGGCAAATGGATGGATCTGGAGGCCATCATCCTTAGTGAAGTAACCCAATCACAAAAGAACTCACATAACATGTACTCAATGATATGTGGATATTAGCCCAGAAACCTAGACTACCCAAGATACAATTTACTAAACACATGAAACTCAAGAACAAGGAAGATCAAAATGTGGACACGTCACCCCTTCCTAGAATTAAGAACAAAGCACACATTGAAGGAGTTACAGAGATCATGTGTGAAGCTGAATCCAAAGGATGGACCCAATGACTGCGGCTGCCAGGGATCCATCCCACAATCAGCCACCAATCATAAACACTATAGCATATGCCAGCAAGATAGTGCTGAAAGGGCCCGGATATAGCTGTCTCGTGGGAGACTATACTAATGCCTGGCAAACATGGAGGTGGGAAAGGATTTTTACCCATCCTAAATCTGATAGGGGACTAATATCCAACACCTACAAAGAGCTAAAGAAGCTGGACTCCACAAAAATGCATAACCCCATTAAAAAATGGGGTACAGAGCTAAACAAAGAATTCTCAATTGAGGAATTCCGAATGGCTGAGAAACATCTGAAAAAATGTTCAACATCCTTAGTCATCAGGGAAATGCAAATGAAAACAACACTGAGATTCCACCTCACCCCAGTCAGAAAGGCTAAGATCGAAAATTCAGGTGACAGCAGATGCTGCCAAGGATGTGGAGAAAGAGGAACACTCCTCCATTGCTGGTGGAATTGCAAGCTTGTACAACCACTCTGGAAGTCAGTCTGGCATTATCTCAGAAAATTGGACATAGTACTACCAGAGGATCCAGCAATACCTCTCCTGGGCATATACCCAGACAATGTTCCAACTGGTAAAAAGGACACATGCTCCACTATGTTCATAGCAGCCTTATTTATAATAGCCAGAAGCTGGAAAGAACCCATATTTCCCTCAACAGAGGAATGGATACAGAAAATGTGGTACATTTACACAATGGAATAGTATTCTGCTATTTAAAAAAAATGAATTTATGAAATTCTTGGGCAAATGGATGAATCTGGAGGACATAATTCTTAGTGAGGTAACCCAATCACAAAAGAAGTCATTGGATATGCACTCACTGACAAATGGATATTAGCCCAGAAACTTAGAATACCCAAGATACAATCTGCAAAACACAAGAAAATCAAGAAGGAAGATCAGCGTGTGGATACTTCATTCCTCCTTTGAATAGGAAACAAAATACCCATGAAAGGAGTTACAGAGACAAAATTTAGAGCTAAGATGAAATGATGGACCATACAGAGACTAACCCACCGGGCATCCATCCCATAATCAGTCACTAAACTCAGACACTATTGCATAGGACAGCAAGTGTTTACTGTACTGAAGGGAACCAGATATAGCTGACTCCCACAGAAGTGGATGCTCACAGTCATCCATAAGTTGGAGCACGGGGCCCACATTGGAGAAGCTAGAGATAGAATCCCAGGAGCTGAAGGGGTCTGCAACCCTAGAAGCGGAACAACAATATGAACTAACCAGTATCCCCAGAACTCGTGTCTCTAGCTCCATATATAGCAGAAGATGGCCTAGTCAGCCCTCATTGGGAGGAGAGGCCCCTTGGAACTGCAATCTTTATATGCCCCAATACAGGGGAATGCCAGGGCCAAGAAGTGGGAATGGGTGGGCAGGGGAGCAGGGAGGGTGGAGGGGACAGGGGGGAGTGTACTTTTGGGATAGCAAGTGAAATGTAAATTAAGAAAAGATCTAATAAAAAATTGAAAATAAAACTAAAAAAAATAGGAAGACTAAACATAGTATGAAATGATTAATAACGGTTTACAACCTTAGTTATGTACCTCCATCTGTTACAAATATTTGCTGTGATTATGAGCAGATCCACTATTATTTAACTAAAAATTATTTTAATAAATCTATAAAATTTAATAAATATATGTGTTTATACATATACATACACACATGTTGAAAATACACACATGCTTAGTATACATACACACACATGTAAACATACATGCATACATATATACATCATATAATAATTATGTTATTATAAAGAAAATATCACTTGCTTTAAAAAATGTAAAACTTTTGGATTGATATTGACTGTAACTACCTGGCATGTTACCATTAACACATATTATATAGCCTGGATAAAAACTATTGTAGGAATACTTTCTCCAAATCATTATACTGATAAGGAATATGAGATTCAGGAACAAAGAATGAATGGATTTAGAATCTCAATATATTTTATTAAGCATAAAAATCTTGCACAATTATGCAAGTTCCCTTAATGTCGATTAATTAGTACATAGCAGGACTTGTGATCAGGTAGATAAATGTTATAGCCAGTACTTCCAGGAGAGTAAGAAATGGTGAACAGACTGAATACAGCAAACAGAAGTATGTCAACATTTTCTCTATGTAAAATGAATTACCATTGTCTGTCATCATGGAGCAGAGGGTAAGAGAGTTGCATGTATTCCTCTGCCTGTACCTAAAATAGGCAGATAATGAAATCATTTCTTTCTTATATTTTCAGTAAACTAGTTTTCATATTAGTATTTTAACATGAAGACAATGGCATCTATTCATCACTGATAATGAGGCAACATTAATGGCTTTAGAGAGCATTCCTTCATCAAAGCAGAACATCCCAGTAGTACACTGGCATGCTGATTCCTGCATGTGTGTACAGTCAATACTGCTCCTGTACCTCCACTCTCTGCGAATCTATTTCATGTCAGTTCATTGTCCTAATGGGAAGAACTTAATTTAAGCATACTTAAAGAATAGCTCTAAAATCTTAGGAAAAAGTACTGTAAGGAGTTTGCGCTTATGTTCCAAAATCTATTGTTAGTGAGGACATTCGTAGGAAGCCACACAGTTTTCTGTAGAAAACAGACTCTCTGTGGGGTCCTAATATAGTTTGGCATGCTTACCAGTGTGAATGAAAAGTCTCCTTTGCCTATCTAGTTCTAGAGAGACAATCACCTTTGAAGATCATCTGAAACCTTCAGGGCCTGATTATTTGAAGCTTGTATTGTTTTGTTGTAGGGTCTCTTAAGAGCATAGGTGAAGCAAGTTTAAAAAAAGAATTGATTCCATCAAGATTTTTGAAATTACATAAAACAAATCGTTCACATATCATTTGTTTCCTTGTATTTACAAAGCATCATCAAATGATGCTATGAGAGCCAGGGAGGAAATGCCTATAAAGGGGATAACACATTTCTTATGTTTATTTTAATGAGAACACAGGTTACATTTCAAGTAGGATTTACAGTGCATTGTGCACTTTTCAGGGTTATTCACTGTCTTTTAAAGTAAAATGGTACTGGTACAAGACATTCAATAGGAAAAATCAAATTAAGATAAAAGCTTGCCAAAAGAACTTCTATTGTGTGTGCACCAAAGAGAGGCAATACAGAACATCAGATAGGTGAGAGAGTGTCTTATTTCCATCACTGCTGGAAGATTCATATATAGGATTCCACTTTAAGCCACAGCTGGAGAACATTATTACTGATGCAATTTGAAAACAAGTTAAGATTCAAATATAAAAGAGGAAATATTCTTCCTTTGAAGATTTGAAAACAAACAATAGAAAATCTGTCTCATATGATTGGAATTTTTTTATATTATGTTGCCAAAAAAAAGGTAAATGTGGCTACCATGCTTCAAGACCTGACCAGAGTATTACAAAGTGTTTCTTACATAGCATCACCAGTTATAGCAAGCTTTAGGAGGGTAAAATTTAAGAGGCTGTTAATAGTTCAGTTAGGGTGGGCAGTTTTGTATGTTTCTTAGCTCCACAAATAGTATTTAATTCATAAGATTTAAATTTACTCAATTTTGTTATGCCTCTGAATATAGCTAGCTTAAGTTTTTAATTGTCATGTGTTAATTTTTCAAAATGGTTTCATTGTATTTTCTTACATGCCTATAGGGCACTTTGATTATTTCCAGACCTTATTTTTCTTTCTTGTTTCTCATCATTTCTGATGGTCTCCATCCTTTCCTTAAATAGACCCCTTCTCCTTCCAAATATTTTTTTTTAAATCTAAAGTGTCATGTGAGAGCAAACAGGAGATATTTGTCTCCTGGTTATGGCTTATTTCAGTTAACATGATGACCTACCATCCTGCAAATAATATAATCGCATTCCTCTTTAGGCTGAAAAATATTTCAATGTGTAAGTACACATACACATCATTAGACATCATAGTGTGGAAATGGGTTTAAAAGGTATAACTCAGCTGATTCACAACTTGTTGGCACTAGGTTAATCACTTCTGAGGGTGAAGTTGCTATTGTCAGACTTATCTTCTACTACACACTTCATTGTGAATCTTCAGCACTTAGTTCATTATTTCTTTTCCTATATGTGAATGAAATACAAAAGATGTGTTGTTTTCTGGTTTATGCTGTTTCTCAGCATCATTGGAAGTCCAAGTTGCTTTGGGTTTTCCTTAGGGTATGGAGTAGGTTGGTCTCTGTGTGGATGAAAATCTGTTTTATTTTCTTAATCCCTCATCAGAAATCTAGCTCAAGGTAGGCGTGCATTTCTTCTTTTATCCTGAATATCTTCCACACTAGGATACAAGCTCTGATATCCACCGCTAATCCATGAATCCCAAAGTCACTTTTTTAGTGTTTAAGGTAAGAGTCTTTAAGTGGCTTACCTTTCATTTTCCTACAATCTTTGTTTGTTTGTTTGTTTGTTTTGATATAGACACTCTGTGATAGTCCTGGCTGTGATAGTCTAGACATATAGCACAGACTGACCTTGAGCTTGTTGTTGTCATATTGACTCATTCTTCTATGTTCTGGTATGTGCCACTACACACAACTTTTGGTGCTTTATAGAACTCTTGCTGATGCTGACAGATGTCTCTTCAAAATAATTTTCAAATCTCTTCAGTCTCTAGACTTGAGTGGCACTAAATTATTTGCTTCTGTTGTAGTGATCATGGTCCTGCCTACCCCATAACATTCTCAGATTCTCTTTCCTGTTTTCATCTGTGTTCTTCCCCTTATATAATCCTGTCTCATTGTTTATGTTTCTCCTGACCAGTTCAAATTCCCCAATGTAATTTGTCATGTGAGTCAGGACAAACTTCATGGCTAGAATTTTAATTTATATCAATTTTATATTTCACTAGATAAGGTGGTTAGTTTTTTGTCAACTTGACACCAACTAGAACCACCTGGGAAGACGGAACCTCATTTGAGGGATCTCCTTCTTCAGATTGGTCAGTGGGCATATGTAAGGGATTTTGTTGATTAATGGTTCATGTCTATACAAGAATAAAGAAGAAGGAAGTTGTTGTTTTTGCCTGCTTGTCTTTGCCTTGCTAGCACATCCATTCCTTTATGGTATTAGAGCCTACTTCTTTGGGATTCCAGCATTTACTCAAGATGAGCTAAGACATCCAGCCTTGTGGACTAAGCAATTACTGTATTCTTGAACTTCCCATTAATAGGTAGCCATTGTTGATTAGCTAACTACAGCTTGTAAATCATGTAAGTAAATAATATATATTACAATAAATCATAGATTATATAGAATATTAGCATATTAACAAAATAATAAATGATAATAATTTATATCTCTATATAATATAGATTTATAATATATATTTCTCCCTCTCTCCTTCTCTCTCTCTCTCTCTCTCTCTCTCTATATATATATATATATATATATATATATATATTCATTGTGTAAGTTCTGTTACTCTAGAGAACCTTGATTTCCCTTCCCCAAAAGCTAGTTTAGTGTTTTGTTACTCATTAAAAAGCAAACAAAAGCATTAGATGTCAAAACATTATTCATTAATTTTCCTTTTTTCATTTTATATTCTCATTAGTTAACCCAATGGTAAAATATAGGACATCCTTAGTATATATTATTAAATGAATATTAATACTCATATGTTTTCTGCACATAAACATACAAGTATTTAAATTATAAAAAATGGAAGATGGGTAGTTGAATAATAGTCAAAACTAAATGTTCTAGAGAACTCTATGGGTGATTGAAAACTTTATGGCTATGCTAATGAATTGAGATGATGAGACTGTAGTAAACATTTTTTCAAAAGGCTTCCTCTGGTTACTGGTTAGCTAATCAAATGCGTTCCTATTCACTACTCCCTCTGTTTTCTTGTTAACATATAGGTTTTTTCATATAACACTATATTAAATATGGTTACTTTGATACTAGTTCTAGGAGCCTGAGCTGAAAGTTTCTAGGTTCTTCCCTCTTATTGAATAATGAAAGAAAAAAAAATCAAACAAATTAAAAAAAAAAGATTTATTAAAAAGCAAGTGATTGGAAATGTTCTGTCAAGATTGACAGCAGTCCACATGAGTGAGGGTCACCCAAGTGTTATGATTATGGTTTATGGCTTCCTTTTATGTAGTTTGAGAGTAGGAGATTTGTTGCTAACAGCCATAGATAGCATCTTAGATCTCTGCTTTGAAAAGTATCATGTAGTCCTCTGAGACCAGACTATGCAGAACAGTTTGTGGACTGTGGTGGGTGAGAGGGCAGACTGCAGAAGAAACACAGCTTCTGGGACAGGCAGAAGCAATACAGCTTCTGCGACAGACCCCCATTTTGGGCTCCAGACATCCGGGCACCTTCCACGCCAGAGGAGAGGTGGCCGCCTCAGAGAGCTCTGAACCCCAAGAGCAAGTGAGGAAGCCATCTTGTTTCCCAGGTCCCTCTGAGACTGGTCTGCACAGATCAGCTCCCAGACTATAGAGGGTAAGTGAGCTGACTGCAGAAGCCACACAGCTCCTGTGACAGGCAACACAGCTTCTGGGATAGACCCTTGTTTCAGGGTCCAGACATCCGGACTTCCCTACCAGAGGAAAGGTCACCACCTGGGAGCGGTCTAACCTCCACAGCAGGAGAGGGAACCATCTTGTGTCTTGGGTCCCTCAGAAACCAGTCTGTGCAGGTGAGCATGCAGACTGCAGAGGCAACCTATCTTCTGGGGCAGGCCCTATTTTCGGCCTTGATCTTCAGCCAGGAGGCAGGAATGCCAGACCTTGGTGCACCTTCCCTGCAAGAGGAGAGCTTGCCTGAAGAGAATACTCTGACCACAGAGACTCAGAAGAGAGTTGCACTCCCAGGACAGCTGACAGAGACAAACAGAATCACAGGAGGTAGAGACTCCAGCCAGAGACAACTATAACAAGTAACACCCGAGATTACCAGATGGCGAAAGGCAAATGTAAGAATCTTACCAACAGAAACCAAGATGGCTCACCATCATCAGAGCCCATCACTCCCACGTCAGGAAGTCCTGGATACCCTAACTCACTCAAAAAGCAAGATTCAGATTCAAAATCATATCTCATGATGCTGGTAGAAGACTTTAAGAAGGGTATTAATAATTCACTTAAAGAAATACAGGAGAACACTGCTAAACAGGTAGAAGTCCTTAAAGTATCACAGGAAAACACTGCTAAACAGGAAGAAGTCCTTAAAGAGGAAACACAAAAAGCCCTTAAAGAATTACTGGAAAGTCTGGAGAGATGGATCAGTGGGAAAAAACACTGAATGCTCTTCTGAAGGTCCTGAGTTCAAATCCTAGTAACTACATGGTGGCTCACAACCATCCGTAATGAGATCTGATGCCTTCTTCTGGAGTGTCAGAAGACAGCTGCAGTGTACTTACATAATAAATAAATAAATCTTAAAAAAAAAAAAAAAGAATTACAGGAAAACACAACAAAACAGGTGATAAAATTAAAGGAAACCATCCAAAACCTAAAAAGGGAAGTAGGAACAATAAAAACCAAAAATGAGACAACTCTGGAGATAGAAACCCTAGGAAAGAAATCAGGAACCATAGATGTGAGCATCAGCAACAGAATACAAAAGAAGGAAGAGAAAATCTCAGGTGCAGAAGATTCCCTAGAGAACATGGGCACATTAATCAAAGAAAATGCAAAATGCAAAAAGATCCTAACTCAAAACATCCAGGAAATCTAGGACACAATGAGAAGACCAAAACTACACCTAATAGGGGTAGATGAGAATGAAGATTTTCAACTTAAAGGGCCAGCAAATATCTTCAACAAAATTATAGAAGAAAACTTCCCTAACCTAAAGAAAGAGATGCTCATTAACATACAAGAAGCCTACAGAACTCCAAATAGACTAGACCAGAAAGGAAATTCCTCCTGACACATAATAATCAGAACAAAAAAATGCACTAAATAAAGACAGAATATTAAAAGCAGTAAGGGAAAAAGGTCAAGTAACATATAAAAATATGAATATAGAACATATAAAATTAAACCAGACTTCACACCAGAGACTATGAAAGCCAGAAGATCCTGGACAGATGTTATACAGACACTAAGAGAACACAAATGCTAGCCCAGGCTTCTATACCCAGCAAAACTCTCAGTTACCATAGATGGAGAAAATAAAGTATTCCATGATAAAACCAAATTCACACAATATATTTCCATGAATCCAGCCCTTCAAAGGATAATAAAGGGAAACCACAAATACTAGGACAGAAAGTACACCCTAGAAAAAACAAAAAAAAATAATCCTTCAGCAATCCTAAAAGAAGACAGTCCCAAGAACAGAATCCCAACTTTAACAACAAAAATAACAGGAATCAACAAGTAGTTTTCTTTAATTTCTCTTAACACCAATGGACTCAATTCCCCAATAAAAAGACATAGACTAATAGACTGGTTACTCAAATAGGACCCAGCATTTTGCTGTTTACAGTAAACCCACCTCAGGGAAAAAGACAGACACTAACTTAGGGTAAAAGGCTAGAAAACAATTTTCCAAGCAAATGGTCTGAAGAAACAAGCTGGATTAGCCATTCTAATATGGGATAAACTTGACATTCAACTAAAAGTTATCAAAAAAGACCAGGAGGGGCACTTCATACTCATCAAGTTAAAATCAACCAAGTTGTACTCTCAATTCTGAATATCTATACTCCTAATACAAGGGCAGCCACATTCATTAAAGAAACTGTAGTAAAGCTCAAAGCACACATTGTACCTTAAACAATAATAGTTGGAGACCTCAAAACCCCACTCTCACAAATGGACAGATCCTGGAAAAAGAAACTAAACAGAGACACATGAAACAAATCGATTTAATAGACATCTAGAGAACATTTTATCCTAAAACAAAAAGATATACCTTCTTCTCAGTGCCACATGGTACCTCTTCCAAAATTGGCCATATAATTGGTCACAAAAAAGGCCTCCACAGATACAAAAATATTGAAATTATCCCATGCATCCTATTTGACCACCATGGCTTAAGGCTGATCTCATTAACAACATAAATAATAGAAAGCCAAAATTCACGTGGAAATTGAACAACACTCTACTCAATGATTCCTTGGCCAAGGATGAAATAAAGAAAGAAATGAAAGACTTTTTAGAGATTAATGAAAATGAAGCCAAAACATACCCAAACTTATAGGACACACTGAAGGCAGTCCTAAGAGAAATACTCATAGCCCTAAGTGCCTCAAAAAACAAACAAACAAAAAAAACAACAAAACAACAACAACAACAACAACAACAACAACAACAACAACAAAACTAGAGAGCATACAGTAGCAGCCAGATAGCATACCTAGAAGCTCTAGAACTAAAGGACGCAAATTCACCAAAGAGGAGTAGAAGGCAGGAGATAATCAAACTCAGTGCTGAAATCAACCAAGTATAAACAAAAAAGAACTATTCATAGAATCAACCAAACCAGGAACTGTTTTTTTTTTTTTTTTGTGAAAATCAACAAGATAGGTTTAGTGCAGAGTTCTATCAGACCTTCAAAGAAGACCTAATTCCAACTCTCCTCAAACTATTCCACAAAATAGAATCAGAAGGTACTCTACCAAATTCATTCTATGAAGGCACAGTTGCTCTGATACCTAAACCACACAAAGATCCAACAAAGAAAGAGAACTTCAGACCAATTTCCTGTATGATTATCGATGCAAAATACTCAAAAAAATTCATACAAACAGAATCCAAGAACACATAAAAATGATCATCCATCATGAACAAGTAGGTTTACTCCAAGGAATACAGAGAAGGTTTACTATTGGAAATCCATAAACGTAATCCACTATATAAACAAACTCAAAGACAAAAACCACATTATCATCTCAATAGATGCTGAGAAAGCATTTGACAAAATCCAACACTCTTTCATGATAAAAGTATTAGAAAGATCAGGAATTCAAGACCCATACATAAACATAATAAAAGCAATCAACAGCAAACCAGTAGCCAACATCAAACTAAATGGAGAGAATCTCGAAGAAATTCCACTAAAATCAGGGACTAGACAAGGCTGCCCACTTTCTCCCTACATATTAAATATATTACTTGAAATCCTAAGCAGAGCAATTTGACAACAAAAGGAGATCAAGGAGATACAAATTGGAAAAGAAGTAGTCAAAACATCACTGCATGCAGATGATATGATAGTATATATAAGTGACCCTAAAAATTCCACCAGAGAACCCCTAAACCTGATAAACAGCTTCAGTGCAGTAGCTGGAAATAAAGTTAACTCAAAAAATATCAATGGCCTTTCTCTACACAAAGGATAAACAGGCAGAGAAAGAAATAGGGGAAACAACACCCTTCATAATAGACACAAATAATATAAAATACCTTGGGGTGACTCTAAGTAAGGAACTAAAAGATCTGTATGACAAGAACTTCAAGTCCCTGAAGAAAGAAATAGAAGATCTCAGGAGATGGAAAGATCTCCTATGCTCATGGATTGGCAGGATTAATATAGTCAAAATGGCTATCCTGCCGAAAGAAATCTATAGATTCAATGCAATCACCATCAAAATTCCAACTCAATTCTTCACTGAGTTAAAAAGGGCAATTTGCAAATTCATCTGGATTAACAAAAAACCTAGGATAGCAAAAACTATTCTCAAAAATAAAAGAACTTCTGGGGGAATCACCGTGCCTGACATTAAGCTGTACTACAGAGCAATTGTGGTAAAAACTGCATGGTACTTGTATAGCAACAGACAGGTAGATCAATGGAGTAGAATTGAAGACCCTGAAATGAATCCACACCCCTTATTCACTTGATTTTTGACAAGGGATCTAAAACCATCCAGTGGAAAAAAGACAACATTTTCAACAAATGCTGCTGGCACAACTGGAAGTTATCATGTAAAAAAAAGGGGAATTGATCCATTCTTATCTCAGCACAAAGATCAAGTCTAAGTGGATCAAAGAACTCCACTTAAAAACAGAGACATCAAAATTTATAGAGGAGAAAGTGGGGAAAAGCCTTGAAGATATGGGCACAGGGGAAAGTTTCCAAACAGAACTGCAATGGCTTGTGCTGTAAGATCAATGTGGTACATTTACACAATGGAGTACTACTCTGCTATTAAAAACAATGAATTTATGAAATTCTTGGGCAAATGGATGTATCTTGAGGATATCATCATTAGTGAGGTAACCCAATTACAAAAGAAGTCACTTGATATGCATTCACTGATAAGAGGATATTAGCCCAGAAACTTAGAATACCCAAGATACAATTTGCAAAACACAAGAAAATCAAGAAGAAGGAAGACCCGCGTGTGGATACTTCATTCCTCCTTAGAATAGGGAACAAAACACCCATGGAAGGAGTTACAGAGACAAAGTTTAGAGCTAAGACAAAAGGATGGACCTTGCAGAGACTACCCCACCTAGTGATCCATCCCATAATCAGCCACCAAACCCAGAGACTATTGCATATGCCAGCAAGATTTTGCTGAAGGGACCCTTATATAGCCATCTCAAGTGAGGCTATGTCAGTGCCTGGCAAATACAGAAGTGGATGCTCACAGTCAACTATAGGATGGAACGCATGGCCCCCAATGGAAGAGCTACAGAAATTACCCAAGGAGCTGAAGGGGCCTGCAACCCTATAAGTGTAACAACAATATGAACTAACCAGAACCCCCAGAGCTCGTGTCTCTAGCTGCATATGTAGCAGAAGATGGCCTAGTCAGCCATCATTGGGAAGAAGTGCCCCTTGGTATTACAAACTTTATATGTCCCAGTACAGGGGAACACCAGGGCCAAGAAGTGGGAATGGGTGGGTAGGGGAGCAGGGTGGGGGAATGGTATAGGAAATTTTCAGGATAGCATTTGAAATGTAAATCAAGAAAATGTCTAATTAAAAAAAAGATAATATAAGAAAAGTATCATGTAAATCTTTGCTTAGTATACATCTTTTCCCATAAAGCATCTGATTTTAGTTATATATATATCCTAAATTAGGTACTATTCCCATTATGATGCTGAGTAAGTGATTATCTCTATAAGTTCCTGTTGAGGACATGATTTACCTTATAGAGCACACAGTCCAAAGCAGGTCAGACCAACTCAGCTCATCTCTCAAGGTTACAGGATGTCTTCTTCAGTGTGTTTGAGTAGAAACAGATTGTTAGCAATGCATTGCTGAGAGGAGTGAATTTCTTGCCTGCATTCAATCAGGTATATCATACATTCTGAGGAAAGGTAATAGGTTATAGATTTTGAATCCTTTGCTTTATGCATTGTTAAGAACAGAGTCCATGCAAATTCAATCCTTCTTTTCTAAACAAATACGCCTAAATTTGATGATGGCACCTAAGCAGAATAAAGAACCAAGAACACCAGACTTGAAATCTAGCTCAAAGGTAGAATGCTTGCCTAGCATTTGGGAGGACCTAGGTTCAATTAATAATATTAAAGAACAAACAGAAAAAAATTAATTTCTAAAAAATGACCAACCTACTCCATCTCTACCTCATATGACAGATATTTTCATAAAACATTAGTTCTACTTTCTTTCTCCTTATCTCTATATATCTCACAGATAAATATTAAGTCCTCAAACTATAGCAAAACTTTATTTCTTTCAAACACTTTTCAAGAGACTGTATGCTAAGTAGATGTCACTAAATCCATCCTCCTTAATACCAAGGCTGTACCTAGTTTTCTCTGATATAATATCTCCCCTGATGAGATAGGCCATTAAACCCCACTTTATCTGTCCTCTGAGGAACTACTGGAACTCTTTCAGTGTGAACGCTTATGTTAGAAAGATCATTAAAGCCAGTGTATGATCATGTGCAGCAGAATCCCCTGCATTAGCACATGTTGGAAGGCTGACAGGAAATAACTTCAGTGCTTGGAGAAGAGAGGGACAGGCAAAAGGGGAAAACTGAAATGTTCTTACCTTGAAGTATGTTGTGGGTGGATGAGAAGCATTTATAGAAGGAGGGTATCATCCTGAGTTATGTAACCCAATCACAAAAGAACTCACATAACATGGATTCAATGATGAGTGGATATTAGCCCAGAAACCTAGACTACCCAAGATACAATATGCTAAACACATGAAACTCAAGAAGAATGAAGATCAAAGTGTGGACATTTTGCCCCTTCCTAGAATTCAGAACAAAGCACACATTAATGGAGCTATAGAGATCAAATGTGGAGCTGAAACAAAAGGATGGAACCACCAGTGACTGCTGCAGCCTGGGATCCATCCCATAATCAGCCACCAAACACAGACACTATTGTGTATGCCAGCAAGATATTGTTGAAAGGGCCCTGATATAACTCTTTCATGGGAGACTATACCAGTGCCTGGCAAACACAGAAGTGGATGCTCACAGTTAACTATTAGATGGAACACAGGGTTCCCAAGGGAGGAGCTAGAGAAAGTACCCAAGGAACTGAAGGGGTCCCCAACCCTATAGGTGGAAGAACAATATGAACTAACTAGTACCCCTAGAGCTCATGTCTCTAGTTGCATATATAGCAGAAGATGGCCTAGTTGGCCATCACTGGGAAGAGAGGTCCTTTGGTCATGCAAACTTTATATGCCCCAGTACAGGGGAATGCCAGGGTCAAGATATGGGAGTGGGTGGGTACGGGAGCAGGGCAGGGGAAGAGGTAGAATTTAGGGGACTTTCGGGATAACATTTGAAATGTAAATGAAGAAAATATCTAATGAAAATTGAAAAAAAAAGAATGTGTTACAGACAGACATGGAATATTATTCATCTGTCAACAAAAATATTTATTTTGGTTGTAGTTTTGTCATGTACAGTCTTTTATATGTTGATATACATTTCTACAAGAGCTGGACATGGCTGACTTAGAAGTTTCTATGGAGAACAGGCTGTTCTCAAAATTCACAGGAATTTTGCATCTGCCTTCTAATGCTGGATTATACATGGAAGCCACTCACTTCATATCAATCTTTGTTCCCAAGTAGTCCACCTCAGGTATTTCTCAGGAATACAAATACAGAATAACATGGTTATACTAAACAGCACTAATATTCAGTTTATCTGTCATATTGGTCACATCTTATATGCCAATGGCCAGGTGTATGTTGTCGCTAAACATCAAATAGTATAGACACAGAACATTTCTATCACTATGGAAAATTCTATCAAATCCAACAGTATCATGGACAGTTTCCACTAAGGACAGAAATTTTAAGTACTAAAAATGAACACTTTTTGAGATGAAATTAAATGCTTTCAAAGCAAAACCTCTTCTTTTTCCAAATTTTTATTAGATTTTTTCTTCATTTACATTCTAAATGCTATCCTGAAAGTCCTCTATACCCTCCCCATTCCCCGCCCTGCTCCCCTACCCACCCACTCCCACATCTTGGCCCTGGCATTCCCCTGTACTGGGGCATATAAAGTTTGCATGACCAAGGGGCCTCTCTTCCCAATGATGGCTAGCTAGTCCATCTTCCAAAGCAAAACCTCTTAGAAACGCTAAAGTACAATTTGATGAATTTCCCTCAAGCAGTCATTGCTGGTGTATAAAATCAAATTGTAGCTTGCTAAAACCTCTTTTTCTTCAGAGAAATCTTTTTTTTAAGATATGCAAATTCTTATTGCTTTTTTCTTTCAGATAAATTGAATAATGACATTAAAACTTCCACCAAGTAACAGAATACAGAATAATAAAATCACACTAAAAACTTGAATTTGAATTTGAAACTTTTACCCAGAAGCTCATCAACACAGAAAGAATTTAGAGTTTTCCATGCAAAGGGTCAGACTTGTCTCTCTGGTTCTTCTGGGTCTTTTTACAGCACTATGTTGCATTCTGAGGCAAAGGCAGAACATTCTCTTGCATTTATCATAGGATGGAGGTCAAATCTCTTGAAAACTTATGGCCTCAATTCATTCAGTTGATATATGCTCACAGAAAACACACTTCATGTTGAGTCTTTTGATAGATTCTTGAGACAGGGGATGCGAACAAGAAGGAGAGCCCTGGGTAGTCGGGATAAGGTGCTATAGATTCACATAGTTTGACTGGATGAATCGTAGTGGAAGAAAACACCCAGAACTACAAATAATTATCTGGCTTCCCAGTGACAGTAATGTCCTGCATGCAATTGAGAGAGTTCTAAGCGCGGAGGGGCAGACAACTGTCTCTGTAGGCCGACTGCTATTTATTGCAGCGGAACCAGTTTCTTCAATAAACTAAAGACATCTAGAGCCTTTCCACAGGGGTAACTGTGAAACTTGGGGAAACAGACATCTGTGAGTGCTGCTGAGGAATGGTGCACTCATGGTTGCAGAGTGTGGGCTGAAAGTCTGTCTGGCGGAGCTTAAATTCTGGCATTCTGGCTATGGTGTTGATTAGTTATTCAGTCTGGAATTTCTCGATCTCCATTAATCAGTCTGTAAAACTGCCCCACCCCCAATATCTAATTCATGCGGTTGACCTAAAGCATGCTAAGAAGGTTTTATTTGAATTATATTTTTACAGCTCACAGATATCTACAGAATATTTCATCCTAAAACAAAAGGATACACCTTTTTCTCAGCACCTCATAGCACCTTCTCCAAAATTGATCACATAATTGGCCACAAAACAGCCCTCAACAGATTCAAAAATATTGAAATTGTCCCATGCATCCTATCAGATCACGATGGACTAAGGCTGTTCTTCAATAACAACATAAGTAGCAGAACACCATCATTCACTTGGAAACATAATCTATCTTTAAAAGTTATTCCAGAAGGAGTGGGAAAGAACACAGACAACTCAAGAACTAAAATAAGAGAGAAAAATCTGCAGAATCACAAAAGAGTATGAGAGAGATGAAGGAAGTAAATTGGCATGACAGTGAGTGGATTGTTTGTGCTTGAATTCTGTCAGTTATGGTTGACAAAGGCTGTTATAAGAAATGAAGATGAAAAAGTAGTTTAAATCTAGAAACTGAAGAATACCTGCAAGATAGATTCTTGATATTATATTTAAATTGTTATCTAACACGGAGCCAAAACACTTACATTCATGCTTTTCAATAGACAAATAGAAAGATAAGAAGAGGGATGAATATTAACTACGTTTAGCTAAAATAAGGGTGCACTGGATAAAACTTCTATTTTAGTTATTTGTCCATGGCTAGTTGGTACTACAAAAGTTTTCAGCTGCTATTTATTTATTTATTTATTTATTTATTTATTTATTTATTTATTTATTTGTTTGTTTATTATTATTGTTGTTGTTATTGTTATTATTATTTTTTACTTGATGTAGTGATAGGTTATCATTCCTTTATCACACATGCTGGTAATAAATTTGCAACCCTACTGCTTTAGCTTCGGAAGGACTGGGATTACAAGAACACACCACAATATCAAACTACTGAAAAAGTTTTAAATTGGCAAAATGACATTGCCATGGACCACCTCAGTCGGGTATGGGGGTCCTTGGAATGAAGGTCCTTGAAACTAGGTGAATAAGGATTCAGCGGTAACAAACAGAAACAAACACAAAGGCAGTTTGAATCTGAGTGTAGTTTTCAGCTCTCAAGCAGGGAATTTTATACATTCAAAAACCAAACATTACATCTCTTAGAAACTATATCCAGTGAAACAATCACAGAAACCAACAACATTCATTTGGCACAATAAAGCACAAAAATCATCCAAGCATTATAATTCTGAAACTATGTATTCAGTAAATCACAAACAGAACAGGTAACATCACTATAAACCATCAAAATATCACAATTCTAAAAGGATGTATTCAGTGGGGGCTGTTGTCCAAGGCTAGTGGCACATTTCCAGGAGCAGGTTAATAAATTTTTAATGGTCCGTGCTCTTAACTACTAAACTAACTTTCCAGCCCTATGGTCAATTATTATTTAACACCCAGTGCCTGATTTTTTATAATCTTCAATGTATAAATTGAAACTATCTTAATTCTTTCTAAGTAAGGCTTTCTTTATCATATACCAAAATCGACCTCCGGTGACACACATGTAGCCATATGAAATTTTATCTTTGGAAAGTTTTTATCATAATAGTTTTGTAAATGATTTAGAAAGTAAAGCATTGGTTTCCCTGGGGATAAGGTCATGTTAGTGGCCCCATCTCTAGGGATGGTTTCTTACCCATTATTCTCACTTAATATCTTGGCCTAGGCTATCAGAAACATGTAAACAAGAAAAGAAATAAGAGAAAACGAAACAGATAGATTGTCATGAGAACTACGGCTCAATATTTTTCTCTGGCAAAGAGTTCCACAACCGGTTCCAGGAGGCTTCCCCCTTTTGAGGTCAATTGCCTCAGTCTATGGAACTTGTAACACAGATCCTACTGGAGGTGGTGTGGCATGACATAAATTGTTTCTTTCAAAATTATGGCTCACACTGCTATGTAAGATGTCCTGAAGTGAAAATAATATATAAGCATATAACATTGCTGTAGAGGCTGTGATAGACAAAGATGTCAAATACTGTGAGTAAGGATGCAGGTAAATAAGTATAAAAGCATTCCACACTGGAGAAGAATGTCAAGAGAAAGGATACAAAGATGAAAAAGGCCAAATAGGTCTCTTCATCTGGAAGAAATACTGAGATTTTGTCCAAATTACTTTAAAATTCATTTTAATGTAAAAAGGTAGCTGAGATGAATATGATAAATAGCTTGACTATAGTCAACATTTCAAAGTATACTTGTATATCACAATATCATATTTTATACCATAATAGACTACAGACTATGAATACTAATATTTTATTGCTTCAGTGTTTTCCAGTCACCTAAACTGTGTCATATGTGCCACTCGAGATTTCATGGTATTATATATAATTATTAATTTGCAAGTAGTGTGGAACAGTAGCCAAAGACTTACATTTAATCGACAATATAAGACAGAGAACAAACTGGGAATGGTGTAGGTTTTTGTAACCTCAAAACCCTATTACAATGACACACTTTTTCCAACAAGGACATACCTTCTAGTCCTTACAAAAGAGTTCCCCCAATTGAGAATAAAACATTCAAATATATATGCCTTTAAGGTCCATTCTTACTCAAACCACAACAGAGATTATTTCAATTTCAAGAATAAATGACTGGCCTTTCCTTAAACATGGTATTTAAAAATATATAATTTATTTCATATTTGATGTTTCTGTCTTATAGTTATATACTATTTTGTCTATTTGGTTTTGAGCCTAGATTTTAATGGCTAAGCCATCTCTTCAGCAACAGTTATATTGCAATTGCAATGTTATTTTTCTGTCTTAACATTTTTCCTATTACTAAGTTCTTTTAGCTTCTTTTTTGTTTTTCTTTTTTTCTTTTAGCTTCTTAGTGATGGATGACTTTAAATTTTTTTTTAAACAAATGGACTCTTTCAAGAAAAACTTGAAGTTCTTTGAGTCTTCCTCATTAGCATATTTTAGATGAGTCCCAACTGTCTTCATTCCTATGTTTTTTTTCATTCTTTGACTAATCTTTGCTCTTCCTATGTGATAGAGTCATTTAATGAATATATTATCAGGCAAAATAGTGTGTTATTGTTTTCAAGATCAGAGTATAAAAGTTATACCTTACATTTTCTTTGCTCTCTTATTGGCACCTGATTTGAGAGAAAAGCAGCTGCTACAGTAAACCCTTAAAAAGTCATTTAACAATCATGTATTCAAGCAGAGTGAGGGTTCATATATATAAGATTAGAGCCAACAAGTTCAATACAACCTCATGACTGATTCCAACAGAGAGACATTCAGCTACACTGCATCTAATTTTCTGACACACAGATATGCGAGGTCATAAATAGCTACTGTTTTAATCTCTTAGATTTTGTGACATTTCAAAGAGTAACAGGTTTTTGTAAGTGGAATTACAACACTACTAAAAGTAAACCATGAAAACTTGTAAAGTTTGGTGAATAAACAGTAACTTTGTAGAGTGTTCCAGAAGATCTGGGTAGAACAATACTAAGAAAATACTCATGGTTTTAATAACCTACTAGTGGGGGCTTTCAGGAAAATAAGGTTAATATTATTAGAGAAAGAAAACATCCATTATTTAGTGACATAAATTTAACCATTCAGTCATTAGAGGTGATGTGGAGAGTTGAATGTTTCCCTAATGCTATTACTAGTCTTGCAAAAAGATTATGTCTCCCAAAGTATGAAAACTTCCTTTGGGTACCTCTTGATGTTTCTGGTAAAATGAAAAAGGGGGAAAGTAAACTGAATGAATGACTGCTAAACATCAGAGTCAGTCATTGTTCACTTTGAAAATCTCAGCTTCTACTTATATTCCAAATCACTCCAGATAAGAATGTCCATCTAAGACATTTATAAAAAAAGAAAAATAAACTTATGGGCATTGCTGTAAAATCCTTGATTTAAAAATCTTAGAAAGCTATGAGGGCATGAATGGGCAAGATTCATAGTTAGATAAGAGATCTGAGTCAAAATTAGTGGTCCTTGAATATTTTCCAGGTTAAAAAAGCAGAATCTTCAAGAAAGACTTTTCTCAAATGCTTTCATTTATCATTTGTTTGTTTATTTGATAATTTGTTTTTCTTTTTGTTGGAAACAGATTCCTTTCTGCTACAATATACCCTATTACAGTTTTTATTCCCTGTATTCTTCCACATATCTAACCACCACTTCTTCCTTCTGGATTCACTCCTTTTCTGCTTTTCATTAGGAAAAACAAAAACAAAATACTTGCACCTAATAGACAACAATGAAACATGACAAATAGGAAACAAGATGAAGCAAAACCTATTATATTGAAGTTGGACATGGCAACCTAGCAGGAGGAAAAGAGCTCTAAGAGCATGATCATGAGTCAGAGACCCACTCTTTCCTACACTCAGGACTTCTGTAACATTGCTAAGCCAGTAGCTCTAAAATATAGAGAAAGGAGATCTTTCCATCTTCTGAGATCTTCTTCAATTTCTTTCTTCAGACACTTGAAGTTCTTGTCATACAGATCTTTCACTTCCTTAGTTAGAGTCACACCAAGGTATTTTATAGTATTTGTGATTATTGTGAAGGGTGTTGTTTCCCTAATTTCTTTCTCAGCCCTCTTATCCTTTGTGTAGAGAAAGGCCATTGATTTGTGTGAGTTAATTTTATATCCAGCTACTGCACTGAAGCTGTTTATCAGGTTTAGGAGTTCTCTGGTGGAATTTTTGGGGTCCCAAATATATACTATCATATCATCTGCAAACAGTGATATTTTAACTTCTTCCTTTCCAATTTGTATCCCCTTGATCTCCTTTTGTTGTCGAATTGCTCTGGCTAGGACTTCAAGTACTATATTGAATAGGTAGGGAGAAAGTGGCCAGCCTTGTCTAGTCTCTGATTTTAATGGGATTGCTTCCAGCTTCTCTCCATTCAGTTTGATGTTGGCTACTGGTTTGCTGTATATTGCTTTTATTATGTTTAAGTATGGGCCTTGAATTCCTGATCTTTCCAATACCTTTATTATGAAAGGGTGTTGGATTTTGTCAAATGCTTTCTCAGCATGTAAGGAGATGATCATGTGGTTTTTGTCTTTGAGTTTGTTTTTATAGTGGATTATGTTGATGGATTTCCAAATATTAAACCAGGGGAACGCAAGGGCCAAGAAGTGGGAGTGGGTGGGCAGGGGAACAGGGAGTTGGAAGGGGGGAGGGAACTTTCAGGATAGCATTTGAAATGTAAATTAAGAAAATATCTAATAAAAAATTGAAAAAAATAAATAAATCGTAATAAAAATGAATACACATACCATAAAAAAAATATAGAGAAGGATATGGTGCAGACCTAAAATGTAGGCACATTGTTTGCTGCTTCAGTCTCTATGAACTCAAATGTACCTTTCTAAGTTGGTTTAGATGGCCTTGTTGTTTTGCTGTCCTCTATTGCTTGTGACTTTTCCAATCTTTCCACATTCTCTTCCATGGGAGCTCCGAGAGAAGAGACCTCCATTTAGACTCACTCTCCACTTAATGTCTGGTGGCCAGTCACTCCTCTGTTCCCATCTACTGGCAAAGAAGGCTTCTCTGATGGTGAATGGAAAAGGCATTGGTGTATGCATATAGTAGAATATAGTTGGGAATCATTTTATTGATATTTTTTAAACCAGTGCTGTGTAGTTTTACACCAGATCTCTGGGTAATCTAGTTTCTAGTTCAGTGTTACTCTACAGTATCAGGTATGAGTTCCTTCTCATGAAGTGGGCCTTAAGTATAACCATACATTGATTGGCAACTGCCACAACTACTTTGCCACTACTGCTCTAGAACATTTTCAAAGCAGAACACATTGTGTATCAAAGGTTTTGTGGCTGGGATGATGTTTTGTTTCTCTTTTGTTAGCCTACAGGGTACCTTCTGCATCAAGACACAAGGACTTATGGGTAAAGGCCGTATGTATGTACCAGTTTGACTTCTCCATATTCAATGAGTTGTGTGGATGTTGTCCTTGGCAATGGGACCCGATGTCAGTTTGCAGACAGAAAATCATTTTTTTGCCAACAGCTTGGGTGGTTTGGGGATTTCCATGGGAACTCAGTGGCCAAAAACTCAATTGAATGCATCTAGTTGCCACTAGAAGCACAGCCAGGCAACAAGAAATGGATGGCTGTTTGAGACTGTATCTTCCATACTAGAGTCCTTATTAGAACCACTTGTATAGACACACAACTCTGGGGGGATACTGGTTAGTTCATATTGTTGTTCCTCCTATAGGGCTGCAGACCCCTTTAGCTCCTTGGGAACTTTCTCTAGCTCCTTCATTAGGGGTCCTGTGGTCCAACCAATAGATGACTGTGAGCATTCACTTCTGTATTTGCCAAGCATTGGCATAGACTCACAAGAGAGAGCTATGTCAGGGTCCTGTAAGCAAAATCTTTCTGGCATATGCAATAGAGTCTGGGTTTGGTGGTTGTATATGGGATAGTTCCCCAGGTTGGGCAATCTCTGGATGGTCTTTTCTTCGACCTTAGCTCTGAACTTTGTCTCTGTAACTCCGCCCATGGGTATTTTGTTCCCCATTCTAAGAAGGAATGAAGTATCCACACTTTGGTCTTCCTTCTTGAGTTTCATGTGCTTTGCAAATTTTATCTTGGGTATTCTGTTTCTGGGCTAATATCCGCTTATCAGTGAGTACATATCATGTGAGTTGTTTTGTGATTGGGTTACCTCACTCAGGATGATACCCTCCAGATGCATCCATTTGCCTAAGAATTTCATGAATTCATTGTTTTAAATAGCTGAGTAGTACTCCATTGTGTAATTGTACCACATTTTATCCATTTCTCTGTTGAGGGACATCTGGGTTCTTTCCAGCTTCTGGCTATTATAAATAAGGCTACTATGAACACAGTGGAGCATGCGTCCTTATTACCAGTTGGAGCATCTTCTGGGTATATGCCCAGGAGAGGAATTGCTGGATCTTCCCGTAGTACTATGTCCAGTTTTCTGAGGAACCACCAGACTGATTTCCAGAGTGGTTGTACAAGATTGCAATCCCACCAACAATGGAGGAGTATCCCTCTTTCTCTATATCCTCAATAACATCTGCTGTCACCTGAAATTTTGATCTTAGCCATTCTGACTGGTGTGAGGTGGAATCTCAGGGTTGTTTTGATGAGTCTCTAGTTGCATATGTAGCAGAGGATGGCCTAGTCAGCCATCAATGGGAAGAGAGGCCCTTGGTATTGCGAAGATCATATGCCCCAGTACAGCAGAATGCCATGGCCAGGAAGCGGGAGTGCTTGGGTTGGAGAGCAGGGTGGGGAAGGTTATGGGGGTTTGGGGAATAGCATTTGAAATGAAAATGAAGAAAATATCTAATAAAATTTTATATATATATATATATATATATATATATATATATATATATATATATATAATAAGACCACCTGTATAGATTTCAGGCAGAATCTCCTGCACTATATTTTTGTACATTCTCAAAAGTCCACCAATTCTCACCATCTGCCTGTACTGTCTCCCTTCCCCCAAAGCTAATACCCTGACTTCTGCCCCCTCCCACTCTCAGGCCTGATAAAAGTATATTTTTTTGCCCTTCTCACAATGATATTTCCTAGACCTCTACTCTTTATCTAATCTCTTTAACTAACCTCTCTGGGCGTATGGACCACAGGATAGTTATCATTTAATTAACAGCTAATATCCACATATAACGGAATACATATCACATTCATCTTGGATCTGGGTTACTTCACTCAGGATGACTTTTCTAGTAACATTCACTTGGTTGCAGACTTCATGATGTCAGTTTTTAACAGCTGAGTAATATCCCCATTTTGTAAATATATCCTATTTTCTTTATTCTTCAATTGAGGGACATCGAGGTTGTTTCTATTTTCTCGCTATTATGATTAAAGCCTCAAGGAGTGTTATAACTGGGTCTTGAGGAAGATCAATTCCCAACTTTCAGCAGAACTAACATTGATTTCCATAGTAGTTGTACAAGTTTGTAATCTTACCAGAAATGACTAAGTGTTCTCCTTATTATATATCTTTGCCAGCATGAGTTGTGACTTGTGCTACTGATCTTAGCCTTTCTGACAGGTGTAAGATGGAATCTCGAAGAGTTTTGATTTCCATTTTCCTGATGGCTAAGGATATTGAACATTTTTTTAAACATGTTTCTCAGCCGTTTGAGTTTTCTCTATTGATAATTCTTTTTAGATCTATATCCCATTTTCAAATTGGATTATTTCTTTGGTTGCTTTTGGTTTTGGATTTTTGTGGTTTTTGATATCTAGTTTCCTATTGTTCTCTAGATTTTTCTCTATATCTGTTCTGATCTTCCTTTCATTTCTGATTTTGTTAATTGGGTATTCATTCTTTGTCTTTTAATTAGTTTAGAGAAGGGTTTGTTTATTTGTTAATTTTCTCAAAGAACGAACTCTTTGTTTCTGTTTCATTAATTTTCTTTATTTCTATTTTATTTATTTCATCTCTCAGTCTGATAATATCTTGCTATCTATTCCTTTTGGGTATGATTACTTCTTTTTATTCTAGAGCTTTCAGGTATGCTGTTAATTTGCTGGCATAAAACCTCTCCATGGCTTTTTTTTTTTTTTTTAATGTAGACACCTAGCTCTGTGAAACTTTCATTCCACTTAACAATGCTTCTCTTGTATCATATAAGTTTGGATATACAGGGTTTTTATTTTCATTGAATTCTAGAAAGTCTTTCATTTCTTAATTTATTTCTTTATTGACCTATTTTCATTGAATGCAGAGTTAATCAGTGAAATAAACTTTGTGAACTTTCTATTGTTTCTCTTTCTGTTGATATCTATCTTTAATCTGCAGTGATCAGATTGGATACAAGGAGTTATTTCAGTTTATCTCTAGAGACATCATTTATGTCTCAGTATGTGATAAATTTTACAGAAACGTTCATGAGGCACTCTTTGTGATTGGGTGACATGTTCTGTAAATATCTGTCAGGTCTATTTTGTTTGTGACAACTATCAGTTCCAGTATTTCCCTGTTTAGTTTTTTTTTTTTTTTTTTTAATCTGAATGACTTACTGACTGGTGAGAGTGGGATATTAAAGTCACCCATAAGCATTGTTTAGGGATCACCATGTGATTTCACCTGTAATAGTGTTTCTTTTACAAAGTTGGATGCCCTGTTTGGGGCATAAATGTTAAAAACTGAAATGATGCCTTGGTGATTTTTTTTTGTTGTTGTTGATGAGTTTGTACTATGTTTCCCTATCTCTTTTGATTAGTTTTGGCGTGAAGTTTATTTTGTTAGATATTAAAATGGCTACCCCACCGGGGGATCCATCCCATAATCAGTCACTAAACTTAGACACTATTGCATAGGACAGCAAGTGTTTACTGAAGGGACCCTGATATAGCTGTCTCGTACAGAAGCGGATGCTCATAATCATCTATAAGATGGAACACAGGGCCCACAATGGAGAAGCTAGAGATAGAACCCCAGGAGCTGAAGGGGTCTGCAACCCTAGAAGAGGAACAACAATATGAACTAACCAGAACCCCCAGAACTCGTGTCTCTAGCTCCATATGAAGCAGAAGATGGCCTAGTCAGCCATCATTGGGAGGAGAGGCCACTTGGTATTGCAATCTTTATATGCCACAAGACAGGAGAATACCAGGGCCAAGAAGTGGGAGTGGTTGGGTAGGGGAGCAGGGTGGTGGAAGGGGGGAAGGAACTTTCGGGATAGCATTTGAAATATAAATTAAGAAAATATCTAATAAAAATATTGAAAATAAAATGAAATAAAATAAAAACAATAATAAAATGGCTACACCAGCTTGGTTCTTTTGTCTATTTGCTTGGAATATCTTTTGCCAGCCTTTCACTCTATGATAATGTTTATCTTTGATGTTAAGGTGTGTTTCTTGGATACAACAGAAGAATGTATCCTGTTTTAACATCCATTCTGTTAGTCTGTGTCTTTTTTATTGGGGGATTAGGACCATTGATATTGTGAGAGAACAATATCTAAAGGTTCTTGATTGTTAGCTGTTTGTGGTGGTGGTGGTGATGGTGATGGTGGTCGTGATAGGGGTGGTGGTGGTGATGGTGATGGTGGTGGTGGGGGTGGTGGCGTGTGTGTGTGTGTGTGTGTGTGTGTGTGTGTGTGTGTGAATGCACACACACCCTCATGTATTCCCATTCTTTTTATTTTGCTGGTGGTTGTGACTTTTAAAACTGAAGTGCATGCATAGTGGATATTAACCCAGAAGCTCAGAATACCCAAGATATAATCCACAAACCACATGAAACTCAAGAAAAAGGAAGACCAAAGTGTAGATACTTCTTAGAAGGGTGAACAAGATACCCATGAAAGGAGTTACAGAGATGATGTGTGTGGCAGAGACTGAAGGAATGACCATCCAGAGGCTGACCTACCTGGGGATCCATCCAATATACAATCACCAAACCCAGACACTTTTGTGGATGCCAACAAGTGCTTGCTGAGAGAAGCCTGTTATAGCTGTGTCCTCAGAGGCTCCACCAATGCCTGACAAATAAAGAGATGGATGCTTGCAACCTACCATTGGTCTGAGCACAGGGTTCCCAATTGAGGAGCTAGAGAAAGAACCTAAAGAGCTGAAGGGGTTTGCAGCCCCATTGGAGGAACAACAGTATGAACCAACCAGTACCCCTAGAGCTCCCAGGGACTAAACTACCACCCAAAGCCATGGTAGGACTCATGGCTCCAGCTGCATATGTAGCAGATGATGGCCTAGTTAGTCATCAATGGGAGTAGAGGCCCTAGGTCCTGTGAAGGCTCTATGTCCCAGTGTAGGGGAATAACAGGGCCAGGAAGTGGGAGTGGGTGGGTTGGTGAGCAGGGGGAGCCAGGAGGAAAGGGGATAGTGGGTTTTCATAGGGGAAACCAGGAAAGGGAATAACATTTGAAATATTAAAAAAAAAAAAAAAACTGAAGTGAATTCTAAGAAATTCACAGACTCACACTATTGTTTTAGGCATACTGAAGAAATATTGCAAGATTATGTTGAGGAGCAGAAAACTTGTAAAACTTTAGGATATAATTGTGGGTCTAAATTTCTTCTGGCAGTAAGCATGCTCATAAATTGGATCATTTGCCAGATTCTTGCCATGATTAATGAGATATATCCTAGAGGGAATAACTTAGTTAATACAGGGCAGAGCCATGAGCCATATAGAATTTTTCCTATAGAACTTTAACCTAAGAATTTCCTATCATTTCCTCTTTGTGCTTACACATTCCTATTGAGTAGTGAAACTCATAAACCTTGTGCCCTCTTTCTCTCATCTGGAACATTTATATATTTAGCATTTATTCTATACTTATATCTGTTATTTATTATGTATGTATGTGTAGACATCTGGTCTCTTCTTTAGTTATCTAATTCTATGAATAAGATTTATATTTAAGGATCTTTATCCTAGGGACCTCTTTTATACTTAAACTTCACTTATATACTTCTGAATATTGATCTGATGTTATAATAAGATCACATATTTGAGAATATATTCAAGAATATAAAATACACTGCTCTCACTTTATGCATTCTTTTATGATTCTTCTTGGATTGTTAACTATGAAGAAAGCCAAGCGCTGCCCCATGGAGAGTCCCAGGTGGGTATGAGATCATGCTGTCAATAATGGTTGCGAGCACCATTATAAGACCACCTTCAAGATATTGGCTAGAGCTTCAGTGTCAGCTGAAGATTTATTTAGGAGATTCTTTGGGAAGCAAGCACTTCCATGCAACTGATGCATCCTAGCCCTGAGAAAGTAAGTGAGCCAAGTCAATCGTCACTAAGTTCAGGAATCAGTTTGTTAATATATCAGTAGACAACTAGTTTGGATATCAGTGCCAATTGCTCAAATGATTGAATATAAACATGTTTCTTTTATTAAATTTAAGAAAATAATTTTTCATTTCTTGGAATAGAGTGATATTAAGGGGCATTGCAAAATTGCATTGAAAATCATGATTTGTCTGAAATGAAAGAGAATTGTACCAACTATCACAATCTTTTCTCCTGATCTAAAAATAAGATGTTAAATACTGATATTCCTGACTGGCCCTGTTCCTGGTCCAGGAGTATCATATGTATTAAAGGTCTTCCATGTTTTAGGCAGAGGACAGTGCAAAAAGACCAGTAGAAAGACTTCAAGACTGATTTAGAAGAGATGAATGGGAGTTGGTGTGCTTAATTTCTAGACATCTCCCTAGGGAGCCATGGAATTTTTCTAAAATTTCCTTTAATGAAAAGAAATGATAAGTGGATTTATCAGAAAGCTTCAGTTGGGTTTGACATTCCACATGATTCCTAGAACCAGGAGAGGCATTCTCACTCACTATGTTGAGCATGAAATACTTATAGATGTTTACCATATTTCTCTTTAAACCAGGAGGTAGCTAGTGGACAGTTATCAGAATGATATTTGCTTAACTCTTTCCTTTCTTTGCTCCTTATTTCTTTCACATGTTTGGATGCTTGATACTTTATATTTTATTTTCTATATGCTGTGATTATAATACTTGAGTCTGTAGCTTGAGGAGGAGAAATTAAGATGATCCATGAGAGAGAAGTCATCAGTTTGCCTTAATTATTTTGCCTGAACATAGTAATGCACAAGATTTTACTACATTTATGGATGAGATGCTGCTTTTTGCAAATGTATCCTGAAGAGGTGATTTATGGATAAACCCCTGTGTATCCAGTCATGATCTCTGAAGATCAGTTTTTACTCAATGATTTGTGATCATGTTCTTGTACGTGGTCTGGAAATATGCTCTAATTGTTTGGGCTTCTGGTCAAGACCATCCTATGCAAATAAGAATTATTTGACACAGAAAATATAGAAGGCTTAAGTTTTGTAACAGGGCAGATACTTTGGTTTCAGTTTTTTTCTAGTGACCTTCAGCACATCTTTATATATATATATATATATACACACACATATATACACACACACATATATATATATATATATATATATATATATATATATATATGTATATGTATATAACTTTTTTCTTCCCATTTTTATTAGATCTTTTCTTCATTTACATTTCAAATATTGTCCCAAAAGTCCCCTATACCCTCCCCCATCCCCCGCCCTGCTCCCCTACCCACCCACTCCTACATCTTGGCCCTGGTGTTCCCCTGTACTGGGGCATATAAAGTCTGCATGACCAAGGTGCCTCTCTTCCCAATGAATGGCCAATTAGGCCACCTTCTTCTATATATGCAGCTAGAGACATGAGCTCTGGGGGTACTAGTTAGTTCCTGTTATTCTTCCACGTATAGGCTTGAAGACCCCTTCTGCTCCTTGGGTACTCTCTCTAGATCCTTCTTTGTGAGTCCTGAGTTCTATCTAATAGCTGATTGTGAGCGTCCACTTCCATGTTTGCCAGGCATTGGTATAGCCTCCCACAGCTATATCAAGGCATTTCAGCACTATCGTGCTGGCATATGCAATCATGTATATGTTTGGTGGCTGATTATGGGATGGATCTTAATGGAAAACATAATGATTCAGTGCCTCCCAGTTGTCCATAGAGAAATTATTAGGTGCAACCTCAATTCTGGCTGTGAAGCTTTCAGAGCTTCTGCTATGAAAAATTCCTCCTGAAACCAGATTAAGTTAAAGTTTGCTTTAAAATGCATGAGAAAAACAAAACAAAACAAAACAAAACAAAACAGAAAAACCAAACAAACCCACAGAAACCTACACTCATTGTGACCAGAAAAACAGTCTACAAGAACATTCACCCTTTAATGGATTGATGTTGGACTAAAGTAAGACACAAAGACTGTGTTTACAGTGACAAGCAAAATACATCTCACAAATGTAGGAGTATAGAAGGGTATTTCTAACCTTTTGAGTCAAACACATGTGGCAAGTAATATCTGCAAAGCAAATATATTTAAAAATGTATCTGCCCTTCTCCTGAATTTGTGTAAGTAAAACTCAAAGTTTAGCAACCATCAAAGTCTGTAGAAATGCTAGCCAATCAAATATTCAGCTTCAACTGGCCAAAGGAAGTGCTTTAACAGATATTTATTTAAAGATATGGGTAGTAAGGAATAAACACACAGTGAATCTTAAGACATGCACATGACTGCAAGTACGACATTTCTTGTTATTCTCTATTGTCATCATGTAAATTTGTAACATATATTCAAATTTCATATTGAATATTGAATATCCTAGATGTCTTAAGTGTAATAGCACAGACAGTTGTTAATAAAACACTCTCTGTCATGCAAGAAATTACCAAATGTGCAGTTGCATGGCTCATACATTTCACAGCTTGTTACTTTTTAAAAAATACTCTCAAAATATATATTGCTGTGATCATCATTTAGAGAGCTACAAAATTTTAGTATAATTTTTGCAGATTAGTATTTTTGTTTTCAAACTTGTTTTGCAAGTTTTAGGAAAATGTGCCAAATTTGCATGATTTTAAGATTGTTGCAATCTTGTGTTAGGGACCGACCAATTCTATCCCTTCATTTCTTCACTGCCACTTCTGAGACAAGAACAAAATGATGTATAATAGCATGTATACTTAATGAAATACAAATTTTCATGTTTTTATGTATTATAAAAGATCATTGAGCAATTATCATAATTTTATCATTAACAAAATACCCATGAAAGGAGTTACAGAGACAAAGTTTGGAGCTAAGACGAGAGGATGGACTATACAGAGTCTACCCCACCTGAGGATCCATCCCATAATCAGCCACCAAACCCAGACACTATTCCATATGCCAGGAAGATTTTTCCTGAAGGGACCCTGATATAGCTGTCTCGTATGAGGCTATGCCAGTGACTGGCAAATACAGAAGTGGATGCTCATAGTCATCTATAGCATGAAACGCAGGGTCCCCAATTGGAGGAGCTAGAGAAAGTACCCAAGGAGCTGAAGGGGTCTGCAACCCTATAGGTGGAACAATAATATGAACTAATCAGTATCCCCATAGCTCATGTCTCTAGCTGCATATTTAGTAGAAGATGGCCTAGTTGGCCATCACTGGGAAGAGAGGCCCCTAAGTCTTGCAAACTTTATATGCCCCAGTACAGGGGAACACCAGGGCCAAGAATTGGGAGTGGGTGGGTAGGGGAACAGGGTGGGGGGAGGGTATAGGGAACTTTGTGGATAGCATTTGAAAGAAAATATCTAATAAAATAAAATTTAAAAAATCAAATTATTTATATTTCAAAGGACCACATTAATATCAAATGCTATTCTATATGAAAAATATAGCACTTTTAGTTCTTTGGAACCTTATTTTATGTTGTAAAAGCATTAAAAAGTATTTAGGACAAATATGGTCTTATAAACTGCTGACCATAATAATGGGAAATTAGGGTTGTTTGGGTAGTACCATTTTAAGCTTTAGACAATTTCAAATATAAGTCATAGTTTTGTGAGCTAAATATTTTAATTTCACTTTTATAGCAATCTAACTAATGAAAAATAAAGATTATTAAGAATATTTTTTCACATGGTTTGTGACACATTCCTATATATCCGGGCATGATATTTATTTCTATTTTAAAAGAAATTCCTGTAACCAACAAAATGAAGAAAGCATGATTTTATAGGTAGATTATCTGCATTTATAAGCAAGTCAGTTGACAGTGTTTCTTACAAGGAAAAAGTATCTCTGCCCATCTCTAAGGAAAAAGGAACAAACAAACATACTTTGTAACAAATATATTTCTCTTAGTATAAGCGTCAAATCTGCTAAGGCTTATTTTTCTTATGATGCTATTAAATTATGGAACCAAAGGCTAGAGTCTCCTTCAGTGAATTCTAGCCCTTCAGTTCCTTCTTTATCACACTTGTCATGTATCTTGCTTACCTCTTGCTACTGAGACTCAGTGAAAGGCCTGGTCTGAGAGGGAGCGACACCAGGTTAATGTATCAGTAATTGCTCATCACCACCTGACATGAAAATAAATGGACTGACAGTGGTTGTCAGTTGAGCCTGCAGCAAAAGAAGGAACTGTAGAAAGTATTAAAACAGGATGACACCTGCTAGCATTCAGCTATGTCAAACCGGGAATGAACAAAACCATACAGATTATCTCTGGGTCTCTATAAAATGCTTTCTGTTCATATCATTGTGATGGGTTCAAGCTATCTTCCATTCTATTTAGGAAGGTTTAGACTAATGATGCTTTTCTGTAATTGAATAAAATATGTCCAAATTTATCTTAAAATTTTAGGTATCAAGAATATTCTTGCTACACTGACCTTAAATTGGTCATTAGTACAACTCCGTAAAACAATATTTTCTCTAAGGAAACACATAACAAGAGGTATATTTTCCTCCAAGTAAATGCATAACTAACTTATGCTACAATGATGTTTATGTTGAGCATTTCTTCTCTCTTTGCTCATCCCTCTCCCCTCTTTTGCTTCCTCCTTTGCCTCTCATATGCTAGATAATTGCTTTACTATAGTGCTCCATCCCCAACCACTACATGTGTATTTTACCAATAGCACACTTCTATCATCATAGTGATACCAATGATTATGTCATTTTTATAATGTAATTATTTAAAAGTGATTTTTAAATTTATATATATATATATATATATATATATATATATATATATATATATATATATATATATATATATATATAANTATATATATATATATATATATATATATATATATATATATATATATATATATATATATATATATATATATATATAATGCTGTTCCCCTTTCCTGTGTCCCTTCCATATCCCCTCCATCCCATTCTCCCTCTCCTTTGCCTCTAAGAGTATGCTCCACCCATCCCCCCACTCCCACCTCACTCTTTTAGCATCTCCCAATGCTGGGGCATCAAGCCTCCACTGGACTAAGGACTCCACTCTCATTGATGCCAGACAAGGCAATCCTCCACTAGTTATGTAAGTGGAGCCATGAACCCATCCATGTATGCTCTTTGATTGATGGTTTATTCCCTGGGAGCTTTGGGGGATCCAGCTAGTTGGTATTGTTGCTCATTCTATGGGGTTTCAATCCCTTTCAGCTCCTTTAGTCCTTCTCCCAACTGTTCGATTGGTGTTCCGAGGATCAGTCTAATGGTTGGTTGTGAGTATCTGTATCTTTATTAGTCAGGCACTGGCAGGGCCTCTCAGAGGACAGCTATGGCAGGCTCTTGTCAGCAAGCACTTCTTTAAAAGAGACTTTCCATCTGTAATGACTTTGTGTTTTGGGTAGAGATGATGCAAATACATATGTATGAATGTCTAGCTGAACAAGCTGTTTTTACAATTTTCCAGAATTGGAAGAAAATAGATTAAAGAGAAAATTGATAAGTAGTCTTCCTATATGGAGACAGCCTCTATCAAAAATAGAAAGAGCAGTATTTTGTATGATTAATTAGGTAATATATCCAGAATTATGCTGAACCTAGGAGAGGCATGACGAGATATGCACACTAGGCTCTAGGGAGATCAAGATATAGAGTAATAAAATTTTTTTAGGCATGAAGCCAAAAATAGTCTTACTCTGACTTGAAAGTTATTAGTGAATGAGCTTTATAAAAACAACCCCAGAAAATGAATATCTAAGAGATGATGGTGGATATGGAAGTGAGAGATACCATCAACATAGCAGGATCTCAAATAATTTATTGGCATAGGGGCTGTGGACATAGCCTTGCTGTTTTAATCTGGTGGTAGTGGTGTCCCAGTACTCTTGTGTGTTTTAGTGGAGAAGCCAAGCATCCCTGTGCTTTTATCACCAAAACTTTGCAACCTTTGGTAATGAGGTGGTTATAGCAGCATTTGCTTTAATAGCATAAAGAAAAAGAAAGGATGGCATTAACATTTTTATTTCATATTTGTGGGCAGGTAATCTTTTATACATTTGCAATAGCAACACTTGAAGTATCCTTTCCTTATGTGCTTATATTTATATTTACATCTATAGTCTTTTGGAATA
The DNA here is from genome assembly GCA_902729485.2 of Mus minutoides. NCBI lineage: Eukaryota > Metazoa > Chordata > Mammalia > Rodentia > Muridae > Mus > Mus minutoides. Next base: position 138,632 of record LR751120.1, on the reverse strand, counting down.
TGGGATGATATTCATGGTATTGGTGTTGGTATTATAGGTAGCTAATCAGGTATTTATTCACTCAGCAAATAATCTCTCTCTCTCTCTCTCATTTATCTTTATTATCTATCTATCTATCTATCTATCTATCTATCTATCTATCTATCATCTATCTATCTACTTATTTTCTTATTTACTTATTTATTTATTTATTTATTGAGAGGTGAGCATGCTAATACCAGAATACTCATATGGAAGTCAGAAGACAGCTCTGGAAATGGGTTTTCTCCTACCATGCCAGTCTCAGGGACTGAAGTCAGGACCTCAGGCCTTGGCAACAAGTTGAGCTGTTGCACATTAGTGTACATATTTACTATATCTAGTACATATCAGATGCTACTCCAAATGTTAAGAATAAATAATAATTAATAAATGTACCACTTTACAGCAACAGAAAACACCAAAGCAGATGTATGATGAGGGTTGGGAAATGAAATGACTCATCTTATTTCCTATACCCATAAGAAGAAGCAGATAACTGGCATCTATTATATACACTCTTTGTGCTTTAGCTCAGCGTTTCATAATATATTGGGATCCTAGCTCCAAGGAATGCAGTGTTAACAGGATCAGAAGGACTTTGCTTTAAAATACATCTAGTGACCTAAGAACTACAGAGTTACAGTTTTTCTCCAATCATCTATGGCTTCACCTTTAGTCTCTCTTAAAACAAGTAGCCTTTCTATACTTGAGAGGACATTTTTATCAGCATCCCTAGATGTTCTCTATGAACTAACGGGCAAAAAAAAAAAAAAAAAAAAAAAAAAAAAACCACATTCACATAAGTAAAATATCTTGGAAGCAGCTCTCATTTTCTAACTTAGGACCTAGAGGAAATTTATCAGTTATACACAGTTAATGTAATTGGCACTTATTGGGTCTAGTCATCAAATATATGGTCAGAGGAGATCCCCTTATCCTAGCAGAAAGAAGTAAAATTGCCAGGAAGACCACAACAGTTATTATATGTAATTCTGGTATGGATTACTAGAATATGGTAGCAGTGCTTTGCTTTTTAAAGGCAGAAATAAACTCCAAAGATATCACATATCTTAGTCAGTCTGGGAAGGCAAATTCAAACCTGGTTCTGACTGCTAGAAATCTAGGGCTCTTTACACTACATCACTCTACCATGGATATCTTTACTATATACTATTTTTATCATGCTTAGTATATAGTGGCTGCTAAGTAAACTGATATTTAATTCATGAATATAAAATTATATGTGACTAGAATAACTCAAAATAATCTATTCCATTCTCACCCAGAATTCAAATTTAAATATATGTAAGTCTCAGAAATTTTAGATTTGAAATTGAGAATACTTAACTAGAAAGCTATGTAAATTTGTATATGAAATTACTCAAGAAATTATGAATAGAGTAATACAAATATTCCAATTCTCAGGTAAAAAGTACTTTCTTTTCTTGGAGCAGATTTTTTGAGTCTTTAAATTACCTTCATTCACTTGATTTTAATAAAATGCATCAGGTAGATATACTCTTTTATCCTATAGGCTATTTTCCTATTGAAATGTCTAGAAGTTTACATTACTTTTAGGATGGACTTCGGACTCTGTGTTACTATGGAAATCCATTTTCTCTGATGGCAGGTGCATTTTCTCATTGGCTCATTGAGAGGATCGGATGTCCTACCTGTCTACCACAAAAATGTTACCTATGGGATCTGAGTATACATGTCTTTAAACAGCCATGACTGTGAGAGACACTTCACAGTATCCTTGATTCCAATGACTTAGCCAATATCCTCTCCCTTGCAGAACTGGGGCTTGTGCTAGCAGTAACATGAGGGCAGGGACAGAATGGGAACAGAGTGCCAGATCAAAATGTGTTTTGGAGTCTCTCCAGGCATCCAAACAAAGTTTATTTTTCCACACTTTTCTTCCATATATTCTCTCTCACATCAGCAATCTTTCCCCTGTAGAACTAGATAGTAGATAAATTAGGACCTGTAGATCTTATACTACTGCAGTTGCCGACACTATTATTGTAGCTCAAAAATAACTACAGGCAACATATAAACACTTAGATTTGTGTGTCCCAGTAAATACATATGAAAACACAGTAGTTTAATAAGGTTTAGCTTCATTTGGGTTATTGTTACATACTTATCAATATATACACCTTTGAACTATTATGAATTTGCAATGCTTTATAGGGTGAATGACTTTCTCCAAGACGAAAGACTGGGAAGGGCTGCAGTCTTGCACATGAAAGACAAACATGACGCTTGGAAGTTAAAATGAGAGACTGCTAAGAGATAGGAAAGCAGATTTATGCCAAGACTAAAGAGCTTGCAAAAGAAGGGCAGAGTACAGAATTACAGAGGATACAGGAAGAAAAGAAGAAAACTGATACGATTGTTATTCACATTCTAAACACGTTGAAGGTGTTTGGGTCAGATTACATAGAGCTTTGAGTATTAGATCAGTGTCAACTTAGGGTTTCTTTTCCTGAGACAAAATACCATGAGCAAAAACCAAGTGGAGGAAGAAATGGCTTATTCAGCTTATACTTCCACAGCACGGTTCACCACTGAAGGAAGTCAGGACAGGAACTCCAACACGGCAGATCCTGAAACCTGGAGTGGATACAGAAGTCATAGAGCTATTGCTTGCTGGCTTGCTTCACATAGCTTCTCAGCCTGCTTTCTTATAGAACTTAGGACCACTGGCTCATGGGTGGCACCACCCACAATAGTCTGGGCTCTCCCTCATTGATCACCTGTTGAAAAAAAAAGAGAGAGAGAAAATGGCTTTCTTTGCTGGATCTCATGAACCTGTTTCCTCAACTGAGGCTCCTTACTTTGACACAAAACCAGCCAATTCAATCAGTGAATGCAGGTTTTGTTTTTAAGCAACAGGGGTATGACAGCATCATAGTTTCATTTGCTATTGATGTGATAAAATACTCCACTAGGAGGAACTTAATAAAGAAAGGGCTCATTTGGCTTATAATAAGAGGTTTCAGTCTATCTCTGAGAAGCCAGGACAGCAGGAATTAAAGCAATGAGTTATGTTACATCCATAGTCAAGGACAGAGAGCAGTGGATTAATGCATGCTAGTGTTCCCTTACCCTTTCCATTTCTCACAGTCCATGGTCCCTCAATCAGGCAATGGTCCTGTCCACAATTAAGTGATCCCCTTCTACATTGCTTAACATAACCAAAAGAATTTCTCACAGACATTGTCACAGACTGATCTTAATTCCTCACAAGTGTGCCTAGAATCTTGTCTCCTTGGGGGTCTTATTGACATTTATTGCTGACTATTATAAAGTCATCAAAACAGAAGAAAGTTAATGTGAGTTTTATTGAGAAGATATTGTGCAGGATATTGAAGTAGAAGTTTCTGAATACATCAGGGGATACAGAATCATGGGGTGTTTTGCTGAGGAAAGACCCATGGGAGGAAACATGATGGTTGGAGAGAGTATAAATAGGAATCAATGAACTGTGACTATGTAATTGCACAGCTAGCTTTGCAATGCTCCTTGGTCTCCCATCTTTATCATCCCAATATTCACTTCCTGGAGAAAGGCATGGCAGAGAACTTCTCCTGGTATCCCAGCTGGTCCTGGTTGATTCTTCTGACTCCTGTCATTTCTGTGGAAGCCTGACAGTTTCTGCTAGATTGTGCCACTGCTACTGAATTGGTTTGCTATTGTGACACTACTGTATTTGATTGCTGGTATCTTGACAAATAGAGATTTGAATAATCTCAAGGGACTACTTCTAAAGAGGTTTACATCCCCTTGTCCTATTTACCATTTTTTTCTCCCCTACCTTTGGATGGTAGGCTAGAAGGTGAGTCAAAGCATTAAAAAAACTTGTATTAAAAGTAGGTTTTACAAAATCTAAGCCTACAGTGTATGAGTACTTTAGGTTGAGAACAGTGTTAACTGAGCAAAGACTAAAGAGATAGCAATTGGAAATGCCCAAATGAATGATTTAAAGAAATATCAACATATTTCAAAGTAGAAATTAAAATGTATAAATTGTATGTTATATATTATACATACTTTTCAATAATGTATATGTATGTATATTAATATATGTAAATATTAAAAGTAACACATGAAGAGAATAAAAGGGAAAAATAACATATAAAAATCTAATATAAAGGAAGTCAAGAAAAAAGGACATAAGAGTGTAAAAAACACTTTAAAAAACACAATAAAAATTGCACCACCAGTCTTATGGGCCCACTGAAGAAGAGTAATTGGCTTGTTGATTTTACAACAGGGTGCATGTAAGAGACTAGAAGAATAGATGAGACAGAAAATATTGGAAGTACAGTTAAGCCATGGTTTTCATGTGACACATTTTTATTAGATGTCAGTAGTCATTGTTTTAGAGATTAATGGTGTCTTCTGCTTTAAATTACAGATAGTGATCAAATGATGTAAAACTGTAAAAGCTGCATAACTCTAAATCATGTTTAATGTACTGAGGCATATGTTTTGATAAAGAACCAAAAAGAACTCACTAAATCGTAGGTCTCAGTGACACTACGAGACATGTGCATCAGAGGCTGTGTTGAGTTTTCAAAATCTCTGGTTTTAATTAGAAATCACTGATAATACCATTAGATTATTAAGTTCAATTACACTTAATAGAGACACTCATATTCATCAAGTGACAAAGAGAATATCCCTTTTTCTAATTGAAAAAAAATATTCTTTTTTCATACAAAGCATCCCAACCCCAGTTTCCCTTCTCTCTGCTCCACCTAGATTGTTCCAACCACTTTCCCTTTCCCCAAGATCCACTTCCCCCTCAGAAAGGAGCAGGCCTCCATGAAACAACAACCAAACAGGGAAAAACATGATTCAATCAGACAAAGCAAAAACTCTCATAGCAAGGCTGGACAAGGCAAGCATATAGGCAGAAGAGTCCAAAGGGTAGGCTAGAGTCAGAGACCCAGCTGCTTTCATTGTTAAGTGCCCCATTAGAAGCATTACATTCTTTCTTAAAATTACTTTTTATTTATTTTGCATCCCGATGGCAACCTTCCCCCTCTCCTCCCAGTCCCCCCTTACACAGCCCCTGCTTTTCCACGTTTTCCTCCGCTATTCCTCTGAGAAGGTGTAGGCCTTCTGGGTACTTCAAATCACTGCTGTGCAAGGCTCATCCTCTCTTACAGATGCCTAGTTAGAGAAGGATCCACAGGCAGGCAACATAGTCAGAGTAAGCCCACCTCCATTTGCTGGGAGACCCACATGAAGATCAAGCAGAGTATCTGCTACATATTTGCAGCGGGCCTTGATCCAACCCATGAAGGCTTTTTGGTGGTTTAGTCTCTGGGAGTCAAGGGTCCAGGTCAGTTGATTCGGTTGGTCTTCTTGTGGTGTCCCTTAATCCTCCAACTCGTCCACAAGACTCTTCAAGTCCTGTCTAATGTCTGGATGCGATTCTCTCTATTAGTTTTGGCTAGCTGCTGGGTGGCTGCTGGGTGGAACCTCTCAGAAGATAGTGATGCTAGGTATAACAGAGTATCATTAATAGTATCAGGAATTAGTTCTTGTGCATAGGATGAATCTTAAGTTGGGCCATTTCCCCAGACTCTGTTCCATCTTTATCCCTATATTTCTGGTAGGTAAGACAAAATTGGCTCGAAGGTATTGTGGGTATTTTGGTGTCTTTTCCCTCCACTGGAAGTCCTATTTGGCTACAAAAGGTAGCCACTTTAGGCTCAATATCCCCAACTGCTTAAAGTTTCAGCTAGAGTCATCTTCATAGACTTCCTGGAACCTCCTTCATTGCAGATCTCTGGTATGTCCCAGGGAAGCCTTTCTCCTGTCACCTTCCTATTCTCACCCTACCCAGTTCCTTTCATCTAATTCCATTGACTATTTTATTTCTGCTCCTTGGACCCTCCTTGTTACATAGCTTCTTTGGGTCTGTGGATTGTAGTATGGATATCCTGGACTTTATGACTAATATCCACTTATAAGTGAGTGCATACCATACATGTGGTTGGGTTACCTCACTCAGGATAATGTTTCCTAGTCCCATCCATTTCCTTTCAAAGTTCAGGATGTCTTTGTTTTTAATAGATAAGTAGTATTTCATTGTGTAGATATACCACATTTTGTGTCCATTCTTCACTTGAGAGACATCTGGGTTGTTGCCAGTTTCCGGCCAGTTTTCTTCATTAGAATACCACTAGGCATTTCAACCATACTCGATGTAGGGTAGTTAACCCACACAAAACAGACCCATAGTAGAAGAAAGGAGAATCTTGGAGGAGTTAATGGAGGCAAAAAATATGGCCAAAATATATTATATGAAAAAAATTAAGAATAAAACTAAGTTGTATAGAAAGGATAGGTTTTTGGAACTGAACTTTCCTTTGCTAATATGCATTATTATAGTGAACCTATGAGTACATTTTAGGATATAACAATAGTAATAGAGTTTAATTATACTTTCTAATACAAATATAAACTTTTAATTTCCAAATAAATGCAGAAGGCAGAAACAGGTGACTAAGCACTCAGTAGACTGATTTTATAGAAGCCTGGCACAGAGGCAGGCAGATCTCTATGAGTTCCAGGCCAATCATGGATACATAGTTGTAAGACTGACTCAGAAAGGTAGAAGAAGAAGGAAAGTGGGCGAAGGGGAAGGGAGGAAGGAGGAGGAGAAGAAATAATAAACTCTATAGAATTAAAAGGAAATCTTTTATTGTGTTGTAGCTCCATTTAATAAAGATATACATCAAAACATTCCCATGGATCTCTCATACAAACTAAGAAATTTACAACATTCTTGATGGATTAAATTTCTTGTCAAAATTTAAAGGCATATAAGGTTTCATGATGAGTTGGTGTGCAGTCTGACAGGGATCTACATACTGGTGAGTGGGGGGATGATGATAATCCCATTCTGTAAGAAGCATCTACCTCAGTGTTTTTTCTTGAAATTCATGCAAAGTCCAAGGTATTCTACTAGGCTAAAAGTCCGTGCAATGGAACAATTATCACAGATATACACAGTCTTCTCTACCAAAAAATGAGATCAAATCACCCAACTCATCACCTAACTCATAAAATTCAGAATTCTTCAAAATTGAAGGTGTATTTCACATATTAGTAGAGAAGTTTCATTCGTTTTGGATTTTTTATAATTCAAATACCTAATGAAACAAAACATTCAACAATTAGATAAATAAGAGAAGGATGAGGAAAGGGAAACCGCAATTCTTGCTTTTGTTTTCTGTCTTATTGTTTTGTTTTAGGGAAGCTGTTAATTCTATCTATATAATCAAGCTCTTGAATTCTTATTTATTTTAATCAGATATAAAAGGCAGCATATATGTAAATATTAGGAGTTTCAATAGTATTGGGTAATCTTTCTGAGATAAAGAATCAAATAAGTTTGAAATAATATGTTGCAATAACTTAACTGTAGGGTATATATATATATATATATATATATATATATATATATATATATATTAGAAAAATAGGCAACTAGAACAAAACAATTAATAACATTACATATGTCACACACTACGGAAAATAAACCCCAGTTTAACAATTTTATACACTGTAGCTGTTTGCCCAACATAGAAAGTATGGTCTTTGGGTTCAGATCATGCTCAGCTATTTGATGTTTATCTAACATGTAATTTGACTGAGCATCAAATTAAGTGAAGTGCAGCTTCATTAATGACTACAGCAGCTACTACAGTCTCACAGGTAGTTATACTAAATGTATTTATTTATAAAAATTATTATTCTTAGTTTCTACGCGGATAGGAAAATGTGCATTACTGACCGAAACTATTATCATCAACACTGAATTGGGGTAGAGTGCTTTAGACATCAGAACAAAACATGAATGTCTGTTTCAATGTCCAAAAGTAAATGCTACTATTATCCTAAACTTGATAATATCTGTAGCAAATGTAGACATCACTAAAATACACTGTCTTGCCATTTTGGACATGGGAAACATCACCTTTTGTCCCAGCCTTCTACTTATTTTATTTAATGGAAGGCAATGTGGAAAATGACATGGTGATTAGGAAATTAACTGGTGCTTGAATACATATGGCCTCTTTCTGCAGAGAAAAGAGTACATTAATTGCTGCTGTTCAAAGACGACATAAATCCAATAAAGGAGTTTGTGCAATTTGCCAATCACCCCTTCTGTGTGGACAGATGCTCTGTGTGTCCCGATTCCAAAAGGCTGTTGGAGTATATATGCTATTGGGACATTTATTACAGTGCAAATACTTTTACTTTTCCAATTCAAACATGTTCTCTTCTAATGTTTTGTCCTATGTAAAATGCTCCAACTAATGAAGACACCCAATCTATGAGCATTGCAGAGACCATGAAAATGGATGCTTAGTGAATTTAAAAACAAACAAACAAGCAAAAAAACAAACAAAACAAAACAGCAACAAAAGTAGATATGAACAAACTTAAAATGTTATTATCAGGATTTAAAAGTGATCATTTTTCACTTAGTCATTTATGAGGATATTTTTTACTTTTATTGCTCCTAAATATTTCAGGGATATTTTGGTTGTATTGAGCTTATGAAATTTGCTCAACATTGCTTACTTACCAAAAGAAGAATAGCAACTCAAATATTAATTTGCCTAGTGTTATAAACAAATTTCTTGAGTTTTTCCCACTTTCTTTGTCTTTGTAATGGATGAGAAAAAATTTTTAATTATTATAAAAAATGAGAATAATGATTGTTTGTTTAACTGTTATATAGTGAGTAAATTTTTGGTAGTATTTTCAACTTTATTGTCATCTCAATATTTGAAAATACGATGACATCATTCTCTGAAGATGGTATTGAAACAAAGTAATGTTTCTCATGTAAATTCAAAATGCACTAACTATAAATGTTATTGAATGAGCAGAAATTGTAAACAGGAAACCAATGCTAATTTTTTCTGTAACTTTCTTTTGTTTGTCTCTGGTTGGTTGTTTTTGTTTTTGTTTTTCAAGACAGGGTTTCTCTGTATAGCCCTGGCTGTCCTGGAACTCACTCTGTAGACCAGGCTGGCCTTGAACTCAGAAATTCACCGGCCTCTGTTTCCCAAGTGCTGGGATTAAAGGTGTGTACCACCACTGCCTGGATTTCTGTAACACTTACAACTACTATACACAGAGATTTTTAAAGCGAAATATATTAAAATATACATTATAATTTTTGCAGTAGAAAATATCACTACAGAAAAGGAAGCCCTATTAGAATCAAATATATATGTTGCTCAAGTAGTGTTAAATACACACGTATGAATCATACTTTTTTGCTTAGGTATGGTCTTAGGTATGGTTTCCATTTCTGTGAAGAGACAACTCTTATAAAGAAAAACATTTAACTGAGGTTGGCTTACAATTTTAGAGGTTTAGTCCATTATCAGCATACAGGTTGAAATGTTTCTGGAGATGGGCCTAAGAGATCTACATCTTGATCAGAAGGCAGCAGGAGATTGTGTCATTGGCCATAACACGAGCAAAGGAGATCTCAAAGCCCACCACAGCATGACACATTTCTTCCAACATGGCCACACCTACTTTAACAAGGCCACACCTTCTAATAGTGCCACCTCCTATGGGCCAAACATTCACACACATCAGTTTGTGGGGGCCATACATATTCAAACCAGTACAGGTATCAACTGACATTATTTTTAATTTAATAGAAACACTATATATATATATATATATATATATATATATATATATATATATATATATATATATATCTCATTCAATAGAAACACTAAGCAAACATGGTTACTGATGAGTAGTATAAAGCGGCTATGCTAATTATGATGACCCAAAGAACTAATAGATAAGAGTGACCAAGCCCACCTCATACTAGGTAGTAGGGAGCCTACTGAGGTTATTATGTCAGTCTTGTGTGAACATTATTTTCAGACTTTGACATCTGGGTAAATTGCATTTCTGATGCTTATAATTTGTTGGTTTTGTAAGAATTTTATCATATATATGCAAAGAGATTCTGGTTTATACACGAATACCTATGCTTTTGCATAGTATCGTAAATTACATTAAAAATCCCTTAAATGTGAGCATTTCTGTGCACATATTTGAATATAAAATCAATTTACTTACAAATGAGCTGTGCACCTGTTTTCTTGGTCTCCTTAATCCACTCTACTCTTAAACTCTTCGAACCTTTCTTCTCTGGTTGCCCGAACTCCAAGGGGAGGGATTTGATGTAGATGTTCCATTTAGGGCTGAATGTTCTAAAGTCTCTAACTCTCCATGGAATGTCTGGCTGTGGGTCTCTATGCTTTATTTTTTTTCCCTCTTTTTCCTATTCACAACAAGTTCTTAATCACTGAACCAACTTTCTTGTCCCTGCATGTATTGATCTTTAAGGAACCATTTCTTTAAATGTCATTAATCGTATTTTTCAGGTTTCTGTTTACAAGTGAACTGATATCTGTTGTGTTTCTTACTTTTTCTTTTGTCCAAATAAGTATTAAAATCTATTTTTATGTAAATTTACATTGGTTTATCAACTTTAGAATTTTATTCTTTACAACCACAGATTGGAGCTTCTTTCCAAACAGTGTCTTTATCATATTACACAAAGAGCAAAATGCATGTAATTATGATACATGGTCAAGTGTTTGTAGCCTATTGGAGACGCTCACCACATCCAAGTACATTATGGAGAAAATCCATTTGGAGAAAAATGGGAGAGCATTTGAAAGGGACAAAAGGCAAATGGGAGAGAAAGATGCAATTGACATGCCATGACAGAAGCCATCAGAGGTGCTGTGTTAAAGGCACACAGCACAAGAACAATGAACAGTCAAATCCTTGAGAAGACAGCAGCTTAGTGGCAAAGATATATCTCTCTGACAGGGAGAGCTTCTCTGATATCAGACTATAAAGGGATGAGTCAAGAAAAAGAGTCTCCTCTCTATCAGTAGGGTCTATGCAATTTGGGAACTCTCATTTGATCACTTTCATTTTTGCTGTGATGATCTGCACCTCTGACAGGTAGGTAGTGAATAGGAGGCTGGAGTGATGCCTTGAATATAAAAGGTAAGTCTGAGGTAGCAGCCATGACACAGAAGAGAGTAGCCTTTGACAGCATTTGGCAGCTTCTGTCACCATAGTAAGTCCGTGATTTGTCTTCTTTCAATTCCATCTTTAATCCCCTTTGGCAGCTTGATTCTTCAGGACCATTGTCATCAGTCTGACATCTGGGATAGTACCTAATGATGGTTACCTTCTGATGTTCCGACCCTGTGTAATTTCATCGGAAGTATAAGCTAAACATGGAAACTTGCTTATAACATTGATAAAAAGGTAAAAGTGTATTGTTGCTTTTGAGATTTCGCTTGGAAAAGAAATACCTTCCATCTTGTTAAAACACATGGTAAAACCAATTATCATGTTGCTTTAACTGCTCTGGGAGATCTCAATGGCAAGGAATGAAAGGAAGGGCCCTTGGCAACTATCTGGTGAGAAAGCGAGGTCTTTAGTCATCTGCTTACAAAGGACTGAATATTGACAAATCTCCAGATGACAGATAACTCTGTGGATCTTTGCCCAGCTTGATCTGAGGTGACATCTCCATCATGAAACTTGATTGGAGTCTTGTGAGAGAAAAGATGAGAGCCAAAGCACACATCTAAGCTTGTTCTGGCTTTGACTGAACTGTGACATAATGGATATTGTTTTGAAGTTCCACTCTTTGAGGTAATATGTCAGATAGCTGTGGAAATGAATAGATATAGTATATCCTTACTTATGTATCTACCTTTGATGAGAAAAACTATTGAAAGTGAAATATAGGCTATATATGGTGTGAGTTTAGGATAATTTCTAAATAGGAAGAGCCTGCCCTAAATAAAGATGCTTCCACTGATAAAATCAAGTCTTATTTACCAATTAGGAGGATCGTTCGTTCGTTTCTTTGTTTAAGTGCTGGCAATTAAACTGATAAGAGTATATATATATATGGGGAAAGACTTTAAGTTTGAGCTATTTTCTCTTTCTGGAACAGGATGAGCAACCAAAGATCTTCTCTAATCTTCAATGAAATGTGTGTCACAACAGTATTCTATCTCAGTCTTTGTTATCAGTAAAATATCCTAAAAATTTTAAGGTTAATTTCAACCTTAGTTTTATGCTCTGTTAAGTATCTGAAAGGGTACTATTCAAACCGGGTTATATCATAAAGAAAACATAAGGATTGAGCTATATACCCTAAGATAGAATTTTTACGCATGAAGTCTAGAACATAGAAAGTGTTCCCTTCTCCCATTACAGTTTCCCACTCTCTACTAACTAAAGAAAAGCATCTCCACAAAGGAACACAGTGAATAGAAAATGGGTTGGATATCACTAGTTTTCCTGCTTATTTCATTTCTATCGAGGTGAAGAATCAGCAAATTGAAAAGAAAAATTATCAGGGATCATAGCTAAGGTGTCTCTATGTCTATACAAATTGTAGATGCTTATGTCATTGCTTTGAAGACTTTATCACATGTTGGATGTTTTAGGGAAACTGATCCATTAAAAAACGCAGAGGAGAGTAGGGATGACATTTCACAAATAGGATTCTTTATTGGAGAGGAATCCCTCACACTCTGCTATACAGTAGCCTGACGTGTACTCTAGTATCAAAATCGTTCTACCTTCTAGTTGAAGCTCACTTTCCTTTTTTTAGAGCTTCTGCCATGTTTTGAATCCTATACTGAAAGGCAAAGGTGAACACTATACATATCTGAGTTAAGATAGAAAAAAGGCTAAGTTTATAAATATAAGAATCCCAGTCAGCAACTACAGTGAATCTGCTAGTGCAGAACATGAAACACAGTTGCTGAGTGGCCAGCATCAGTGTACATATACTGGTAGTACCAACTCTCTAGGCATCTAGTGAGGCATAATTGCACAATCAATATCATATTATTTCTGTTTTAATTTTTGTTTTTAGTCATTTTCTTATTCTATCTTCAAACATTTTTTTCATTTGCCACTTCTAAGGAGGAATCTTGATATTTATGATAAAAAAAATGTTTGGCTTTTTAGTACTACTCAAAACCAGTCAATTATTTGAATATTTACTACACACACTTCAGCATTGTTATTTTCTCTGCTCTGAATTTCTAATTGTCGTAATTGGTATTTGCAATCCTAAGTGAAGCTGATATTGTAGAGGGGTTAAGGTGGCCCTGTCTATGGGTAAAATCTAGCTTACATATTCTTTTCACACCTCCTACTAAAATTAACCCATAGGCTGACACTTCCCTATTTAATATAAACAGGCCTAATTTGTTCCTCCCATAAGAAAAAAATCTAGACTTGATGCAATTAATTAGACACAAACCATATGGGGTAGAACGTGAAATGATTCTTGTAAAATTCAGTGGTTGGTTGTGATAGTAGAAGCCAAAGGTTTAGAGATTTTCTTCAAGTTAGGTTAAAATTATAAGGTGAAGTAAACATTAATCCTCAGCATATCTGACTCCAGATGGTACAATGATTGTACTGATTGTTCTCCCTTCATCTAAGATCTAATGAATATAATAATGCTTGGAATAAAAACTTTCAAAAGAATAAATCCATAGAAATAGAGATAGTGTTGTGCAGAAAGGTTATTAGTAGATGACAGATTTCAACAAATTTTTTAGAAAGGAACATTCTAATGGGAATATTTTAACAATTACAGTGGAGACAAGGGCGTTCCAGGTCAGAATATCTAGAGGGTCACACAGAGAATGGAGACATATGATCTCCTGTTGCAGCACTCAGAGACACTCCAGATTTGGGTTCAGATGGGGGTGGAAGGAAAAGCTGAAAACTGAAATTAATGGAAAGACTGACAGAGTATAGGTGCTAGAAACCCAGCCTCTGTCTTGTCTCATGCTACACTTACATTCCAGCATATAATACTGTTTTTTCTTAGTAGGAAAATTCATTCTTTAGTAGGAATGAGTGCTAATTTTTAGAGGAAATTAACTGATCCACAGGACTAGGGCTACAACTAGGGATACAACACTGTCACTTTAGCAGTCCATGCAAGAGATTCACACAATCAAGTTTTAATACACCCCCCCCCCAACTCATAATATTTTAAGTTTATGGTTTTGTGTTGTTTGCATTTACAACAGTTCACAGCCACCAGATGTTATACAGGACAGTCTGAACATTAGTGCATGTCGACAAAGGAATGTTTCTTTTTTGGGGACACTTTGGTGGGTTCATCTTATTGAGACACATACACACACACACACACACACACACACACACACACACACACACACACACATAAATAATTAAGTTACTCCTATATGCTTATGAAAATTGTGCATGGCATCAAGGTATTTCCATATGCCATTCTATCCGTCAGTTTTAACCCTGTAAAGATTAGAGTAACAATTACTAGGTGCTTGAGGAAAAGTACATCTATACTAAATACATGAGCAGGAACCCAGCAGAAATAATAAAAATTGAGGGAATATTTCAAGAACTACATATCCTCAAACACAAGATATCCCATTAGCCATAAAGCATGAACAAGTGACTGAGAAAAAGTATACTAAAAATAGTAGATACTATACATAAATTAAAATTATGATTATTTAATTAGTAGGTTTAGTGAAGAAAATGAAAGCATATAGAACACAATATAAAACAGTTTTGTGGGGGAACTAGCAGACTCTTCATATATTTTTATATATGAAAGTAATTTCAATGTACAGTCCAAGTTAAGGACCACAATTCTAAATATAAGGAAAAATCTTTTGATATAATTTGAAGTAACTGAGCAATAATAAAACATTTTGATTTTTATTTTAAAAAATTAAAAGGCTTCTGGAACCTTTTGTAGCAACCCTACAACTCCTGCTGTGTAGCTTACTACATTTATAAAGAAAACAGGATTTATCACATTTAGAATGACTTTGGTATAAACAATGATAGAAATTATCTTTTAAGTAGGTTGCTTTCCATTTATCACTTCACAGGGTTTATGTACATTTAAAATTTTCCAAGAACATCTCAGGAAGACAGTGCACTTTATACAACTATTTATTGCTTAGCAATCAAAATATGTAATAACATTTTCCCTTCACCTTATGCTGATCTTGGCTCAACTACTAAATCTTTCAAAGAAACTTTACAGTGGTACATGCATACACAACTACATCAGAACAGGATTCTTTATTACTCCTATTATCATTAATTTTTCCTCAACTGTATGAGTAACTAACTTTATTCCTACACTAATATTTAGTTTTCAATACCCCCTAGGCTTAACAAATACCCACTGCTTATATCAAGAATGAATAACTTTGAAGACACTGTACCCCTCTAGTTGGCAATGGTTTTAACCATAAACAAGATCATGAGCTAGGTTTTATACATTTGCTTTCTATTGCTAGTTAGAATGGCAAATCACTGAGTGGCACATACCCACAAGGCCATGGTTTATTTGGAAGAAAATATAGGCTTTAGAATTGCAGAACACATTTTTGCTTTCTTTCTTTCCTTTTTTTAATAGATATTTTCTTCATTTCCATTTCAAATGCTTTCCCCAATGTCCCCTATACCTTCCCCTTGCCCTGCTCCCCAACCCATCCATTCTCACTTCCTGGCCCTGGCATTCCCCTGTACTGGGGCATATAATCTTCACAATACCAAGGGCCTCTCCTCCCATTGATGGCCAACTAGGCACATTTTCTCTTTCTTATGTGGACTCTGTCCCAGTTCCCTTTGCTAAACTTTGTAGTAGTTTTTGCCAAAATTTTGTAATATATTCATCTGGATTCATTAATATCTCTAAGAAAGCATGGGCATGTGACCCATCTTTCCGATACAGAGGGTAGTTCTGTTCCAAAGGAGCATTTTAGTTGATTTAGCTGCCATCATACTTCTTAAATCTTTATATTGAAAAGTTCATTAGTTCTATATAATTTTCAAAGCTCCCACGAAAGCAGCAATGACCACAACACTTGCAGCCTGTGAGCACAGTGTGGCAGTTGACCTTCCTTTTGCCCATTTCAGCTTCATTCTAACTTAATATCCTACCTGAAGCAGATGTGATGTAAAACAATTAATTATTGGTTGAAAACACACTGGACCATGGCTCCTTCAATCTACACATCAACAAGCAATTTGCAAATTATTATAAACCTAAGTCATAGAAATTTAAAAATTTCATGTCAAATATTTTAACTTAATGTCATAGAAAAACCAAAGAATGAGAAAGATGACTCCAGAAAAATTTGAGAAATTCAGAGTAATAACACAAACTGAAAGACCAACTTCAAAATAAGCTTGTTTATTTTGATATAAATTCAATAATAATTGATACAGAAATAAAATAATGTTTAGGGTTATCTTCTATGTTGAGCAGCAGAAAAAGTAGTTACAAATCAATTCCTCCAAATCATCCTATGATTTATAAGACACAAGTTTTAATCATGGTGAATAGATCAAAATTATAGTCTATGAAATAATGAGATGCACCAGAAAACATCTGCTAGAAAAATATCCCAGTATAATTTTAAATGATTTAAGAAGGCTTCCATCTGCCCATTTCCATGTTTATGTTTTTCCCCCTGACCACATACCAATCTTAAATGTTACAATAAAAAGTGTACTTTTCTTTATAAAATATCCTATAATTTTATCATTCTCTTTCTGCCTCTCTCTGTCTCTCTGTCTCTCTGTCTCTCTGTCTCTCTGTCTTTCTCTCTGTCTCTCTCTCTCTCTCTCTCTTTGTGTGTGTGTAGTGTGTATGTGAGTGTGAAATGCCTGCTGATGCACACATTCTGTACACATGTGAAGGTCAGAGGACAAAACTAGGGAGTTAATTCACTACTTCCATTCTGAATCCCAGCATTAGACTTGGTCATCAGGCTTGAGCATCAAATGCTTTTATATCAGCTAAGCCATTTCACTGGCCAATACATATTTATTTTAAAGGGAAAAAATCATTTTGAGAAATAAAGATGATACAGTACATTAATATTTTGGGGAAAAAAAATGTTCCAAGTCACCTCACCTTAAACAATGGAAGATTTCCTTTATTATTGTATTTGTCTCAAACCTTGAGGAATATATAATGAGTATTTAAATAGATTCTTAGCTTCTCAAAATTATAATGTTAAACATAGAATATTCTCTGTTTTTCAAAACATGGTCACTTATTTGGGCTATTAGCATATAGTTGCTTAATGTGCTAAGAATACATCTTTCATGCCAATAGGACATGGCCTAGTCAAGGCTTTGAAGATCTGAAAATTTTTCTACTGGGGCGGGTTTTCTGAATTACCTGTCACTTTTCTGTTGGACTCTATCACTGAGTCATCTGAGATTCCTGGAGATCACTGCTGAGGCTTTTACCTTGAAGGATCACCACTTAATTTCTCATGGTATTTGTCATCTCTCACAGTGCTATGTGAATGAGTAACATGGTAAGATTCTATTTGCTGCCATTTTCCAGTTACAATATGACACTTTTAAATACATACACTTCTTATCATATTTATGAAAATATTTTATTTTATATAAAAATTACAGCCATAAATTAGGCATATAAAATAAAAAGCAGAATAACAAGAGAAACACACCAGTTCACATATTAGATAAAGTGTTACTGTATTGAACAGTCACATGAAGGTAGTCAAAAATCCATAGTCTTGTTTGTTCTATTAGTATATATTTATTGCATGTACTTTTGAATTTCAAATAAGCCACTTCTTTCCAATACATCATTACTTTAGTCCTATTCATCATTTCCTCCATTTTGTTTCCCACACATTGTTTCCCCTCCAACCAATCTCTTCTCTAATCCTAGTCTCCTTGTGTTTTCATATATCTCTCCCCCTTCTGTCCCTCCCTTCTTCTGTCCCTCCCTCCATCTCTGTGCTCTTTCCTTCCTTCTTCCCCTGTCTCTCTTTCCCTCCCACCTCAATCTCCCCTCTTTTGCTTGAATGTAGGTGCATGCACACACACACACACACACACACACACACACACACACACACATGATTTTCTTCTCTGGATGTTCTCTTTGTTTTATTTAACTGCACATATGTTTTTGTGAAAGTGTTATGTTCTGATATTATGATTCTGTGGTGAGACATAAAGACCTTTTGCATAGTTCTTTTAGCTCAGAAGTTTTGTTACCTGGGGCCTTTTACATTTCCATATGAATGTTTCAATACAAAATGGCCAGACCTGAATACATAAATAGGAGAAATATTATACATACTGAGCAGAATTTATTTAGGAATATTTATGTATAAATATATACATATATGTATATTACAAATATAAAGAAAAAAAAGAGACCATGAATTTGAAAGGGATCAATGCAAGGGTTTTGGAGAGAAAAGGGTGAAATGATGTAATTATATTAAAACCTCAATTATAAAAGAAGCAAATTCTTAAGAAAGAATACCATTAGAATTTTGTTGGGGATTATAGTCAGTCTTAGTGCTTTATTGTGAATGAGATTTTTTTCATAATTTCTCTGTCAGTGAATATTTCACTAACATAAAAAAAAAAGAAATGATTGTTCTGTATACTGATTTAATATCTGGCTAATTTGCTAAATTCTTTAATTCTGCATTTTATGGACTCTGTAATTTATTCTCTAAAAAATCATGTCACTTACAAACAGGGTTGATATCAATTTCTGCTTTACAATCTATATCCCTTTTATTTCTTCCTGTTGCACAAAACTTCAGCTAAGATTTCAAGTACTGTATTGAATGAGACATCTTTTTCTTACTTCTTAATTAAAGGAAATACATTGCACTTTGTCCTTTTACTATTTTATTGGCTACAAGTTTGTCATTATTAGCCTTTATTATACTGGGATTTTTAATGTACTTTAGGATTTTTAAGTCTCCTTTGGTCCATTTCTTTTTTAAAAATTGAATTAAATTATCTTATATAATACATCATAATCAATTCTTTCCAGTCCTCCAGATCTTCCCAGCCCTCCCCCATCCGTCCTCTCACTTTGATCCACTTTCCCTCCATTTCCTTGTCAGGAAGGAGCAGGCCTCCGAGAGACAAGAGCTGAACAATACAAAACAAGATATAATAAGACAAGGCAAAAACCTTCATATTAAGGCTGGACAACGCAACCCAATAGGAGGGAAAGAGTCCAAAGAGCAGGCAAAGGAGTCAGAGTCATACTTGCTTCCACTGTTAGGAGTCTCACAAAAACACCAAACTAGCAGCCATAACATATGCAGAGGATCTGGTACAACTCATGCAGGCTCTCCCATGCTGATTCAATCTCTGTGAATACACATGTATCTTGCTTAGTTGGTTCAGTGGGCATGTTCTCTGGGTGTCCTCTTTCTCCTCTGACTGCTGCAATCTCCCGCCATCTTCTGCAGGGTTCCTGACCTCCTAGGGTAAAGAATGGAGACCTCCCATTTAGACTGTCTCTGCATAGTATCTGGCTGTGGGTCTCTGAATTCACTTATATTTGCTGTCAGAGGAAGCCTCTAGGTCGACAACTCATAGGCACTGACCTAGGAGTATGGCAGAGTTATCAGTAGGAATCTTTAGTTTTCATTGATTTATTTAAATTTTTTACCAGTTGTGTTTGGTTCTAACTTAGGTCTCTGAATTTCTCTGTTGAAAAACATGATTTTTGATTTCCAATCTTAGATTTTTTTCCTGATTTTTGGGATAGTTTGGCCAAAGTTTTATTAACATTTTTATATTTCCATATAACCAGGTTCTTCTTTCTTTGATCTATTTGTTAAATATTAACTACAACTTGATTTATTACTGTTATTATAGTTAATATTTCTTTTTTATCAGATATTTTCTTTATATAAATTTCAAATGTTATCTTTTTTCCTGGTTTAGCCCCTAAACCAACTCCTTCTCCTGCCCCCTCTCTCTGCTAACCAACCCACTCACTCCCACTTCCTGGCCCTGGCATTCCCCTACCAGTGAAGGGAGCCTTCACAGGACCAAGGGCCTCTCATTCCATTGATGAACAACTAGGCCATCCTCTGCTACATATGCAGCTGGAGCCATGAGTTCCTCAATGTGTACTCCTTGGTTGGTTGTTTATTTCCTGGGAACAATGGGGGTAATGGTTGGTCCATATTGTTGTTCCTCCATTGGGGCTGCAAACCCCTTCAGCTCCTTGGGTCCTTTCTCTAGCTCCTCCATTGTGGACCCTGTGCTCAGTCCAATGGTTGACTAAGAGCATCTACTCTGTATTTGTCAGGCACTGGTAGAGGCTCTCAGGAGACAGCTATATCAGGCTATAGTCAGCAAGCACTTGTTGGCATCGACAATAGTGTCTGGGTTTGGTAATTGTATATGGGATGGATCCCCAAGTGGAACACTCTATGGATAGCCTTTCCTTCAGTCTCTGTTCCACACTTTGTAACTCTTTCCATGAATATTTTCCCCCTTCCAAGAAGAATTGCAGTATCCACATTTTGGTCTTCCTTCTTCTTGAGTTTCAAGTAGTTTGTGAATTGTATCTTGGGTTTTCCAAGCTTTTGGCCTAATACACTCTTTTTAGTGAGTACATATCATGTGTGTTCTTTTGTGATTGGGTTACCTCACTCAGGATAATATCCTCCAGATCCATCCATTTGCCTAAGAATTTCATAAATTCATTGTTTTTAATATCTGAGTAGTACTCCATTGTGTAAATGTACCACGTTTTTTTGTATCGGATGTAGAATTGGTAAAGAACTTTTCCTAATCTGTTGGTTGTCTGTTTATCTTATTGACAATGTTCTTTGCCTTACATGCTAACTGCCAGTTGAGCCAGCACCATTTGGTGAAAATGCTGACTTTTTTCCACTGCATGGTTTGAGCTCCTTTGTCAAAGTCAAGTGACCATAGGTATATGGGTTCATTTCTGGGTCTTCAAGTCTATTCCATTGATCTATCTGCCTGTCACTGTACTAATACCATGCAGTTTTTATCATAATTTCTCTATAGTACATCTTGTGGTCAGGCATGGTGGTTCCCCCCAGAGATTCTTTTATTGTTGAGAATAGTTTTCTGTATCTTAGGTTTTTTGTTATTCCAGATGAATTTGCAAATTGCTCTTGCTAACTCTGTGAAGAATTGATTTGGAAATTTGATGGGGATTGAATTTAATCTGTATATTTCTTTTGGCAAGATAGTAATTTTTACTATATTAATCCTGCCAATCCATGATCAAGGGAGATCTTTCCATCTTCTGAGATCATCTTCAACTTCTTTCTTCAGAGACTTGAAGTTCTTATCATAGAGGTCTTTCAGTTGCTTAGTTATAGTCACACCAAGGTATTTCGTATTATGTTTGACTGTTGTGAACACTGTTGTTTCCCTAATTTCTTTCTCAGCCTGTTTGTCCTTTGTGTAGAGAAAGGCCACTGATTTGTTTGAGTTAATTTTATATCTAGCTACTGCACTGAAATTGTTTATCAGGTTTAGGAGTTCTCTGGTAGAATTTTTGGGGTCACTTAAGTATACTATCATATCATCTGCAAATAGTGATATTTTGACTTCATCCTTTCTACTTTGTATCACTTTTATCTCGCTTTTGTTGTCTAATTGCTCTGGCTAGGACTTCAAGTACTATATTGAATAGGAAGGAAGAGAGTTGGCAGCCTTATCTAGTGCCCAATATTAGTGGGATTGCTTCCAGCTTCTCTCCAATTAGTTTGTTCTTGGCTACAGGTTTGCTATATATTGCTTTTACAATGTTTAGGTATGGGCCTTGAATTCCTGATCATTCCAAGAATTTTATGCTGAAGGGGTGTTGCATTTGTCAAATGCTTTCTCAACATCTAATGAGATGATCATATGTATATATAGAGAGTTTGTTAATATAGTGTATCACATTGATGGATTTCCATATATTTAACCATCGCTGCATCCCTGGGATGAAGCCTACTTGATCATGATGGATGATTTTTTGATATGTTCTTGGATTGAGTTTGCAAGAATTTTATTGTGCATTTTTGCATCTTGATATTTAGGAGTATTGTTATTAGTTCTTCTTTGTAGGCCTGATGGAACTTTGCAGTAAACCCATTTGGTCCTTGGCTTGTCTAGGTTGGAAGACTATTAATGACTGTTTCTGTTCCTTTAGGGGATATGGAACTATTTAGATAGTTTATCTGATCGTGGTTTAACGTTGGGACCTGTATCTATTTAGAATATTCTCTAATTAATCGAAAATTTCCAGTTTTGTTCAGTATAGGCTTTTCTAGTAGGATCTGATGATTTTTTTAAAATTTCCTCAATTTCTGTTGTTATGTCTCCCTTTTCCTTTCTAATTTTGTTAATTCGGATAATGGCTCTGTGCCTTCTAATTAGTATGGCTAAAGGTTTTTCTATTTTTTTTTTTTTCTCAAAGAACCAGCTCCTGGTTTGGGTGATACTTTCTATAGTTCTTTTTTTATCTACTTGATTGATTTCAGCCCTGAGTTTGATTATTTCCTGCTATCTATAGCTCTTGGGTGAATTTGCTTCCTTTTGTTGTAGAACTTTTAGGTGTGCTGTGAAACTGCTAGTGTGTCTCTCTCTAGTTTCTTTTTGGCGACACTCAGAGCTATGAGTTTTCTTCTTAGGATTGCTTTCATTGGGACTCATAATTTTTGGTATGTTGTAGCTTCATTTTCATTAAACTCTAAAAGGCCTTTTATTTGTTTCTTTCTTTCTTTCTTTCTCTCTCTTTCTCTCTTTCTCTCTCTTTCTTTCTTTCTTTCTTTCTTTCTTTCTTTCTTTCTTTCTTTCTTTCTTTCTTTCTTGACCAATTTTTCATTGAGTATTGTTCATGTTCCTTGTATATGTGAGCTTTCTATTGTTTATTAAAGACCAGTCTTAGTCTGTGGTGATCTGATAGGATGCATGGTATTATTTTGATCTTCTTGTATCTGTTACAGCTTGTTTGTGACTAATTATAAGGTCAATTTTGGGGAAAGTACCATGAGGTGGTGAGAAGGAGCTATCTTGTTTTGTTTAGGATAAAATGTTCTATAGATATTTGTTAAATCCATTTGTTTCATAACTTCTGTTAGTTTCACTGTGTCTGTTTACTTTCTGTTTCCATGATCTGTCCATTGATGAGAGTGAGGTGTGAAAGATTCCCACTATTACTCTGTGAGGAGCAATATGTTCTTTGAGCTTTAGTAAAGTTTCTTTAATGAATGTGGATGTTGTTGCATTTGGAGCATAAATATTCAGAATTGAGAGTTCATCTTGGAAGATTTTAAGTTCAATGAGAATGAAGTGTCTCTCCTTATCTTTTTTGATATCTTTAGGTAAAATTTTCATTTTATTCGATATTAATATGGCTGCTCCAGCTTGTTTCTTTGGATCATTTGCTTGGAAAATTGTTTTCTCAATCTTTTACTCTGAAGTAGTGTCTGTTGTTTTACCTGAGGTGGGTTTCCTGTAAGCAGCAAAAAGTTGGGTCCTGTTTATGTAGCCAGTCTATTAGTCTATGCCTTTTTATTTCGGAATTGAGGCCATTGATATTAAGAGGTATTAAGGAAAGCATTTTTTGTTTCCTGTTATTTTTGTTGTTAGAGTTAAGATTCTGTTCTTGTGGCTGTCATCTTTTAGGTTTGTTAAAGGATTGCTTTCTTGCTTTTTCTAGGGAGTAATTTCTGTCCTTGTGTTGGTGTTTTCACTTTATTATCCTTTGAAGGGCTGGAGTAGTGGAAAGGTATTGTGTGAATTTGAGTTGTCATGGAATACTTTGATTTCTCCATCTATGGTAATTGAGAGTTTTGCTGGGTATAGTAGCCTGGGCAGGCATTTGTGTTCTCTTAGGGTCTGTATAACATCTGTCCAGGATCTTCTGGCTTTCATAATCTCTGGTGAGCTGTCTGGAGTAATTCTAATAGGCCTGCCTTTATATGTTACTTGACCTTTTTCCCTTACTGCTTTTAATATTCTATCTTTATATACTGTATTTGTTGTTCTGATTATTATGTGTCAGGAGGAATTTCTTTTCTAGTCCAGTCTATTTGGAGTTCTGTAGGCTTCTTGTATGTTCATGGTCATCTATTTCTATAGGTTAGGGGAGTTTTCTTGTATAATTTTGTTGAAGATAATTACTGGCCCTTTAAGTTGAAAATCTTCATTGTCACCTATATCTATTATCCTTAGGTTTGTTCTTCTTATTGTGCCCTAGATTTCCTGGATGTTTTGGGTTAGGATCTTTTTGCATTTTGTATTTTTTTTTTTTTTTTGATTGTTGTGCCCAGGTTCTCTATGGAATCTTCTGTACCTGAGATTCTCTCTGCCATCTCTTATATTCTGTTGCTGATGCTCACATCTATGGTTTCTGATTTCTTTCCTAGGTTTTCTATCCCCAGGTTGTCTCCCTTGGGTTTTCTTCATTCTTTCTACTTTCATTTTTAAATCTTGGATGGTTTTGTTCAATTCTATCACCTGTTTGGTTGTGTTTTCCTGTAATTCTTTAAGGAATTATTGCTTTTCCTCTTTAAGGACTTTTACCTGTTTAGCAGTGTTCTCCTATATTTCTTTAACTGAGTTATTAATGCCCTACTTAAGGTCCTCTACCAGCATCATGAGATATGATTTTGAATCTGAATCTTGCTTTTTGTGTGTGTTGGTGGGTGTACTGTGTTCTGATGATGCCAAGTCGTCTTGGTTTCTGTTAGCAAGATTCTTATGTTTGCCTTTTGCCATCTGGTAATTGCTGGTGTTAGATGATCTAGTTGTCTCTGGCTGGAACTTGTTCCTCCTGTAATTCTTTAGCCTCTCTCAGCACTCCTGGGAGTCCAACTATCTCGTGAGTCCCAGTGGTCTCTGCTGGCAAGCTCTCCTTTTTCAGGGAAGGTGCACAGAAGTCTGGAGCTCAGATTCACCTCCTGAGTACAGTGTCAGAGCCCTTCCTGGAGGCCGACTCTTCTCTGGCAGAGTAGGTGCCCAGAGGTCTGAGTCTCAGCTCTGCCTCCTGGCTGAGGATGAAGGTCAGAAGCGACCTTGTCCATGAAGCTCTGTTGCTTCTGTCCACGTGCTCTCCTGTGTAGACTTGTCTCAGTGATCCCAAGATCCTGGGTGTGCTATGGCCTGCCAAGTTCACGCCCAAGATGGCATGGGGTTGGCGCAGACCGGAACAAACCCAACATCTGGTTGGGCAGGTTTCCTTTGTCCATGTTCCTTCTGGCACAAGACCCTCTGGGTTTTTTGGAACAGATGTTGAGTTCCACTCACCAGTGATCTCAAGACCCTGAGAGTGCTAGGGTGCCTGCAGCATGGGTAGTTCTCTGGGGACCTTGGGACCCTCTGACAAGTTGTCTCCCAAGATGTTGTGGAGCTTGCTCTGACAAGAATGAACCCCAGCCACTGGTTGGGCAGGTTTCTCGTGTCCCTGTTCCTGCTAGCACAAGACCCTCTGGGTTTTTTGGAACAGATGTTGAGTTCCACTCACCAGTGATCCCAAGATCCTGGGTGTGCTAGGGCCTGCTGAGTTCGCGCCCAAACCTCATTATTATTTCTAAACTCTCCTTCGAACTTTGGTTTGTTTCTCTTTTATTATGACCAAGAGTTGAATCAGTTATTTGCCTGAGCTCTGCTTTATACTTTATAGACTTAGAGCTATAAACCCTCATTATATTTACCATGCTGCATAAATTACAGTACAATATGTTTTCATTTCCATAGGAGTGTTTTAGCTTCTTCCTTGATTTTTTCAATTACATACTACTTTTTCTAAAGTGTAGTCTTCAGTCTGGTTTATTAGTTCTGTTTGTTTATTTATTTATTTATTTATTTATTTATATTTGCTTCTAGTTTCATTCTAGTGTGAAAGAAGAAGGCAAAAAAATCATTTCAAATTTGTGAGTTTAGACATTTTCATGGTCAAAAATACTGCCTCTTTGGAATAATATTCTATGAACATCTGAAAATAATATGCATTTTTGAGTTGTGTCATGTATAATTCTGTAGATATTGGACCATCATGCAGATATCTCACCAAAATCACATCAACACTGAGTAATTGTCTACTTTGAGCTACCATAATTGTACCATAATTACTTGTATAAATATCCTCCTATGTGTGTATTTCAAAATCCAGTTTGGGACATGAATTGCTAGTGTGATGCTGAACCAGTTACTTCTTGTGATTCTATCCAGTTGCTATAGTCCATGGAAGGCTTACCTTCTCTGCCCAGGAAGAATTGTGTTTTACTCAACTTAGGCAATCCATGGATCACTCTTCCTTCATGGCCTCCTTATCTGCAAGTGTTTTTATGTCAACCCACATTTGACAAGCTCCACTTGAAGGTTTTCCTAGCTCACATTCTCATAAAGATTTTTCTAACTTATCTCCCTCTTTTTTTATCTCTACCCTTCTTCCATTGTGTACAACCATCAGCCAGTTCCTATTTCATAATCTTTAATCAAAGAACATTTTCAGATATGTTACTAAAGATTCAGTTCAATAAAAATCTGCCTTTCATGTGGGCTAATAGTTACCCACTGAAAACTAACTCTGCAGAGCACTTGCTAACCATGAGAGAATTCCCTAATCTCATGTACATATTTTCAGCTAGTATTCATTCAATGTTAAACTAACATCATGCATGCATACTATGTCTTTGTGCCATGACAGCATCAGCTCATCTGATTTAGAATATAGCAAAGTGCGAGCAGATATGTTATGGTTAACTCATAAGGAATAAAGAATCTTAAGCTTTGTACAAGGGGATAAGAATGGGTCAATTCGCATTCTTCTACATGATAACCACCAGTTGTGCCAGCACCATTTGTTGAAAAGGCTGTCCTTTTTCCACTGGATGGTTTTAGCTCCCTTGTCAAAGATCAAGTCTTTGACAGGGGAGCTAAAACCATCCACATAAAACTAGAGACACTGAAATTTATAGAGGAGAAATTGGGGAAAACCCTCGAAGATATGGACACAGGAAAAAGATTCCTAAACAGAACAGCAATGGCCTGTGCGGTCAGATCAAGAATCAACAAATGGGACCTTATGAAATTGCAAAGCTTCTGTAAGGCAAAAGACACAGTCAGCAAGACAAAAAGGCCACCAACAGATTGGGAAAGGTTTTTTACCAATCCTAAATCTGATAGGGGACTAATATCCAACATCTACAAAGAGCTAAGGAAGCTAGACTCCAGAAAAATGAATAACCCCATTAAAAAATGGGGTACAGAGCTAAAGAAAGAATTCTCAATTGAGGAAATCCGAATGGCTGAGAAACATCTGAAAAAATGTTCAACATCCTTAATCATCAGGGAAATGCAAATCAAAACAACACTGAGATTCCACCTCACACCAGTCAGAATGGCTAAGATCAAAAACTTAGGTGACAGCAGATGCTGGCCAGGATGTGGAGAAAGAGGAACACTCCTCCATTGCTGGTGGGATTGCAAGCTTGTACAACCACTCTGGAAGTCAGTCTGGTGTTTTCTCAGAAAATTGAACATAGTACTACCAGAGGATCCAGCAATACCTCTCCTGGGCATATACCCAGAAGATGTTCCAATTGGTAAAAAGGACACATGCTCCACTATGTTCATAGCAGCCTTATTTATAATAGCTAGAAGCTGGAAAGAACCCAGATGTCCCTCAACAGAGGAATGGATACAGAAAATATGGTACATTTATACAATGGAGTACTATTCTGCTATTAAAAAATGAATTTATGAAATTCTTGGGCAAATGGATGAATCTGGAGGACATAATCCTTAGTGAGGTAACCCAATCACAAANCTCACTGATAAATGGATATTAGCCCAGATACTTAGAACACCCAAGATACAATCTGCAAAACACATGAAAATCAAGAAGGAAGAACAACGTGTGGATACTTCATTCCTCCTTTGAATAGGAAACAAAATACCCATGAAAGGAGTTACAGAGACAAAGTTTAGAGCTAAGATGAAAGGATGGACCATACAGAGACTAACCCACTGGGGATCCATCCCATAATCAGTCACTAAACTCAGACACTATCGCATAGGAAAGCAAGTGTTTACTGAAGGGACCCTGATATAGCTGACTCCCACAGAAGTGGATGCTCACAGTCATCCATAAGCGGGAGCACGGGGCCCACATTGGAGAAGCTAGAGATAGAATACCAGGAGCTGAAGGGGTCTGCAACCCCAGAAGAGGAACATCAATATGAACTAAACAGAACCCCCAGAACTCGAGTCTCTAGCATCATATGTAACAGAAGATGGCCTGGTCAGCCATCATTTTGAGGAGAGGCCCCTTAGTACTGTAATCTTTATATGCCCCAATACAGGGGAACGCCAGGGCCAAGAAGTGGGAGTGGGTGGGCAGGGGAGCAGGGACTTTCAGAATAGCATTTGAAATGTAAATTAAGAAAATATCTAATAAAAAAAAGGAAAAAACAGAATAAAGAATCTGAGAAACTAGTCCATTTGCTTTGATTTATAAATCTGCATAACAACAGAATCCAATTAGCTTTTCACAAATGAACATTCTTAGAGGACAACCAGCTCTAAACACTGCATTCCAGTAATACATAGACAGATCTTTTTCCTATTGTTGCCCTTTCACTAATGTGTGTATTCATTATGACAGTTTTGCTTTTAGGGTAAGCCAGTGCCACTTGAAATTCAGAACAATCAATATTCTGAGTACTCTATCTATTATTTCCCCTGATAGCTGATTAAGCAGATTGGGTTATTTACTGACAGAATTTTTGTTTGTTCCTGTGGTTATAAAATGGTTAATAAATTTTTATCAATATCATATATGGGCATATTATTGTTAATGTTTTTTTTTCCTTTTATACCGTAATAGAACAATCTATGGTAGTTGTAAACAGGTCTACAGATAATATATGCCATAGTTCTTATTCTAGAACTTTTAAAAATAATGTACTTGGCTTTTTAGTTTTTTTGCTTCTGTGTTTCCAGATTAGAGCAAAGTGAATTTGACAATGGCCTAATTGGAAATTATCTTATTAATGATTTACTTGTGAGGAAACATAGAGAGGCCAAGAACATCCCTAAAGCATAAATTCTAAACCATTCTCACATCTCATATGAAGAGGTAGCAAGGGCAGACATTTTCTCTGTTGCTTTTTTTGGAAGTTCTTTGTAGTGAATCTCAGTGTCCATGACAGCTGACTATATGTAGCTTATTCTCAGATACTTCACTGAGCAAAGTCTGAAAGGCAGGAGGAAGCTTGGCCAGGCAATTGAACTGGGAAGCAACGCTAGAGAAACTGGCTATCTTGGAAAATATGATTCTCTTTAGTTGAACATTTATAAATCTTTTTTGAGCTGTTGCTCTTCACAGGAATAACTCATGCCTTTTTTTTTCCATGGTGGAGGTTTTTCCTGGCTTATAACCCTCTAATGTCACAGGGCATATTTCATGTTATCTGGTACCTCATAAAATACATCCTGAAAATATTCTGAAAGATTGTTCTCTTCCCCACAGGGATGGACATAACTTTTGGTTATCTCCTTCATTTGTAGCACATTTGAAGTTTGACAGAGTGTAATGACAAAGGTCATATATTGTAGTATAAGAGAAAGTCCATCTGCTGTGTAGGTTACATATCAATCTTTTGCTTAAGCTTCAAAAGAGTTTCAAAACAACCTAAAGATTTCCTTTTCTTTTATTAACATGATTGCCTACATGTATCTTAGGGAGTGTCCAGCTGTCAAGAAAGAAAGAATAACCTGTGGGTTTCCATTTCTAAAGAGATATTCACTCTACTTATACTACTATGCTACTCAATAGTAATACTTGGATTATAAAATATTGAGCAGAGTTTAAATAAAAAAATCTAGTCTAGTTAGGTATTTAGTAACATGGTTCTCAATATTAATATTGGCATAAGGGAAAATATCCAATATTCATAAATTTAAATTTGAAGATATACAGACATAGGGTGTATTTTATTTTAGAATTTCTTTTTTAACTATGCACAAGGTCTTGCGATAAACATACATTTATCCAAGTGGACACACAGGGAACAACAATCTTTAAAGCATTTAATTGTTCAAGTCCCCTCCATTAACTATTTTTACCTATTTATAACAAATTACATCAGTGTTAGGCTTGAGCCAGCTCAACCCTATTAGTTCATATTTATAAAGTTCAGGCCTTTGAACCAGATTGGTTGGGTCTTACACTGAAGTTCTCAAGTTGTCAGCCAGTGCTAGGAGACACCTAGACTTCTGGAGCCAAGAGCCTTTCAGACATTCACATTGTTGTTGGCAGAATTCATCTCCTTGCAGCTGCTGCATTCCTGTAGCTGATGTCTCTGAGGCCAGCAGGAAGTTGCACTTCTCGTTCTTTTCAAGGGTTTGAGTGATTAGGTCAGCCTTACCTGCAATCATTTCTCTTCGGATTAATTAGATCCTAACTCATTAGTGACTTAATCATGGAAATAATACTCTGTCACATTTCCAAGTCCTGACCATATTCAACAGCGAAGTGTTACAGAGGATGTTTGCACCATGGGATGAAGGATATTGGAATTCTGCACATCGTAGTATTTGAAATACATTTTTTTTTCCCAAAATGACCACTTTAAAAGTGGAAAGGCAGACCAAAAGGGGGTAATGACTAAAATGAAGAAAGAAAGACCAGATAAGTGAAAAGCAAGTTATTTGAAAATTTCAACTATTTTGGTTATCATCTAATCACTGCCTTGACTATTTTCACACAAAGCAATGAACTTAGAATCTGATCAGTAAGTTTAAGTTCAGGTCCACCTAATCTGCCTGGCACTTCCATTATCTATCTGTGAAACACAGATAATATCAAAATATTTTCTTTGAGTGCTGGTTTCCCCAGAGTGTGATGAGAAATCCTGTATCCAGATCATGTCTATGTTTACCACATGCTAACAAATGAACTCATTCTTTGAGTTAAGCAGTACACAATGTGTTTCTGTCTTTCCCCCCTAAACTTGATGGTCTGTGATCCACAAGGAAAAAACAAAAGAAATCAGAACAGAATGGTTTTTCTTTTTGCACATAGTATTTCGATATATCTCCATAGAAATCCCCTGTTGAATTTTTTCTTTGCATTTCCAATCATTTCTGGGACTGCTGGTGGCATACAAAGATGTTAATGTTACTTCAGCCCTTTTCATCACTCATTCAAGATAGGCTATCAACAGGGCGAGCACACACCCTTTGTCGATGTTGACCACTCTCTCTTCTTCCATATATGATGATCATTTTGCATCATGTTTTGTTCATTTTTTTTTTCACATTCTCTTTCACTTGACTAATTTCTTTATGTGGCCAACACCTCATAATGCGATGACCAAAACTTATATCAAACCCTCAGTTTCTATGCTGTGGGAGGCAGTTTGTATTGTTCCAGGCTTACCAAATCTCACAGTGTCTCCACAGGTCAACATCAGAATAATCTAATCTGCTCCCTGCCTACAGTGTCAACTAGCAAAGATGAGATCAGGCAGAATTCCAGGAGAGTCAGAGCACCTGCAGGCTGGCTGCTTTGCCTGAACACCTAAAGGAATGATGGAATTAAGAAGTGCTGCAGTCAGCTCACATAATGAAGATAAAAATGATAATTACCCTGGTGGTAATTTGAATTAGTCGACTAAATCTTTGTTGTGCTGAGATGTTCTCTCAATAGACTTTAAGCTGTTTAATCTGCAGGGATTTTGTCATTTTCAGAAATGAAAGGTAGTAAAGATTTTTTTTTCCCAAATGAAAACAAATTGATGTAATTTTACACATAGAAATTTCAGCATGTGTGGAACCTGTGCATTAGGCACAGCCCCAAATAAAATTCAATACGGTGATGAACTTACTGCCCGACTGAGTACATACACTCTAGCTTCCCTCTAGAAGGGAGACTTCGTGTATTCACACGAACATTACAGTGAGCTGGCTTTATGAAAAATGGCGCTCTTCAATTCTGATAATGTATGGTCATTTTCTTAAATATTATTCTAAACAGATAACTGATAGCTGAACGTTCAAATGGGGACATTTATAGAGCACATCCACTTATCAATTGAAGAGTTAGCGTTAAGGGAGCTGGTGAGGGACACTTGCATTGGTACACTAGTGACCTAAGTTCTAACTCATCAAACAGAACCTGGTAGGCACTAGGAAGTAGATCAAAAAATTCTCAGAACCTTTAAATTTTAGAGTGAATTCAGAACATTGAGCTGGATCTTTTTTAGCAAATTATTCTGATAGGTTGGTAAATGTAGGATGAATAATTCCAGAGCATTAATGATAATTGGTGTCAATTAATTTAAGTAAACATTGTGTTTTACGGCATTTTCACAAATTTATCAGGTGTATCTTTTGGTCATATTCATCCTCATGCTTCCTGTATCCTCCTGTTTCCATGATATCAAACTGATGTCCTGTAACACTCTTCTACTTTAGTATCTTATTGCATTGACATCTGAGCTTCATATATGAGACAATACAAAAACTTATGTATTTAATTTTACCTGTGGCTTATTTTATCACTCTCATTTTTTCCCTGAAATATCTTAGTTTTATTCCTTAGCTGAATAATGCTCTACTGTGTGTTCAAACTCATTTTCTTTATTTATCCATTTACTACTGAGCCCCTAGACTCATTCCATGAGGTGACATCAATGGCATTCTTGTGCTAATCCTTTCCTCAATATTTGTAGATTCATGCAGATACTTCAGTGACATGAGAATATTAGAAGACCATTGTCAGTGGGGTTTCATATACAACATACTTTGTAGGGCCAAAATGCTATTACTTTGCCATATATTTTATTTCTGGCACAATACGTATTAATAGCCGATGAGGACATATTTCCTTAATTTGTTATTTCTGATTATTTCCATGCATCCTAAGTCTATGTGATTTCATGGTTAAAGGCTACACTCTGAATATATATCTTATCAGAAGAATAGCCTTTGGTTCTGCTGATCACTGACCATTTTGGTTCCTAGCATTTCTGGGCCTCATTCTTCATCTGTACTAAAGGAGACTCCAAATTGCCCCCATGAGAATATTATGTGTTTTCAGAAATTAGTAAATCTTCAATGCTTAAAAACATTAAATATCAAGGACACAGTGGGATTTGGCATCTTTTTCATTATTGCAGGCTGTATCTCTGTAAGCATGACACTTTGAGAAGCAAGTAATGTATCCCAGACGTGATATTCAGATTCTGAGATACAACAACAAATTGTACAATTTCCTTTCATTACTCAGCTTAGCTTTTACAGTCAACACAGAGGCCCCACACTCTTCAGCTAGCTTGTAACAGTTACTTGGAAGTTTTGTTAACCCGGAGTTTCCCCAGATGCATGAACATTGATTCTGATTTAGTGTGTCTGGAGTTGATCCTGAAAACATGGTATCCTAACACATGCCAAGGTTAAACTAACAATTGTTGACCATGGACTGCACGTTGAGAATCCTAGCCTACAGAGACATTGCTGATAAATAGAGGTAATGAATAAACAGGCTATAGACAAGAAAGCGAGGGAATCTCCTAGTTGGATAAACACAGAGCTTTCTTAAGATGCAGTGATGTCCGAGGTGATAATGGAGGGATACATATTAACTAGGGGGCAAGTTAATATTTAAATTTATTATTGACAAAGCAAATATTATATATGGAAACATTACTTGTTAAAAAGTTTTCTGATGTTTAAGATAATCTTTTTCTTTAGGCAATATATGATTTCATCCATTCAAAAAAAACCCAGGTTTTTTGAAGTTTACATAAGTATTTGTAATGCAGTTAGTTATATTTGCCTTGATAATGATTTTAAAACATTATGAGGTTAAAATTGTTGATGATAATGAATGTTGACATAGACGATTAGTGTTTGCTGTTCATATTCTTGTGTCAAATAATTATAAAATGATTAAAATATTGTTTCTTGATTGTTTATAGCTTATCATGAAATAAATAAGTTTTCAAAGCATATAGCTTATGTAAATATTTTATTGGTTTTGTAAAATTAGTCTGGTAAAGCAGAAAATAGAATATTTTTTCCAGTCTTCAATTTCCAGCAATCTGTATTATCAAAATGAGACATTCTTTAGGAAGAGTAAAAATTATTAAAAGTAAAAAAGATATTAGAATGCTATTTTTATCCTACAAAATGGAAAAATGTATTTGTCATTTAGTCAGGTGATTTGAGGTTAATATCCAGAATATATATGGAACCTAAATTAATAGGGGATATCAAATGAACTGATTATAAATAGATAAAAGTACTTAATATGCATTTTTTCAAAATACTATACTAAATGAACTATAGGCTATTATGATTACTCAAAAATCACCAATTCTAAGAGAAATGCAAACAGTTACAAAGGAATTTGATTAATATGCCATTAGCCAAACAGCAACATCCTTCTTAACAAGAAATTGAGGAAAGCAAGAAAATGTTGGTGGGTATGTAAATGCATAGAGCCCTTCCACACCACGGATGTTTCTAAAATATCAAAAATAGGTCTACTAAATGATTGGGTAATGTTGTTTCTCAGTATATGTCCAAAATAGTATGTCACGGAGACATGAGCACTGCCCTATTAGCTACAGCATTTTTCACAGAAGCTAAGTCATGGAAACAATCTAAATGTTTAGATCAGATGAATGAATAAAGGACACACAGTCTGTGTGTCACAGTAGAGGGCTACTCAGCCACAGAAAGAAGGCAAGGGTGGCAATATGACAATATAGATCAAACTGAGTTGACATTATACTAGGGAAATAAAGCAGATGTTGAAAAACAAACACTGCATGATTTCATACTACATGTTGAATATAAAAATGCCAACTTCAGAGGCAGAAATGAGAATGCTGGCTGCCAGTGGTTGACACTGTAGGTAATATTGGTAGTGACTGGATAGGTAAATGTTGGTAATTGGGCACATCTGAAGTGAAGCTTCAGGAATGACACTTTATTCTACCCTACTTTTGAAGAGTGATTAGTAGAAGAGACATCAGTCTTTATTAATTTTGTTTAAAATGGCTTACTTCTATACATCTTACAAAAGAGTAGAGCCTGTTACTAGAAAGGACACACAGAAGGAAACACTTTGACCTTTAAGCTTCATTAGCATGTGGGCTAAGTCCCATCTGAGCTTGATGTCAAAATGCAGACATGATATTCTATGATTTGATATCAGAAAACTATTCCACGCCAGTAGGAAATGCTGTGAAAGGATGAAAGATAGCAGTTAGCCCTGGCATTAGCATCATTAGATGTCCAAAGAATACACAGGATGAAACCTCTGCTCCAAGCCCTGTTTAATGCAACATTTTGCAAACTGAATAACATCCTTTGCGAGTTGATAATAATCATCACAGTTTTACATGATAGCTATATACAAGGTTTATTAGTTGAAGCAGGAGTAAAGGAAGTTTTTTTTATTATTATTATCAACTAAACTTTGGTTATTATTGAATCTCTAAATTTCCTTTCAGCTGACCCTTTTAATTATTTTTATTTCATTTGCCATTAAAATGAAACTTAATATCTCACTTTTATTTCTGTAGCTTATATTTTTGCCCATTTAAATTTAAGTGCCTCAAAGGAATGAAGGAATGGGCAATTTTTCTCCTCCTCTTCCTCCTCCTCCTCCTCCTCCTCCTCCTCCTCCTCTTCCTCCTCTTCCTTCTTCTTGTTTGTTTACTATCACGGCAGCTGACTCTATACTGGTCACTTAGTGAATATTGCTACCCTGGTAGCACTAATGCATGCATGTTAATTTTTATTTCTTCCCTTCAAATATATCTCATGACTTCACTTAACTGTTTGCTTACTTTGAACATTGAGCACTGGACATTTTTTTCTGATGATACTCAGTTTGGAAAAAATAACAGTTTAAAGGCTGGGAAAATTTGGTGTCCTTTCTTGTAATAGTTTTCTAATGATTTAGCATTTGATCAAGTTCAAATCTGTGTATAAGCACAAATTGAGTAAATCTAAAATTACTTCTCACAGTGGGAAGTTAATCTTAGTTCTACTCCTAAGAGCATTTGTAACATTTGTTAATTTCTTACAATGTTTGGTGTTTGTATTCAAAATTTTAGTCAAGTTAAAAAATTATACAAGTGTTGAGTTTCTCAATTTTGGACTTCAGACGATATGTGTTCTAGGAAACTAACAAGATTTTATTGATATCTTTTGACTTTCCTCTTTCATTGATTATCATTGAGTCGTAGTATTATCTTTGTCCTAATTAATGCTTATTTTGTTTATTACACATGTTTTTTCTACCACTATACGATGCAAGTTAATTACCCTGGCATAGTTGCACATGCCTAGAGTACAAGAACAAGAGCCAATCAAGCAAGAAAATTGTGAATTTGAGTCACTCTAAAAATGTAGTGAATTTGTAGGTAGTTTAACCTATGTTTTCTGTTTACTTACTAATGCATATGTAAGTATATATCTATATGTATATAAATTGTTTAAATAAAGTTACACCCTTAGCAGGGGCACTGTCTCCCACAAGGACTAGAGTACAAAAGCCCCAGTTCCAGTTAAGGGCATCATCCTTTCTTACTGTTGGTCAGCGAGGTCCAAGACATCGAAAAATAACATACATTATTGCCCTTGGTTGCCTCCCAGATCTGAACGATAAGAACCTATTGCTAAAGGTATAACATACCTCATAGACAGAACTTAGATGAATTGATTTGGATCTGGCCTGGAAGTCTCCTACTTGAAGGCTGACTAGCCTCATAGTATCAGAAGTTGCTATGCTATGGCTGAACCTTTGCATGAAATTCTCAATATAAGTAATAAAAATTGCTTAATAGATATAAGGATTTCAAAGATACACTTTCCTTCATAGTGAAACATTCCTTGAGAAGGAAGAGAAAAGCAGCAGGAGGAGGGAGAAGTAAAAACAAAGAAATCTCATCATGCACACTGATGCTTTTTAGTTTTGTTTGGCGATGGTTGTTTGTATTTTTTTTTAATCTTTCACATCTATAACTTACCAATTTTGCTGTTTGAACCTTCTTTTAAGACTCTACTCATAACTGGATAGTGAGCAGAGGCTGAGAGACTTTGGAGCAGTCAGCCAGAAATGGGATGGTCTTTATGAATACCTCATCTTAAGACTCAGGGACCTATGCTAAAGAGGAGGCAGGGATGGTGGAAGAGCCAGAGGTGATAGATGTCTCCAAGGAAACAGCTCCTTCCAGACACAAAAGGGCTGATGAACCTATGAACTCTCAGAGACTGTGGCACCACACACAAGACCTGCACATGTTCAGATCTGACAAAATCTCAGCACTGAAAACAGGAA
Source organism: Mus minutoides (assembly GCA_902729485.2). Classification (NCBI taxonomy): domain Eukaryota; kingdom Metazoa; phylum Chordata; class Mammalia; order Rodentia; family Muridae; genus Mus; species Mus minutoides. Next base: position 101,305 of record LR751120.1, on the reverse strand, counting down.
GTAAACACAGTGTCCCATTCTTTAATGAAGAAGCTATTTACAGTGGATTCCTTGTGGAGAGGAAAGATCAGATTTCTCCAGTGAAGTGTTGCTGGTATATCAACCATCCTTATGGCAGACCCCATGAGTAGGAAGAGTTGGCCAACACCAATGGACTCCATGTTTTTTTGTTGGCCATGTGTTTTGTTTCAGTATTTTCTTTTTACTAGTTGTTGTTTGGTTTGTTCTTCTGTTGGTTGGTACGTTGGTTTGGTTTGATTCTTGTGTTTGGGTTTTTTGTTTGTTTTTTTAAGAAGGAGAAAAAGACCAATATATTGTTTGGATAAGGAGGATCTTCTAGGAGGTGATGAAGATCAGGTACGAAGTTGAGAGGGTCTGGTGGGAGTTGGGAAAGAAGAAAATGTGATTAAAATATATTGTATAAAAAAAAAGTTTAGATGAAAAATAAATTATAAAGAAATTCCAGTCAATGTTATAATATGTTACTGACATTTCCTGATTAAATTTAAAAGTTTTATGGTATTTTACTTATTCTCACCCACTATCTTTTGAATAACCTATACATGTAGCTACTGTTTTTTTAATAGGAAAAAACTGAAGTTCTCTAGTTGAATTAGGAACCCAAGTGCTGGTCTCATAGGCCTCCTTTCCCACATCTATTTGGTGTCTTTCAGTTTCAAATTTTCTTTAGTACCTGCTCTGCACAGGTTGATTAGATTGCCTTATGCCTTTATTTTTTTATTTTATTATTTTTTTTGGTATGTGCTTTCATGGTTCCTAAACACAGCAGTGTTCAGGCAGCAGTGAGCAAAGGCTATGGTGACATCAAAATGATCAGTGGCTTATGCTCTTTGATACATTGTATATACTGCTAGGGCTTGCTAGTTAGTGTTCTAACATCTGCTGTGAAAGATGAAAAGAATTATATTCACATACATATAGAAAAATCAATCCTCTCTCTCTCTCTCTCTCTCTCTCTCTCTCTCTCTCTCTCTCTCTCTCCGTTACCTATTGCTTTCAGTGGAGTTATTTTTTTTTTTCATTTTTTATTAGTCCCCTATACCTTCCCCCTGCCCTCCTCCCCAACCTACCCACTTCTGCTTCCTGCCCCTGGCATTCCCCTATGCATGCCCTGGGTGTGGGGAAAGAGGGGAGTGGGAGAGAGCCCATGTCTCACCAGAGTTCCGGTGTTCTGGGTGGGCAGAGGCAGGAAGATTACACATGTTTTCCACATGGCCCCTGGGTGGGCATCTGGCTGTGTTAAGCCACTGACCCCACAGAGCAATGGTGGACAAGGGGTAGCTCCAGGTACCAGGTTCTCAGCCTCCAGAATTCTCTGTATATGGCAGAGGAGCTGTGCATAGTCCATTGCCCTACACTGGGGCATATAATCTTCGCAAGACCAAGGGCCTTGAATCCCATTGATGGTCGACTAGGCAATACTCTGCTACATTTGCAACTAGAGACACAAGCTCTGGAGGGTACTGGTTAGTTCATATTTTTGTTCCTCCCATAGGGTTGCCATTCTTACCAGAAGCACATAATTAGGCTTCCTTAGGGATGCTGTGGAGGAAGGCGTTCTCCTTTTAGCTGCAGCAGCTTTTCCACTCTTAGTACATGCTTCCAAAAGTGCATCTCAACTTCTTTGGGGATGCTTCCTTTTGACAGTGGTCTATGCAATCTGTGCATCCTGGTGAGTGTCACTGCCAGACATGAATGGCCATCTGAACCTTAACTTTAGAAAAGATAACCTCTTCCCAGCTGTCCTATGGTTTTATTGCTGTGAAGAGACACTATGACCACAGCAACTCTTATAAAGGAAAACATTTAACTGGTGTTGCCCTACAAGGCCAGAGGTTTAGTCCATTATCATTATGGTGGAAGTGAAGCAGCATGTAGGTAGACATGATGCTGTAAATGGAGCAGAGAGCTCTACATCTTGGTCCTTAGGCAACAGAAATAGACTGAGTGACTAAGGGCACACTAGTTGTAACTGAGCATACAAGACCTCAAACCCTGCCCATACAGTGACATACTTCCTCTGACAAGGTCACACCTACTCCAAAAATGCCATATTTCCTAAGAGTACCACTTCCTCTTTTGACTAAGGGTCCAAACATGAGTTTATAGTGGCCGTTTATATTCAAATCACCACACCAGGACTATTCTTCTACGCTATTGAAAGTGTACTACACTTTCAATTCCAATTATTCTTGGTTATGTACTATAATTTTTATGTTAAAAATCTCTTGAAATCACTTTATAGGTTCTAAGTCCTGCTCACACCTATATTAATAACCTTATTAATTCTCCAAGGGTTTTATGAAACATTGTCTTAAACCAGTCTCTAATAGGTAATCTGAAACCTATTCCAACTAGATTGCATTAGACCATATGCATAGAGTAAACTTTAAATGTTTCATTTACTTCATGTTTTCTAGTATTGCAAAAATAGTTCTTTTATTTTAGTAAAAGAGGCATAGTTGAGGATTTGAACAGTTTTATAAAAGCTCATGCTTATATACCTCAGTACTCTACAGGTGGCTTTCTTTCTCTTTTGACAAACAGAACAGGTCAAATGACTGAATGCTGTTCTTTCATATTTTCTATAAGGAAACCAAAAAATTGTACTTTGTTTTCACAATCTCTTTGAGAAGTTAATCTTTGCCCTTGGAAGTGTTTATAATAATTTCATTAGCAACCTGATTGCTCTAAAAGATACTTAATCTTAATTATTGGGAATTATTATTATAATATTATTATTATTATTAATTTTTAACCAAAAAGAATATTAGTGCTAAGGCGGCTATCATCACAGGAGATGACAAACTCCAGTCCTAGGAAATATATGACAGTAAAATTTTCAAAAAAGTGCAAATGTTATAGTAGCTTCCATTGCCTACAGAAATATGAGTGAGTTTTTAAATATTATTTTGAGACTTTAATCTTATTTCTAGACTTCCCTGGGGACTTTGTATCAATGGTGATTGATCTCCATGGGATGAAAGTTCAGACTTCTTATAATTCGGCAGACTTTTATGGACTCCCTATAATTAAGCCGTAACAATTAGAAGTAGTTTTAAAATGATATTTGACATAAAAGAAGAGAATTTAAACATTAAAAGCATAAAGTAACAGACCTCATCCTCAAACCTGCCATCTAAGAAGAGGCTGACCCTATTATCACTTTGATATAATCTTTAAAATAAGGAATTCAGATATTTTTTTTTGGAGATTTAATGTGTAAGAGGATAAATTTCCACACAAGAATGAAGATGTTTTAGAGAGACAGTTAATTTCTTCCCTTTGGATATCACTTCTGGTATAAGGGGCCTCGAAAAAGAACTTTGGTAGTCACCTTATGCCGCACAAAGGCAAAGACTGAATCTGGGTGCAAGGCAGGATTGTCTATAGGAGTAAGAGTTTACATAGGTCTAATAGCTAGTCAGGCTGCTTTGGAGAAGAGCACTCTGAGACAGTGATAACAGGCATGAGTGGCCACACACCTTGGTCAAGACTGTTTGGTATGCATATATCTAGCTTTCCATACATCTTAGGGAAGAACTGTCATGGTGAACTTCTTGAGGTGGGGCTTCTCTGGACTTCTTTGCTCCTTTCTTCAAATATTCCCATATTGAATAAATCTTCTTTTTCTGCTTCTCAGTATTACTTTGTCTCTTTAGATGTCTTTATTACCTACTAGTAGTTTAGATCTGTTAGGTCTGTCAGGGCTCTCCCTTTGATCCTAAAAGCTCCAGTTACAGGAGTAAAGAGTCAGAACCCCAGCCTACATGGTGTTGATATTCTGAATAATTTCTCTCCATTTATATTGCATGTTTTTATAAACATATTACATGTCATTATATGTTTTATAGTGCACGTATATTTTTTGATATTTCATCGTAAGTATTTTTGTTAGTATTGAAGTATAGAACAGCAAATATTTAATAAGAAATAATATATTTACATTAAGCAAAATTGTACACATCTTGATGTAAGTCTTAAATCTTTCTTTAGGATAAATTAATAAGAATAGGGATAGTAAGGCAAGAAGAAAGTATTATTGAATCCCTTAATGTGCCTTGCTAAATTATTGAAAGATGTAGAATGTCACCACACAAAACAATGACATCGCAGTTAGACTAATGTGTGCCACTCAATATCTACTCTTTACTTTGTTCCAAAACACTATAGATCCTGGAAAGAAAGCTTGCCTGGTGTGAATATTATATGTATTCTTTGATTTCAGGGAATCAAGCAAAACAAAGCATGCTTTAATGTCTGGAGAAGGATGGAGCAAGTGTAGCCACATTCTGGTGTTTGACACTTCTGTTCCTCCATTCCTCTCTGCTGTGTTGTTCATGGCTGGAATAAAGGCCCTAGTTTTCTAAACTGTCCGAGGTCACCACACACTCTCTTCTCTAGCAGTTTTGGTAATTTGTCACTTTTCTTGATCCTACCATCCTCGACTTGGAAATGGTTCCCACTGTTCTATGGTAGGAATGGTTGGTCCTGCTTTAGAGCTCTTTGACATATTTCAGTGGTCTGTTTCTTAAAGTTCCTTTAGTAACTCTGCTTGATATGGTTTTCCTGGAACTCTGACAAGACCAATTTTCATTAATATAAACTTCTTTAAGCAAATTATATGTGTGTGTGTGTATATATATATATACATATATACATATATATACATACATATACATATACATATACATACACATACATACATACACACACACACACACACACACACACACACACACATATATATATATATATATATATATATATATATATATATATATATATATATATATGGGGGAGAATTACATTTTTATGTCTAGATCGCCCATGAATTGTGTGGGTCTGTAGCAACCAGTTTAACTAACTACTTTGGCTTCCAGAGGGTCACATGTACTTCTACTGATGAGGAGCTCTCTGAATTCATGAGCTCAAATCCAAGCAACCACAGAGTGACTCACAACCATCTGCAATGGGGTCTTATGCCCTTTCCTGGTCTGTCTGAGGACAATTACAGTATACTTATATATAATAAATAAATAGTGGTCTTTCTTTTTTTTTCTCTTTATTAGATATTTTCTTCATTTACATTTCACATGTTATCCAGAAATTTTCCCTTACCCTCCCGCGTCCCCGCCCTGCTCCCCTACCCACCCCCTCCCACATAATGGCCCTGGCATTCCCCTGTTCTGGGGCATATAGAGTCTGTATGACCAAAGGGCCTCTCCTCCCAATGATGGCCAACTAG